>JAODKM010000025.1:19253605-19266960 GCA_026780845.1 Petrocephalus sullivani
CAAAACCAATGTGATTTTTGGATTTAGCGCATTAAAATTATCCTAGATCAGCTATAAAAAGTTAGACCTTTTTTTCATTGTTGACCAGTGTAATCTATAATGCAGAATCTTCAATGAACATTTTATAACCCATGGTCAGATTTATATGTTGATGTGCCCCTGCAAAGTCTAACAGGAATGGTGGCATGAACACGCCTACAGGTTTACTGGCTCGTGTTGTCACCTTCATGGGTGTTCTGCTGATTTTGCAATGAGAATGGAAGGAGAAGGAGGAGAAAGAACATCTCAAAAAGTAATTTCAATAAATTTTGTATATCGGGCAAAATTCTCTCTGCATATTCTGGGCCAGACAATCACATATGATGTGTCAGCATTTCAGCAAGGATATTGAAAGGTATGTGCAAGTTTTGAAGGAGGGCACAGTATTCAAGTCAATTAAGTGTCAGATGTTGCATTAAAACCAACACATAATACGCAGTAACCCCCTAGAAACTAATATAACTTCTTTTTGACTTCTGTTTTACTTCTATTTTTTTATAATGGACTTTTCTTCCTTCTAAATTTCCTTCTTGTCTTGTACTTCTCTCCTTGGTGCTTTATAAATGTACCCCTTTACACAATTATCAGATGCTTAAACATCAACATATTTTTTACCAAGAGAAGTTTGACAAAAATAACAGTTCATAATAAATCATTTAGCAAGATTTTATTTTCACGTGAGGTAGGTCTGATTAGGTCGTTTGCAAAAAATCCAGAATTTTAACAATACATTTTCAGTTTTGCAAAATCCATGGCCTCAGGAAAAACCACAGTATTACCTAGGGGCCTCAGGGCTCACCTGTGTCATGCAAGACACCTTGCACCCTACAAAAAACCATATAGACATCCCTCTGTTACAGAAGCTTCTTTCTCCCCATGTTACATAACCACCTATGTCATCCATGATGATCACATGACCAAGTAAAATGCCAACGGGGGAGGCTGTTTTTTCAGTATCGCAGGTTCAGCAGGAATACGACAGTAGATCCGAGCCCCTGGAAAGCAGCCATTGTCTGCATCTGGGCAAACTAGTCGTACACACCTGGGAGGCAGCTGCAGACAACAGACAACTGGCAATGCAAAATCGTTCTAGCAACACACAACAATTGTGAGCAGCCAGCCTTGAAATGCTGCCCGCTGACACAGACTTGCAGGGTCAGCGGATCTGTTCTCATCTCCTGCCCCCACCCAGGTCCACTCCAGCCCATGTTTTGGCACATGTTTAGATTTAATCATCCATCTGTACAGTGTGCTGAAGAAGCTCTAGCAGCTGTCCCGCTTCTAACACAGCACACAGAGACAATGCACTGCCGGTTGCTAGGTGACTGTTGCTCCGTGTTACAACTTAACGCACTGTGGTAAAAATGTGGCGTATACAGCAAGGAGGACCATGTATCCATTTTAAAGAGATGATTGTGTTGGCATTCGGTTGAGTAAACTAGTTATCCGTGCTGAAATGAGTGCAACAATCGAATCATTTCATAGGTGGATGAATTTTAAAACATCCTCAGCGGTTTTCTGTATGGAGTGGGCACCTCTGCCATCTCACTCTTTGCTTTAATCAAGAGAAGAAACTAAGACACAGATATTCCAGAAGAGTCTTTCTGAGGGGTGAATGTTTCCAAGATAATATTAGCTATGTAGGCCATCTTTTCATCACACTTGGATCCCACACAGTGAAGAAAGGGGAGTCTGCATAGCAGGTCTCCGAACGGAGTGGACATCAGACTTCAGCACTTCACCACACTAAATAGGACACCCAGGCAAAGGAGCACTTGGCTCCTTCAGTAAAACCCAGAAGATCAAAACCTACAGTGTGCTGTGCATTATCTACATCATGAGCACCAACTGAGGACAAAAAGCCCTTCTTCAAAATTGATAATGCTCATAAAGATCCTGTTTTTGCTTTGTACATCGTCCTGACTGACATCAAATAATTCTGTTGCCAAGCTGAGAGCAAGTGAGGCGTAGAAGCTCATTTCACTATGTATTTCAACAGCAAGCCATTTGAGGACTTGCATGAGGGGCCTTTGTATCATTCCGAGGAACACAGAAACACAAAGAACCCTTTTCCATCTACACTTTACTCTTTCTGAGAATACATGTTTGTATTATGCCTGTAAAACCTCCGATTCTGGCGTTTACCTTTCTCCAGAAAAGTAGATATCTTAACTGGAGCTGATGCTATCTTTTAAACCAAATAATAAGTCTCATGAGGACAATGGCAGTAAAGTAAAAATGACGAAAGCATATAACCATAACCACTTTTCTAAATTATATGCTAACTGGGTGCTGTATTATAGTCGTAAATACCAGTATTTCACGAAGTAGCCCTGGCGGAAAAGGCTTCTCTAGGACCCAGAATCAGACATAGTTTTCTACACTGAGTTTGCAGACCTGAACATCTCTTAAAGCGTGAGGCGAGAGCACCGAGGATTGGAACATGAACAGGAATGAGACAGACAGACGCAAACAAAGATGAGCCTAAACGTTTAGACAGGCTAGCGCTATATGCAGCAAACAGTGTAGGTTTGCAACAGCAAGAGGGTGCAACTGAAGAGGGAAAGAAATACCAGGGAAGGCAGACGAGACACACACACACACACACACACAAAAAGTTACCCACCATCATCAGCCAGGAGCTACACAGGAAGGTATTATGTAATTGTGTTTCTTCATTCGCAGTCAAACTAACTAAAGCATAAGAGTGGAAGTATAATCAATGTATAACCAATGTTTTCAGCCTTGGAAGAGGCTTTCGATTTCATACAGGTGACTAGCCCATATATACGCTCATTCTCATCTGCTAAATGACAAAACGGCATTGACTAAGTCAGCTGACAAGCAGGAGGCTCATGCTTCTTGTTGGTACAAAAGGGGGAGTGGGAAGGAGACGGGGCACTCCCAGGGCAGCATCCGGTGGGGTTTGTGCTGGCTAGGGGGAGTGCGAAGGAGGCCGGGCACTCCCAGGGCAGCATCCGGTGGGGTTTGTGCTGGCTAGGGGGAGGGCGAAGGAGGCTGGGCACTCCCAGGGCAGCATCCGAGGGGGTTTGTGCTGGCTAGGGGGAGTGCGAAGGAGGCAGGGCACTCCCAGGACAGCATCCGAGGGGTTTTGTGCTGGCTAGGGGGAGTGCGAAGGAGGCCGGGCATTCCCAGGGCAGCATCCGGTGGGGTTTGTGCTGGCTAGCATACACCAAATCGCTGCATTCCCAAGCGAGATGCCCAGCAGCCACCATGGGACCTGGGTCTCGCCGTGGCTTGCTGAATGGCTCTCTTTTCTAATACTCGTTCGTGGCCTTCAGCTGTACCGTGCAGGAATAAAAATAGAAACGTCTCCCTCCCTCTGGCTCACTGTGTATGTGACGGAGGTGCGGGATGCTGGGAGCAGGGGAAGGTGTGCTGCGGCAGGCAGCCTGGCATGCGGGCCTGGGCACTGCTGGGGGAAAGCAGATGCAGGGAGCATCTACGCATCACATGGGGAAGCAGGATGAAACCACTTGGCAGCAATCAGGCCCAAAATGAAGGGAGGCAAATGAAAACACAGCTGCTTTGTCTTCCTCAGACCTACTACAGTCATCATCAGGTATGAGAATCAACACTAGAGATAAAAAATCAGTGCTCCTGATTCTGAAGCTGACTAATGCGCTCTGCATTATAAAAAAGCAGCAGTGAGAGAAATGCCAGTCGTCAGCTCAAAGGGAAGTTTGAAGACCACACAGAAGACGAAGAGATCTTCAGATATTATCAAACAGCACTCAGCTGAGCCACCAGAACCTGTGCTTACCTAAAGTGCCTCATGCCTTGCCTACTACACAAGCCAATCTGCTGGTAGCCCCTGGTTACAATCTGGTCTGCTCCAACCTCTGGAAAATACCCGTCTTGATAGAGTTATGTCTGAGGTCCGATCATTGATGTTTGAAGAGATGTGCAGAAAAGTGTTTCGATCCGGAGGGAGGGACTGAAGGAGTGGTTTCTGAATTTGGGTTGCTACATGTCCCCGCACTAGTATAACCCACATGTCTCAAATATCACCAACCAATCAATAAACATTGATTAAGCAATCAAACAGCTTTGGCATACAACACAATTATTTGAATGATGAAGCACAAAACAGCAGGAAGCCCATTGGATATTGGTCTTCAGGTTTCCCAGATAATAAATAGAGGAAGTGGGGGAATGCCTACTCTTTTCAGCACATTTAAAGGAAGGGGGTAAGAACTAAAGTGGTAAGCATTCATAACCATTGCTGATCGAGATCCACCTTCATCAGAATTGAGGAGATGGGGCACACTGCTTCCACTTCCCTCATTCTAATGGTATTTCTACAGAATTCATGCTGAAAAGATTTGAAGCTACACATATATAAACATGCGTTCCAACACCATTGATGACATAAAGCTGCTGCCTATGTAGTATTTGTAGTTACATCATCACCCTGCTTGTCCAGTGCAACACACTTAGATCCTACGTGTCATACTGTATGTGTTCCATCCTAATCTCTGGCTACCACTGTTCTCTCTCAAACTTCACAGGCAAATCTCCCACTCGGTTCTCCGCTATCATGCACGTACAGTAGCGGAGGTGAGTGGCGTCTTAAATCTTGCATGCAAATCTAGGTGCTTTGCTGACGCAGTAACCGGGGAAGAACTGAAGCTCCAGCTTTCCAGTCTATTTTTAGAGAACGGTCAACATTAACATACAATCAGGCTTTTGCCCCCCACAACCCAGAAACCAACACACAGCATTGCAGATGGTGCTACTTAAAATTATGAAAATTACAACTTCCCTTCAAAATAAGAAGGGTTGCAAACATTTGAAAAAAAATATATATCAAAATTGCGTTTTAGTTCTGTGGAACCATTCATAGTGCGTAACTAAGCATATTAAGTATCACAGTAAGACTCAGGAAAATCAAACATCTAAAAAGACCCCCGATGCGAAGGGGAAGATAAATGACACCCAGCTAAACAAACTCCGAAAAACACACACTTCTCTATGAACACATATAAATATGTGGGCCGCCCTTGCTGAGCCTCTGGGTGGGTCATTTAAGTCAGGCTGGGCCTTTCCACAGGATCCGCTTATAAGCCCTTATAGCTCGGCTGTCACCAAAACACATACCTTTGCAGTACTAACCCGTTAGCCCATGACTAAGGACAGGGTACACATTGTGCTCTGAACCTTTTGAGTTATTATTAGTTACTAGAAACAGAAAGAACAAGAAATAAAGGAAAATACCAAAGGCACAAAAACCATTTCCAATTTGACCATTTCAGTCATAGATGCGGTATTTCCTCGCCTCTAACACAAAGCAGGCGGCAGATCTACATCAACATTCCTTGAATCCATGTTCAGTGAAGTAAATGCAGGCAACTCCCATAGTCATTCACTCAACAAGCAACCAAAAGACAATATAGTCTTTTTCACATTAAATGACTGTTTCAGCCAATCCATTCCACTTGTTTTAATATAATGCTTTTGCAAATATGTCAGCGAGATTCCATCCAAACACTGATACTCATCTTCTTCTTTTGACAGTAAAACAGGAAACTTTACCAAGAATAAAAACCATAAAACACAATAAAACAAACACAGCAAAACTATTTGTCTTTATATTGCATCCTTATATAATACATGCGACACAGTCATTTGCTGACCCAAATTTTAATGTGAACAGAACAGCAGCAGTATCATTTATGACGACGCTGCAAAATAATGATCAATAAAACAACGCATACTGAATCTCAGTGGGTCCCAACGCTTCTCAATGTGTGACATACGTTTCAAGCTGAAGTCAGCCTGCCAGTCATTCACAGACCAAATAATGCAAGGCTGCCCCAAATCTTTTCAACACGCCGTACAATAGTCAACGTTCAGCTGAGAGTCAGCACACTTTTAGGTGTGTGACCTTAGGCGAGTCACACAGCCAGCAGAAGGAACCAACGCATGCTACTCTGTGCCTCAGGTGCCTTCCAGTGAACTAACACTTCTATCCAGCCTCCTAAGGAAAAGCAACAACTTCCTTGCCCCAGCAAATCATAATTAGACAACCTGACATGCCTCAAAGGCAGAATTATCTCTTGCAGTTAAACAACTGCATACAGCTACAACACTAGATTTGGTTTACACAAATTAAGCTAAATGACGCCTCGACAATCTGTCTTTCAGCAAAAATATCCATGATCTTATGCTAGTGTCCAAGTTCATAACAGAGTTTTGGAAGCATTTACCATCCATCTTTCTATATACAGAACTACAACCAACATCTTCTTAAAGGACGAAACAGTGACCAAAACTTTTAACACGAAATTCAGCCTCTTTCTTACCTCAATGAGGAAGTCTCCTGTGCGAAGCCCAGCCTGCCAGGCGACCCCACCCTCGTCCACTGACTCTAGGTACTGAAGGGCGGGAAAGGCCGGGGTGGGAGTGAATTCCTCGATTGGGGTGTCGGCTTGGGGATAGCAGCCAAAGCCAAAGGAAGCCAGAGAGAAATAGGATGCGATTATGTCTGGGTTATGGCTACGGGGCATATGATGACGTCGCATAAAACAATCCCTGACTAAAATTACAGCCTGAAACAGCTCAGTATGAATACAAGACAAATGCACATGAAGACCAGTATGAACACCTTAACAGACCCAAAACAATCATCCAATGTTTTGATTCCATGGAACAGTCATGGCTTGCGGATACTATCCTCATATCCATCACAGCTATGTGACGACACCGCCACCTCCCTCCACCGGGGGCACTGCTCTTCAGATGTAGTATTGCTGACAAAAAAACGTATAAGCGACACTTTCGGTAGCTAACTGCACAGGGGGTGCCGGGGCCTAAGTCGCCCACCTGAGCAGGAGGACTTGAAATTCACAGGGGGCTTACATTGACTTCTACAGACCACGGCATCACCAGAAGAAACTGGCCTAGAACATTCTGCATTTCTGAGAGCTTCGTTATATCCAGATCAGCCCTGTGACCCGTTTCTGCAACATTTAAACACACAAACATAGACGCACAGGCACACACCAAATTTAAAAATACGTACATACCTAGATCTAAAGGTAAAAAAGGTATCCCACAGAAGATATTAAAATGAAGTACAGCCTGAGTGTCAATAAACATGGTTCCTTATCAGATTCTTTTTATAAAACAACAGCAAGACACTATGGTGGAATATTGCATTTAACATAAGCCGTCACTCCTGTTAGTCTGCATTTACTGATATCAATATTCTTGTCCATATTTGGAACGGGACATAAACATTAACATGTGGAGATGAAAAACCAGACATCAAAATATGCTAGTCACCAGGACCTGCACTGGAGAGCTCATCACTTCCAACAGAGGAATATCATATTAGTGCAACATTTTGGGAGATACATATATTTTTTGATTCTTTAAGAATCTCAGATCAAAGAATCTGAAAGAGGGCACATCACTTGGGAAGAGTTTTCTTTTGCACAGGAATTTCACAAAAAGCGGCAAAGCAGGGGAACTACATGACCCATAAAATTAGTGTTAGTGAGTCATGTGTCAAGTGCATTTGATTTAAACAAAAATATGTATTACAATGATTGGGGGGGGGGGGGGGGGGAAGGGGGGTGGGAAGGGGGGGGGGGGGGAACATGGACGAGAAAGAATGGAGAGGGGGAACATAGAGGAGAAAGAGGGGAGAGGGGGAACATAGACGAGAAAGAGGGGAGGGGGGAACATGGACGAGAAAGAGTGGAGAGGGGGAACATAGACAAGAAAGAGGGGAGGGGGGAACATGGGTAAGAAAGAGGGGGGACATAGATCAGAAAGAGGGGAGAGGGGGATCATAGATGAGAAAGACAGGGGGGGCAGAGGAGAAAGAGGGGAGAGGGGGAACACGGATAAGATAGAGGGGAGGGGGGAACATAGAGGAGAAAGAGGGGAGGGGGATACAGAGGTGGAGAGAACCGGAGAGAGGTGGAACATGGATGATAGAGTGGAGAGGCAAAACGAGGATGAGAGAACATGGAGGGGGGAATGCAGATAAGAGACAGGAGTGGAGGAAAACAGGAGCAGCAGCGAGGAATGACAGTGAAGGAAAACATAAAATGGATTGGGTGTTTGCTCATGGGAGGGGTGTGACTGTGAAAGCGATTGGGAGGTTTGGCATGTTCGCCTCATAATGTGTCAGGCACATGCCACTCCGCCCGGCCCAGCCCTGGGGCCCTCCCTGCTCCCAGCTGGTAATCAGAAGTAGAGATGGATGTTTTAAGCTTCGCAGACGGCCCCGCCTCTTACACGACACGTGGCATCCACGTGAGACAGACAGAGAGACAGAGCAGGATGGGTGCTGACGAGGGACACATGTGTGACACCCCGTGAAAACGTCCCTGGGGAGTGTGCGAAGCACCAGCACCAAAAGGAACATGAATCCGGTGAGGGCGCGTCTTCAATGACTGTCAGGGCACATTCTGTCCCCTGGCTTTACCCCGCTGCCAAAAGAAGAGCAGCTCATAGTAGGCATTCCCACTATGAGCATTAACAATTCGCCGCCCGGCATTCCCGGTCAGAGCTGCAGAGCCAAGGCAGAATTGGGGAGTCGTTAAAGCTGAATTAAATGTCATTAATGCCACCCCCTTAAAGTCAGCCAATGGCGGCACTCTTATTAATGACACCTCCTTAAAGTCAGCCAGTGACGGCACTCTCATTAATGCCACCCCCTTAATTTCAGCCAATGGCTGGAGGCGTAACACCATCCAGTGAACAATCAAATTATTATTAAGCACAAAATGCAGCTTATATGCAGCTTATGTACATTTCAATGTACAAAATAACGAGTATTATTCACCATTGTTATGAACATCTGGCGGCACAGATTCTGTGGGGTTTAATACAGCATATTCCGTTTACTTTACAATATAAGTAAAATATTCCATAAATGACATGGAGTAGCAAAGCTGAAGTAGGCTGACCATTTCTCTGCCCTGGTCTTGGTCATTTTTCAAACTAACATTTCTCGTGTGAACGGGGGATGTGTCCATCCCCTTTTCCATCAGACCAAACGTGTCTCTGGGAGCATGTGTCTCACTTCGACAGCTGATGTTGCGCAGCTTACTGTGGGCTGGTACTCAGTAGCAAAGGTAGCTTGTGGTGCTCGGTGCCGTATCGTGTCTGAAGGCTGGCCAGCTTTGTGCACATAACGTCTCGCTGGAATGTTTGATCAGCGGGCACTTTTCAAAGGTGCCTTGCATTTTCACGCCCGCCCTTTGTTAAATACCTTAAACCGCAGGGGCCCTTGACCCTCCTGCTTCAGCCCTGATGTGGAGGAAGGCTAGTAGCTAGTAGCAGCCACTGCGTCCCAAACGGCCCTGGGTGCCTTGACACACGCTGACGGCACGGCCCAGGACAGCAAGGGCGCCGTTTGCATGGTAAATGCGGTACATGCCGCCAGCACTGACAGATGCGCTCGCTTGGGAGCCTGCGGTACATGCCGCCAGCACTGACAGATGCGCTCGCTCGGGAGCCTCGGCGGGGGCTACACGTTCCGTGCCCAAAGTCATGGCTATGGGTCTCCTGTGTAATTCCTCTGACAAGAAGGTCCTTAAGGTCGTGCCGAGTCTCCTGTGTTTGTACAAGAACCAGAGGTTCTTTATTCCCCCAAGGGGCCCTTGGGGTGTGCAGAGCTGATGAAAAAGTATAAGCAAACTCGTCTGCATGCCATCCAATTGAGAAACACTAGTTCCATATACTAAAGTCATCCTGGGTCACCAGCTCAGGTCAACCAATGAAACTGGCAATGCCTGTTAATTGACCTAAACTGTGGTTTCCTCTCCGCTGGGGGCCCAGAACTGACAGAAAAATGACTTTTGATGCCTGAGAAAGCCATAGTTTTTCTAATCCTAACCCTGGCTAACCGTAATATGGGGACTTATGCTGACACTAGGAGCAGTAGGAAAGTATGAAATACGGAACTTAACTGACCTAAACTGTGGTTTCCCCTCCACTGGGGGCCCAGAACTGACAGAAAAATGACATTTGAGGCCGGAGAAAGCCATAGTTTTTCTAATCCTAACCCTAGTTAACTCGAATATGGGGACTAATCCTGACACTAGGGGCAGTACGAAAGTGTGAAATACGCAAGTTAATTGACCTAAACTGTGGTTTCCCCTCCACTGGGGGCCCAGAACTGACAGAAAAATGACTTTTGATGCCTGAGAAAGCCATCGTTTTTCTAACCCTATCCCTAGCTAACACTAATATGGGGACTTTGGCTGCCACTAGGGGCAGCAGGAAAGTATGAAATATGCAACTTAATTGACCTAAACTGTGGTTTCCCCTCCACTGGGGGCCCAGAAGTGACAGAATGATGACTTTTGAAGACCCTATCCCTAGCTAACCCTAATTTGCGAACTTAAGCTGACACTATGGGCTGTAGGCAATTATGAAATATGCAATTTAAGATGTGCCAGTGTACGGACAGGGAGTTTAATCCTCTATGATCACAGGAATACCCTGTGAGAGTTACGCAATACACTGGCTGGCTATTATACTGACTGAACATTTAACACTCTTCTGCTTATTGTGGCTGGGTCATTTCTAGGTCTTGAACAGGAGACATTCAGAATGCCAGTGTGAATTTCTGTCAAAGGACTAAACTACATCAGCAACATACTGCACGCTTCTGCTACAGAATCCATAGATAGAAAACTATAGGCTTTGATGGACAATAATCATAAATTTTGAAATAGCTCTTCATTTATTCATCGCTTCTCACACGCCCCCATTGCTAACAAATAACTGCTGTTACACTATGATATTGTGATGGGCACGTTTTCAAAATAAATATCCTTTTGAAAACACAAGTGTGCTAATGTGTTCATTTATCATTCCGCTACATTATCTAATGAGCATAATTACTGCAGACGGACGTAGATGCTGCCGCTCATTTTCTCATCTTTAATTGCCGAGTAATAGTGGCGACAGACTGAATAATCAAGGCGATTGCTGTGATGGAATTAACATATAACACAGGGGGCTGTGACAGACACTGGCGAGCGAGTAACTGGGGAGAAGAGAAGATAAAGCCAAGAAGAAGCCGCTCCCTGAAGCAGGCAGGTAGTCTGCCCTCCCCCAACGCTACCTGATGATTATTAAGCACACAGGCATCGCTTGGCAATTCAGCAGCCAACTCGCGCACAGCCTTCCAGGCTTTGCTCAGACAGCAACAGCGCCTCCTGCAGGCAGTCGTTGCCGCGATCGTTAAGGCATCGTCATCAAGAAGAAATCCGGCCCTGTGATTATGTTTGAAGTGTCTGTAGTGCCATTGGGGGGATTCGAGAGGCACCGAGTCAGGCTCGAGTCGGGAATGAGGGCGCAGTTCCAGGCCAAATCAGACGGTGGGCTTGTACTGTCTCCTGCGCTAGAATGAGGCGGAGCGATTTTGTGGAATCTGTGGCCAATAAACAGACTTTAGAGAAAAAGTCAGTGCTGCCGTGTTGTTACATTCTAACACAGGAATGCAGAAAACTTTATAACCTCATAGACCTCTTATATTTCCTGTGGAGTAAAATCACTAACAGAATAAAGGCTGCAGTTACTAAAACATTGTAATTACAGTACTGTGCTCAGATTACACTGCCAGACCTTCTAATCAAGGGGAAAATATCCGACAAAAGAAACAGCTTATTTAGTCTAGCAGCACTATGAATGGGATGGAAGACTTGGTTTTCTGGTCCTGTGGCCACAGAATGCTGCACTTTTAATGAATAAATATTTAAGGCTCCTTTGAAAAGATCCTTCTTTTTCAGCTTTTCTTATCATGATGTCCATAGAGCCCCAAAGAGCTCTGAACTCTGAATGCTGGGAATAACAATACGGCATCAGAAGACTGTCTCTCTCCCAGCATGTTTAATTAAACAAGCAGGCACAGAGACAGCCTGAAGAGGTCACAGCGTGGCCGACTCAGGGGGGACAGTCAGGTGACTGGTGTTTGAATCCATTTATGCCCCCCGGCTCAGATGGCCGTCCGAAGCTGCACAGTTCCCTGTGTATGGCTTGTTTGGATCACAGCTGCTTCCCTTTGACCTCAAAGGTCACGTGGAGATCCTGCTGGAGGGAATGCAGAACACATGTTTTTGCATACATGCATAGACACTCTGGGATTTTGCTCAGGAGACCATCAAATGGCATGGCCATTCATTATGGACTTCATTCTTCTGGAAAAGTTCACCGGAGTGCAGAAAGGAGAGAGAACCACACAGATTTCATCCATATATGGAAAAAAAGATGCATCAAGCAGAGTGTGTCCAGAAAGCCGCTCCTACCTACTGTGATGGATTCAGAAATTTGAGGAAAAAATAATAAGTTTGCAGTAAAAGCTTGGTCAAGTGCTGAAACACCAACCCAGCAACGCTGAACTCCTTGGTACAAACAGATAATATTCAGAACAAATATCGAGATTCTCAATCTTGAGACAGGAATAAAGAAAGCACAAAGGAAAATTGCACAGCTAGGATTTTTAGTACTGATGGAGACCCGCTGTACTTTGAGATTAAGGTAAATGTCATCTGAAGATGGAGACCTGCTGAACTCTGAGATTAAGGTAAATGTTCTGAAGATGGAGACCTGCTGAACTCTGAGATTAAGGTAAATGTCAGCTGAAGATGGAGACTCGCTGTACTCTGAGATTAAGGTAAATGTCAGCTGAAGATGGAGACCTGCTGAGATTAAAGTAAATGTGATCTGAAGATGGAGGCCTGCTGTACTCTGAGATTAAGGTAAATGTCATCTGAAGATGGAGACTCGCTGTACTCTGAGATTAAGGTAAATGTCAGATGAAGATGGAGACCTGCTGAGATTAAAGTAAATGTCAGCTGAAGATGGAGACCCGCTGATATTAAGGTAAATGTGATCTGAAGATGGAGGCCTGCTGAACTCTGAGATTAAGGTAAATGTCATCTGAAGATGGAGACTTGCTGTACTCTGAGATTAAGGTAAATGTCAGATGAAGATGGAGACTCGCTGTACTCTGAGATTAAGGTAAATGTCAGCTGAAGATGGAGACCTGCTGAGATTAAAGTAAATGTCAGATGAAGATGGAGACCCGCTGAGATTAAGGTAAATGTGATCTGAAGATGGAGGCCTGCTGTACTCTGAGATTAAGGTAAATGTCAGATGAAGATGGAGACTCGCTGTACTCTGAGATTAAGATAAATGTCAGATGAAGATGGAGACTCGCTCTACTCTGAGATTAAGGTAAATGTCAGCTGAAGATGGAGACCTGCTGAGATTAAAGTAAATGTCAGATGAAGATGGAGACCCGCTGAGATTAAGGTAAATGTGAT
>JAODKM010000025.1:19267060-19280392 GCA_026780845.1 Petrocephalus sullivani
AAGATGGAGGCCTGCTGTACTCTGAGATTAAGGTAAATGTCAGATGAAGATGGAGACTCGCTGTACTCTGAGATTAAAGTAAATGTCAGATGAAGACGGAGACTCGCTGTACTCTGAGATTAAAGTAAATGTCAGATGAAGATGGAGGCCCGCTGTACTCTGAGATTAAGGTAAATGTCAGATGAAGATGGAGGCCCGCTGTACTCTGAGATTAAGGTAAGGCAGAACTGTACTGCGCAAAGCAATCCAAACCTATTTTCATGCTGTAATCATTACATTTAATGCAATGTAGTTTATCATTTGTCCCACTTATGTGGGCCTCAGTATCACACTACACCAGTCACATAATTTGCATAAAAACGACATGAATTTCATAAAATATTTATTTTCCAATTAAAATAAATTAAAAGCCATAATTTTTTAACTGAAAATAGAACAGCATTAGAAATGACCGAAATGATGGAGTAACAAAACAAGGGCGTGAAGGTATCACAATGAGAGTAACCTGGGTGGGAACCTTAACCTTTGAGCCAGTTAAAACAAACATGATCTAAAAGGCAGGAGCACGGTGTGCTCCTTCTCCTGGTCCTGCAGCCTCGCTCACTAGCCAGCCCCCCCCGAGCACTCCCTGTCAGCTTCCATTCCGAGGGGCATCGCGCTGGCCCCCCTCCTTCATCTCCTCGCCTGTCTTGCTTAACAATCCCAATCGATCGCTAGCTGCAGAGCCAGCCGCTGTGTGTATTTCACTGTTTGCCAGCGACCTCCTCCTGTCAGGATCTATGAGCAGCAGGGAGGTCAAAACACTGCATCACAGGTCTGGAGGGCCCAGAGGCTGCTCCCCACTCCTTACACATACACTCCTCAATGTTTGTTACCAACTGCAGTCTTCTGTGTTAAACACTGTTCACCTACAATCTTACGGCTGTACATCTGATCCAAAACCCATGAATTCTAAATCTGAAATGTTGAGATAAATGATGTTTCAATCCGGGACCTGCCAATGAAAATAAGTAAATAGCCCTTTGTTAAAATTTAGTTGCGTTTATAGCCCCGTCCCTATGCAGCGTCTGGACAGGCATAGCAGAGAAGGCCCCATCAATGCAAGGCTGTGATCTTTCCTCAGCTGCCTCCATACTCCCAAAACCAGCCTTAACAAGGGTCCTGAAGCCCCACAATCAAATCACACTGGCCTCTGAGTGGAGATGTGTCACTACGATGAAAGTTTTCCAGCTGAATGTTCAGATCTTCCACACCAAGCAGGAGAAATGCCAACCAGTCCCCAGAAAACCTCGACAAGGGTGCCGTCACCCTGCAGCTCCACGCTCGCTCCTCTTTACGGAGCCCGCCTTTTATTCCGACGCTGAAAGGAAGAACCGGCTGTCTCATCAGAACCCACCGCCCTTGAGTCTTGTTGCCATTGTACATGTCGAAAAAGTGCTTCTCCGTCGTTGCCTCTTGAAATGTCGGGCTGTGACATATTTCCCCTTCTCTACACTTTGAATTACCACTGGTCAGACATGGCATTTTCTAACAGTGTGGAGCTGGGAGCTTCTCCCAACCAGTCCAGCTCCAGGTAAAGCATGCTTCCTGTATTTGAAGGATGCTCTCAACTCCTCTCCTCCAGACCTGTCATACAGGAGGAACTTTGCAAACATTCAAAGTGCCTTATTATGCAGGGGACGATTTGTTGTTTCTGGGACTCCCAGATGTAAATAGGTAGTGAGTAGTCAGAAGATCGTCGCTAGCTAGCTGCTTAACAGAACATACTGCTTCAGCATCTCCTAAATAACAAATGTTTATTCAATATTTAGTGTAGTGAAACCTTGAGGGCCCTGCACAAATGCGCAGTTTGAGTGGTTATTATGGGCTGTTTCTCGCAGTGTCTTTGCATCACTCAGCGTGTGATACGTAGCCTCGGCAGTTTGCTCATGCAGGGTTTTTAGTCACGATGATGCGGTGACATTTCCTTTGTTGTGTTTATTGAACACTATGTAGCTGCTGTATTTAACAGGAAGGGAAGTCTTGGCAGTGCTGCAGTCAGTTTGAATGTTATAGCCTTGGACAGAGAAAACAGCCCGGCAGAATGCTGGGAGAGGGCAGGGAGCAGAGCCCAGCCACCGGGCTTCAAGGTCACCTACTCAGTGGGCTTAATTAACTGCATTCAAGAAGTGTGAAACTCACATGAGATACTAAAAAAGAAACTGGACTCCATCCTTACACACTAACGCACGGTTCCAGGTCTATTCCATTTAAAACTGGATGTAGCAAAAAATTTTAGAAAAGCTGATAGAATTACAGTTGACAGCCTTTGTCAACAAACAAATTTTCAGTGTTTTTCAGCCTAGTTTCATAAAACAACATTGCACAGAAGGCTGCTCTGTAAGGATTCTAACGACCGTCTGACGTCTCCTGGTACAGGTGACTGCTTGGCTCTTTCAGCCCGCAGTGCAGCTTTTGATACTGTCGACCACACTTTAAACCAACGGGCTCCGTCTTTGCGTGGGCATCTCGGGGCCTGCCCTGGAAAACTTCACATCTTACCTGGTAGACATGAGCTCCTCACTTAGTGTGGGTGACCATATGTCCGCCCCTGCATCCCTGTCATGTGGCATATTGCAGGGATCTGTTCCTTGACCAGTTCTATTCTCTCTATCTATTCTTCCTTTAGACAGGATTTTAAAATATTTTGAAGATATTATCTTTTTTATATGGATGATATCCAGCTATTCTGCTTTTTCACACACATAAGCTACCTGTCATGGTTGAATGTCTAAGTGAAATTAGCAAATGACTGACAGCTAACTTCTTACAGCTTAACTTACAAGTTTTAACTATTGCTTCGCCTGAACTATGCACTGAGATTAGTCTCAGGTTATTTGACATGGACAACAACCTGAGATTAATCTCTGTGTAATCTATTCAAAACAATACTGCTAGAATGTTAATCCGCTCTAGTAAGAGGTTTCACCACCCTGACTTAATTTTCCCTTCATTGGCTCCCGGTAGAATTTAGAATTCTAGAAAGTTCTAGTCCCCACTTATAGAGCTCTGCATGATCAAACCCCCCAGTATATTTCCGGGGGGGTTGGTTTTCTCCACCAACATGGGTCTTCTTATTGTTCCTCTTTCAAGGCTAAAGACACACAGGGATTATACCTTCCTGAAATGGAGGAATAGCCTTCCTCCTGCTTTGTGGGCTGCTAACGTTGCTGATGTCTTCAAAAAACAGCTGAAGAAGTATTTGTGTAGTCCTTTGTCGTTTCAAGTGTTTACTATCTATTGGAATGCTAATTTATGATTGTAATCTTCTGTTTTAATATTTCCTTATGTAGAGTGCTTTGTGTCTGTGAGTTGTTTTATAAATAAATTCCTTCTTCTTCCTCTATTTGACTCGTCTGTTGCCCTTGTCACGAGCGTTACGACCTGTGGTTCAGTGATGTGCAAATACCCTGATAAAGTGACTGTGAAATGAAGCCATTAGCTGCTGACGCTCAGAACGTGTTATGGCACAGAGGCTGTGTCGCACACAGCCCCTTCACCTAAACCAGTGCGTTAAATAAGTAACTTAATCCCATGAGTGAACAGTTTGGCTTGGTGGTTCAATGTACTCTGAGATTAAGGTAAATGCATGCAGGCACCACACTCTGCACTCGCATCCGAACTTCCAGCATTCCCAGGCAGTGGCCTCCATGCTGCCAGAACCTGGAAAGCTTCTCCAGGGACACTGATTGCCCCGATTAATTAGCTCAGCAATTACAGAACACGGGACTACAATTGGTATTGCATGGCTTTGTTCCCAAGCGGGAAGTCTCTCCACATCACAGACGCCACCGCAGCCCCTGCTGAGCCTCTCATCCTGCGGGTCGCAGGCCTGCGCTGGTGCTGGCAGGCCTGCGCTGGTGCTGGCAGCACTGCGGGATCTAAGCTATCACAGTCATTACTCCACATCGGGGTAGATCCACTTATTCATAGGACAGCTTCACTGCCTCCACAGCGGGCGGACACTCCTCCTGCGACGTGCACTGCGACGTGCACTGCGCCAGGCAGGGACGCAGGCAGAGACACCTGCTAAGGGCCCCTGCATTCTAATACTGTAATGAAGCTTCTGCAGTGCAAACGTGCAACAAACTGTTGGCTTACCTGAGGCTCGCAATTCATTATACATCCAAGTTCCCATTCTACAGATATGGATTGAAATTAATGAGAATTCGCACCAGCGTACACATACACCCATGCATACACACACCCGCACATAAACACACACACACATACACAAGCACACACACAAGCGCACCCACATGCTTGAGTGCGCACACATGCAAGCGCGCACACACACACACACATCTACCAACACAACTTGAAGTCAATTTCTTGGTGGGGGGAGGGGGTGTGGATAAGGCCTGATTTCCAGAAGGTTCCATAAAAGGATGGAAACAGAATGTTCTGTAAACCTTCAGGTAAAATAGGGCAGTGTATGCGCAGCTGGCCTTCGGTGTTTAATCAGGATGACCGAACGCACTGCGTGACCTCAGGGCCTCAGGACCCTCCGGAGTCGATGTGATGAGTGGGAATGTGACCACTGGAGGCTTCGCGCTGCATGGGCTCTACATTCAAGAAGCCCAAACTCGAACCCGTGTCAGCTCCCTCCAGCTGAAACAGACTGACTCCACTGGAGACCAGCAGCATGGGCCCGGCCACCCATTTAGCCATCACAACTCACAATGAGAGATCTAATAGAGGCACAAAACTGGGGGGGGCGGACGCCAGTCACACTAAGCCTAACCCCACCCCCCCCCCCCATGCTCCTGACTGAGGCTGCCCCCTCCAGCCAGGCGCGTGTAACACCAGGAAAGAGTTTGTTTTCTGTGCTCTGCAGCTACACAAGTAATCTGCCTTTAATTTCCTGCTCTCCTTTGTACTCTTATTAAGTCCATTCAATTTCCAGGCCTGCGCTGCTTTTCACCTGCTTTTCTGAATGTGTTGTTATATAAACCAGAGGGCAGGAGGGAAGGGAGCTTTTCATTTCCAGCCATCTGAATGCAGACTTCGACACCTGGCTGCAACCCTGTGGCTCTTTAATTTCGGTGTAGACGCTTCCTGCATTTGACTTCCTGCTACTGGAAATTTAAAAGGCGTTTTATGACATAACACAGGCCTGCCAGACAGATTCTTGGCCATAAGACAACTCCCCTACTGCATGTCATACATTACTTTGCTAAAGGTCCCCAAGAGGTTAGCCTTGAGGTTCTTACCCATAATCCTCTGATTCAGCATAAATGCCACAACACGTCAGCCAATCAGAATGCCAGCCAGGAGGGCGGTGCTCTGCCAGCACAGGGTGCTGCGAGGATGTGTGAAGGGAGGTCCTCACCCGGAGGCAGGGAGGTTCACGCCTCTGAGTCACTCCTCACTGTGCCACTCACATGGCTCCCGAGGGGAAATATCTCACCTGTATCTTCCCCTCTTCTCAGTTCTGTCACGACGCTGAAGTACAAAACACACGCTGCCTCATGTGGAACAGCACCGCAGGCTAACAGCCAGGAAGCAGCGCTGCTTCTCAGAGAATACATGGCTGCCTAACTGTCAATATCATTGTTGCATTATAATTAGTGCACAATTACTGATGTTATGTCCATCAATATTAACTTGAAATAAATTTTTAATGGAATGATTAAACTGAACTGAATATTATACCTATTAATATTAGCAAATGTATGATTGTTCCATATACGGCTGCAGTACACTAGGGATCGTGTGTATTATTCTTTGCTCCGGGCAAACCTTCGGCTGTTTAAAGGCCATGCCAGCTGTGAGAGGCTCTCCGCATCCTCACGTGTGCCAGGACACCATGGAGGCACGAGTGGGGGATCTCCAGTGTGGTTTTGGCAATCTGATGCTTTCTCTCCACATTAATCTAGCGCTTTTGTCTTTACACAGGCCGAGTCCTCATCACGGGACCTGGTCAAGAGGCACGGCGCCACCTGTTGGTGTAACGAGGGCACCAAGCCTCGACGCTCCTGCTCCTCAAACCCCCCCCTGTGCTGAGCTGACCACCCCTCTGTGCAGCAGTTTTTATTATCCTCACATAAGTTTCACAAGCTTCTGAAAAAAACATCCTGTTTCTATGGAAACTGTTCTATACAGAAGCCATCCCACATGGGACTGGACTTGGAAGTGCCACAGCGTCTCACACCCTGAACAGCACCTAGCTTAGCCACAGTTATGATTGTTCTGCGTTGTCTGAAAACAAGCTTCCATACTACATATTTGGCAGATGAGGACATTGGAGCCAGTGCTATAATCTGTACCTTAATCTGCCTGGGAAGGGCTGTGCTAGTCCCGCCGGCAGGATACTGGGTGCAAATGCAGACCTCTCGCCTGTGGGGTGCCGGCCGCCTGTCTGTGCTTTCTGCCCTCTGTCAGGCAGTTCGCAGGGGCAGCGTAAGCCAGCACGAGCCCCGCACACTCCTCCAATAAGCAGCATGCAGCCACAGAGGCGCAAGGTCCAAACCAAAGGCATCCGGACTGAGTACACAGTGCAGATAAGAGTCTAATACAGTGTTCCCGATTTTAACATCTTTGCTCTAATTAGGCCAAAGGGTCAGAAGCTACTGACACCGAGCCGCCATTAATTTCCTGGGCTTTCGTCCTGGCAGAAGGTTCTGCAGCCTTCATTTCCGAAAGCAGGCGATTAAAAGGGAAGATGCCGGCACATTTCAGTTTGCATGTTTCAATTATGGCTGCTCCTCCCACCAGCCCCCCCAGATTTAATCACGGGCTTCAGCGGGGAGACACTAAAGGCAGTCTTGTGTGACTGCCGGCGTAAGGTCACTGCGTTTGTGCTGCAGAGTCGCGGCCGCAAGCTGGTCCTACTGCCTAGTGTGGGAACTACCGTTAGCAGTCAGAGCTGTGCAGTTAGCCACAGAGCACAGTCAGAGCTGTGCAGTTAGCCTCAGAGCACCGTCAGAACTGTGCAGTTAGCCACAGAGCACTGTCAGAGCTGTACAGTTAGCCACAGAGCACCGTCAGAGCTGTAAAGTTAGCCACAGAGCACAGTCAGAGTTGTACAGTTAGCCACAGAGCACCGTCAGTCAGTAAGGCCTTTTCCACCAACGTGGTGTTGGTGCTTAATTTGGAACTGGTTCCATGCTTTTCCAATGCTAACTGGTGTCGTGCCTGAAACACTGGCTGGGGCCCGGCTCCACAGAACTGTGTGCGTGGTCAATGTGCAGGGAAGAGCTACTGTGCATTGTGAATTTCTGCAGAGCTGCATTTGCTGAAAACATAACTACAGACATCAGTGCTGGAGGGGGAAAATTAAATCAATGATCAATTGATGAGACAAATGCTTTATTAGCAATCTGGTCATACCCAAAAGTTCAGTCTAAGTTAGAAAGTAATTTAAGAAAAGTTAACAGTTATGCAGAAATTAAAGTAGACAGCAGAACACAGGCTACACTCATAGTAAGGAGCAAATTGTTAACAAATTTAAAAACAGAAGGAAACTACTATTGAAAAAAAAAAAGCTCACGTTTAAATGCCCCCCACTGTTTTGTGTATCTCGTGATTGCGGCACGCTTTCTTACGGGTACTTATTGTGCAGTTGCCATCTCTGTTCGAGATGCTGACATGTAGTCAAAAGACTGAAAATGAAGTTCTACATAAACAGTGTCCGACTGAATCCAGGCACTACTGTATCTAAAACTGCACAGCAAAAATTAAGCAAACTATTAGTAAATATTAGTATTGCTTTGCAATGTAGCTAGCTAACATTTTGTAAAAGAAGGTTTTGATTAATGCTAGTTTAAGTTAGCATTAGCCTAAACATCCTCTAGCAAAAATTATTTAATGAACTCAACATTACATGCCCATAATCGCATGCATACTCACCGTCTGATACACGTTATTTTTAGCCCGTGGAAATGCGGCCTGTTCTCAGGTTTGCTGAGAGCAGCACGGAGTGGGACTTTTATGTCTGAGAACAGCCCATTTTGTCTTCGTTCTGGGGGAACTTTGATAAATGCTGCCACAGTCTTATTAACCTGACAAATTTATTACTGACATTTCAAGAAGGAAAATAATAATAGCATACTGAGTCTGATTTTTTTCAGCCGCACCTGTTATCTTTCTAACATTCAATGTTTGAGAAACTTGCAGTGATTACCAACAGCAAATGAGTAGTAGTGACACCTCCGTAACCACGCACTGCGCTGACTCAGCTGTTAGTGACAAGCGATCACGCTGACTACTGATGTGTGTATGTGAGTACAGGCTTTGCTGTACTTATGAGGACCAAAGGACCTTACAATTATAGAGATTCCCTTAAAATGTGATTAGTGAGGTCATTTTTTCACTCCTCACTACTTCTGACTTCATTTTATAAAATTCTGTGAATGCAATCAAAAAAGAAAAAATGCCAAGTCTTTTGTTTGGTTACTTTTGGTTAAGGTTAGGGCAGGGTATGGCTTAAGGGTGTCATGATTGGGATTATGGTTTTTCCCATAGGAATGAATGGCTGTTCCTCACTAAGATAGGAACACAAATGTGTGAACGTGTGTGAGAGGAAACTTGCCATTTAACATTCTGAAGCATCATAGAATTTAAAGCAAACTTGCCAAATTATGACTAAGTGGCCACCAGGAATTGTCCCAAGTCTCCTGATTGGCCACTCCAGGCCTGCCTGAGGAGCAACTCCCTGTCAGCACTGGCATTAGAGGGAACCCCCTCATCCACGTCCTCCTTTTCAGGATGAGAGAATCTCCTCGTCCAGAGCAGAGATGCTCTCACCGTCCTCAAAAGGAGAGGAAATTAATCTTCCTGGCAAAGAAGCCCAGGATAAAACGGAAGGGGATAAAGGAAACTGGTTCCATCCCACATTCTGACAGGCGCTGACAGTGGTCTTGTGACATCCCACATCTGGGACCGGGAGGGGGGAGGCTGCTTCTTCTTTATTCGCGGTGGAGGCGGCTGTAATAAAGCAGCATCACTGAGTCCTGACCGGCGCATTGCCCCCCTGACACAGCGGCAACTCCTGTCCTTCCGCTGGGGGCCTTTGGGTTCCTTAACTGCTGCCTCACAACACACAGCAGAGATACGCAGAGGCTGGCGACCAGAGAGAAGACCCTCTGCAGACCTGTAGAGTCCCTGCTTAATATGCTTAATATCCTCCTGCAGAGTCCCTGCTTAATATGCTTAACATCCTCAGCCACAGTGGGTACTGAAAACACTGTTGAAAGTTATCAAAACAGGCAGCATAAAAGGTCTGATACATTTATTACTGACATCACTGTCAGAGGGTCATAGATACTAAGAGAGAGATGCACACTTTTCTATGTCTCCTGACAAATGAGGATTCGTATTTAAAGATTTGACTTAGCTGAATAGGTAGATCTGCTTTACAGCTCTAAAGAACCCCCTCACAGACGGGGCACATTCCATAACTGTGACAGACTCACTGGACAATGTAGGGAGCCTACAGGCAATGAAAAGTCTCTCCATGCCATCTAATCAGAAACCCTGCCTGTGTACTGTCCACTCAGAAACCCTGCCTCCGTGCCATCCCCTCAGAAACTCCGCCTCCATGCCATCCCCTCCGAAACCCCACTTCCTTGCTGTCCAATAAGAAACCCCGGCTCCATACCATGTGCCCAGAAACCCCAGGTCTCCCCCTCTGTGCCATCCCCTCAGAAACCCCACCTCTGTACCATCCCCTCAGAAACCCCACCTCTGTACCATCCCCTCAGAAACCCCACCTCTGTACCATCCCCTCAGAAACTCCGCCTCCGTGCCATCCCTCAGAAACCCTGCCTCTGTACCGTCTGCTCAGAAAGCCCATCTCAATGGCATCTCAACATCCTCCCTGTCTGCAGCTCTGTGCTCATTTCCACTGCCATCTGCTTCACTTTGTATGCCTGTCTGTTAGCTAAATGTCTACTTCCTTCTTTTTGGGAAATCAGACCGTCTGGCTGACTCAGATCCCAGTTTGCCATCTGCCCGTTTCACTCCCAGTTTCATGCTAGCCAAATCACACCTGCAGGTACAGGGCTCCATACCCACCAAGGCATCATCTTCCCTGCCAAACTGCATCTGCTTTCCATGTGAGAGCATGTGAGTGGGATACAGCTCTGGCTCTGAGCATCAACAATGTGGACACAGCTTCTTTTTGGGTGAATAAGTCCCCTCATCAAGGTGTGAGTGCCTTGCTGAAAGATGAACATTTCATGTCCTCATCTTGGGAGCACTGTAGGGGGGGGCCCTTGCAGGTTTGTAAGCCCCAGGTAAGGCCTGGCAAAGACTCCCATTGTGATTGTCTTTTGTTCAGGATGGGTTCTAATTAAGCAAATCTGATTGGATCATCCATTTTCGCTGACAGCCACCGTGTCTGTGAATGCTGAGCCACAGAGTAAAACTCGAATTCCTCTCACATTTCCTCCCCAGCATTGTGACTTTCCAGTTGATTTTCACTCTATCGTTTTCATATTGTTTAAACCTTGGTCTCCCCAGAGTTTAGGGCAGCCGTCTGTTCCAGTGTAGCTCCCTTGACCTGTGGCCTGTGGTGCTTTCGATATCTGGGATTTCACTCGACTGGCATTTTTCATTTTTGACTTCCCAGCTCCATGTAACCAACATTCCCCCACTTCATGTTTTCAGCAGCTAATTGAGGGGCAAAAAAACACAAAAAAACCCAAACTGGCATTGATACAAACAGCACAGTAATTAAATTGGGTGGTGCTCATAAATTATTCATATACATCATTTCACTGCTAAAGTTATTTGGTTGAGGAATTGAATCAGTTTGTTGTAAACATACCCACCTGGGTGTTTCTTTTCTGACAAGCGTCTTTTTGCTCTTTTACCCACCGAGACGGCTGCCTACTTTGGCCTCCTACAGCCCGCTGATTGCCGGATGGACCGCGATTGAATCAGAGAGATCCCTACCTGGACACCAAGGCCCCCTTGCATGTGGGGTCACAGAACATCCAACATAGAACAATACCTGCCTAAGGCACAGGAGAACCCCTGAGAAGGTTTGGGGTAACAGAAGACACCAGATGTGGTTTGCTGTTGGTTTATTATCAGATAAATACCTATAACAGCCTAATGAATTATTCACAGTGATTGATACCAATAGCAGGCTAATAAATTAACCACAGTGATTGATACCTATGACAGTCCAGTAAATTAAGTACAGTGATCAATACCTATAACAGCCAAATTAATCTATCACAGGGGTTGATACCCATGACAGTCTAATGCATTAAATGCATAGAATGATACCTATAGCAGTCCAAAGAATCAATCACAATGATTGATACATATAACAGTCCAGCAAATTAATCACAGTGATTGATACCCATAGCATTCAAAATGATTCAGTGACCATGATACAATCAAACACAGTGGTTGATACCAATGCCAGACTAATGAATTGATCACATTCTTTAAGACCTGTAAGAGCCTAATGAGTCAATCACAATGACCGATACCTATAACAGCCTTATGAATGAAACACAGTGATTAATAACAATAGCATTCTAATGAATTAATCACAGTGACTGATACCTATAATAGCACAATAAATGAATTAGTCACTGATACCTATAACAGTCTAATCAAACATCAACACAAAAACAGACACGGACACAACACTCTGGAACCAGATCCTCAAACTGTGGTCAGCTAGACACAGGCACCTAGTAACTAGTGACGTGTAGCGCTTTGGACGCAGGTTCATTTACCAGCCAGTCCAGCATGGTTCAGCTCTCTGTGCTGTCTGCACGCCCCGGCTAGAATAATAATAATAATAACTCAGAGAAGGCTGTCATCACATTCTCCCTTTTTACTTACCTCACAAATCCATGGAGGAAGCTTGCGGAGGCAGAAGTCAGGTGACTGTCTTACCGTTGCCTATAATCGATGTATGAGAGCAGCGGCCACCTGCAGGGCAGGTGGTACGAGGAGGCAAACACATCAGGAAATGAGAATACCATAAATGAAATAAGGATACATTTGCCCACTGATACAAGCTGTGCCATAGGGGGTCCCAATCAAGCCTCTGCAGGGGCTCTAAGCTCTGTCCTGTCTTATTGGAGACTGCAGGTTCAGAACTTCGCTCTCCCGACCTCACATGTGAAGCTTAGGCATCCCTATCAGGTCTGGACCATATGCCCAGGACCACAGAGAAGCCACAGTGTAAAAAACCCCCTCGGCACTGCCTACTCCCAGCCAGGCTTAAACTGGCTTTGGGACTCAATGGCTGGCAACTATAATGAATCATCTCTTGACTTAGATACACACTAATCCCAAATCATCCTCACAGTTTCACAGTTCAAACAGACATTTATGCTTTTGATTGTTCTACTGCATTTCCTCCTCCTCAGCCACTGAACGCATAAATCTGCAGCTGGCCATCAGCTTTCCTCAGTTAGATGTTCAAAACCTGCTCCTGCTCCCTCTCAGAAGTATTATAAATTCTTTAAGGGGGGAGTGTAGTTAAGATAACATGTAGTAATTGCAACACGTGGCTGTGGCTTGCCCAAAAATCCAGATTTTAGTGTCACAAACATGGAAAGCTTCCTTTGTGACAGACCTTATCAGCACTTGAATTATACGGCTAATTTATGGTTTTCCATGCTGATCCTGGCTCTAAAAGCCATTGATTCTGTCAGCTGTGGTAATTGGTTTGACTCATGGTCCTAATTAAGGGCTCCTCTAACATCTAGTGGCACGCCGTTCTGTGGAAGTAATGCTTCATCATTTCCCTGCAGGGTAGAAGCCTCATGGACTGAGGGTGGGCTGAGGTCATGTGACCCTCATTCTGAGGCTATTAACTGAAGGCACTTCCTGGACACCCCCTTGAGAACTTACGTGCTGCTGCTGTTTCCTGACACAACCAGGTTTCTTTGCCTTTGTTTCCACAACTACAGAAACGCCACTTTCATGGGTAGTTTGTTGTCCTATGTAGCCCCTGCTAGGCGAAAACCCCAGCAAACATGTCCCTGTATGCTCCCCCGCCTCCAATTCGACATGTATTCACTGTGCCATACAAATCACTCGACTGAATAGGATGGACCCAAAACAAAGTTGTGGAGGAAACAGTTGTGTTGAAGGTGCCAAGAATACGAGGTTGGACACTGCAAATGCTCAGCATGGTTCCTGACCCCCAGACAGGCTGCGTTTACCCATAGCTACATGCTGGGCAATCGTATCCTCCTGCAGGCTAAGTACTGAGGACTGGGATAATCGTATGGCTCCCGACCCACGGACCGGCCATGTTTACCCATAGCTACATGCTGGGCAATCGTATCCTCCTGCAGGCTCGGTACTGAGGAC
>JAODKM010000025.1:19280492-19291467 GCA_026780845.1 Petrocephalus sullivani
TTACCCATAGCTACATGCTGGGCAATCGTATCCTCCTGCAGGCTAAGTACTGAGGACTGGGATAATCGTATGGCTCCTGACCCACGGACCGGCTGCATTAATTGATAGCTACATGCCTGGTGATCGGATCCTCCCACAGGCACGGGAGATAATTGTATTCACACCAAGAGGTGCTGTGTGCCGTCTTGCCGCAAAGCACTGCCTAATCGAAAACCAAAATTTAACGGTCAGTTTCGGAGACTGCATGAGCACAGTTTAGTGAGCTTCTTTCCATTTCGGAGCACTTGTGAATCTGTCTGTAGAAGCCATCGCATTTTCCACGGCAGTTCAGCGCATGAAAGCCTGCGATTTCATTAACGCTTTTACCAGCCGAGCAGCAGCCCTGCGCTAATGGGAATCTGAGCCAGAGAAGCATCTTCAGCCGCTTCAGCACCCGACCGACAGCCTTCGATTGAATGAGAGCCGCTTTTAAGGGATCGATTGAAGGCCATTCGGTGGGCAGCAGGCCGGTGACCGTGAAGATGATGTGCTCTCATGGACTACCGGGCCAGCTTCTCTGCTGCCCGTCATGACACCCCCAGGTCACCGTCTGAGTCAGGGCTCAAGCTGAAGGAATTACATTGGAGGTCGGGACAGCTGCTGCGTGGAGGGGTCCAGGGGGGTTAAGAAGAGGTAGAGGGGCAGCTGAGGAACTGGTCCAGCAGGGAGACCACACAGTACTGTACAATCTGTACAGGGTTTTGCATGGACACTGTGGCATAATCAAGGGCAGCATCAGGACCAAAGGGGCTGAGTGACACGAGTCCCGGAGAGGCTCAGCACCCGGGCCAAGCAAGAAGGCACCAGGGCTGGCTAAACGCAGATGGTCACAGGAAGTGTGGGACATGGGAGAAGAATGAGGACTGTGACTACGTGTGTGTGGCGCCCCTTGGCTCCATGCAGACCGATGCCCAGCAGCCCAGCACTTCATTCAGCATCTGGCCCAGGGCGCACCTGCGGACACACATTAACAAATGAGAACAACCCACCGGAACATTCTGTACTGCATCTCATTACACCATGATTTTATTTGTGAACTGAGCTGAAAGCGTATGGCATGTAAGGCATGTGGATCGGTATGCGAGTCACACCCCCTTCTCCTGCCGGGCTGCTCAGGCAGGGGGTCCATCAAGCCTAATCTCCCCCCCGTCAAGGAGCCATATCTCCTGGTTGTTACCCCGGCAGCATCCCCGCCTTTGATCTTTAACCCTAACCCCCATTTCCTGGGCCTGCATATACCCGCTGCTTTATTACCATTACTAAGGCCCTAATGGAGCCTCAGAGAAGAGGAAGATGATGACAAACTGGGCCCTGGTGAGTATCAGCCCTCAGAGAGATGGAGCTGGAAGTGCTCGTTTCTCCAGGCAGCTGGCCAGGAACCCGCAGGACCACAAGCTCACCAGAAGTCGGCCGACCTGATGAGCTGAGCTGCAAGGCCTTCTGATGTTGCCTGCTCTGGGTCTGAGGTGAGCTCAGAGCGTGGGCTGTGTTGATATCCCTCCTGCCCCGTCTCTCTCGTGCTCGCTCAGCGTTTTTTTTTTTTTTGACAAAAACTATGACGAAAATTATTTGCCAATGATTTTTAATTGACAAAAATGAGAAAAAGTAAAAATTATGATGAAATGCGCTGACACTTTCGTCAACAAACATGTCAGGATAAGGCAAATTTAAAACTGATCCAACCAGAAGTAGTATCCAGAAGTTAGTATTGACTGCAGATGTGCATGACTGGATAATGTTCTGTAATGTACGATCTAACCAGCTTCAAACGTGTAACCCATGCAGTTCTGTCTCTAAAGTGTAAACTCATGTCCGTGTCAGGCTTGGGGGAGATTCATCATGGGGGGTCATATACCACTATGCCACGGTCAGCTTTAGCTAGGAAACAATGCCCGACACAATTTCACATTTGATGAGAAAGAAATCAGGAGTCAATGCATGCCATGTGAGGCGGTCATGGCAGGGAAAGGCATAATAAGGCAGTCATAAGAGCTTTATAAACATTTCCTTCAGGAATCTATAGAAGACAGAGGCAGACCAATCTCAGCATGTGTGTGTGTGTTTGTGTACAGAAAATTAAGTAAAATAAAAAAAAAAAAGTGAAAATGATATATCAAACTACAACTAAAACCTGTTAGTTTCATTCACTCTATGTACTGCAGACTTATGTGAGCTGAATATCCTCTATTTTTCATTGACTAGAACTAGACTGAACTAAACTGAAACAAATAGTAGAAAAAAATCATCCGGCCCTTACCAGATTCTAAAATTACTTAAATCTAACCTTAGGTGTTGATTCCACTGTCGTTATTTATTCAACAAAAAATAAGCCAAAACGGAGAAGCCATGTATGGAAAAACGAAGTATTAGTAAACCCCATGATTCCATAGTTTGTAGAACCACTTTTAGCAGCAGTAACTTATGACTTTATCAGTCTCACACATCATTGTGGAGGAAGGTTGGCCCACTCTTCTTTACAACGTCACTTCGGTCCATTGTGATTCGCAGGCATTCGTTTATGCACAGCTCTCTTAAGGTCCTGCTACAGCATTTCAATCGGGCTAAGGTTTGGACTTTGACTGGGCCATTGTAACACCTCAAATCTTTCCTTTTTCAGCCATTCTGTCATAGACTCTATACTTTGCTGTGGTCGTTCATCGTCAACTCAATGACTGCAAGTTTCCCAGGTCCTGTGGCGGCAAAACAAGCCCAAATCATCGCCCCTCCACCACTGTGTTTGAGAGTAGCTATAAGGTGTTTGTGCTGATATGCTGTTTTTGGTTTTCGCCAAACGCAGCGCTGTGCACCTTGGCCAAAAATCTCCACTTTGGTCTCGTCTGTCCAAAGGAAATTGCTCCACAAGTCTTGTGGTTTGCTCGAATGCAACTTTGCAAACCTAAACCGGGCTGCCATGTTCATTTTATAGAGAAGAGGCTTCCTCCTGACAACCCGTCCAAAGAAGCTATACTTGTTCAGTCTTTTTGTAAATTGTACCGTCATGAATTTGTAACATGCTAACTTAATTTTTAAAAATATTGCACAGTTGGACCTTGGGGTTAATTTGCTGGGATGTCCACTCCCGGGAAGATTGGCAACTGTCTTGAATGTTTTCCGGTAAATAATATTCTTGTTTGGAAATGCCTTATAGCCCTTGCACCACTTATAACCAATGATACATATCCTCTTGTGTGTACTTTTCACACACTGCTTCAGCATTTTGCCTTAGTTTTTGTTAAAAAAAAAAAAAAATGAGTGCAATACGTCATACTCATCGGTTGTGTTGAATTAATTTTTAAATGTACTACGGACGAGATGATTTTTTATGATGTCCTGATACGTAAAACCTTAGAATTGCAAGAGGGAGTATTATGACTGTATTTTATGTAGAAAAAGTAGAGCCAAACAACGAAAGGATATGATCAGAAAGTGAATTAGGGCCCAAAATTAGATAAGCATTTCTGATGTGTTGTGTTAACTTGTTTTTAGGGGGAAAACATGTAGAGAAGGTTTCCCACTGCAAAGTGGAAGGGACTGTGCAACCAGTAAGTAAATTCTTGAATCTTGGCGCCTCTGTCGTTATATATGCTTCTCTTAAGGGTCTGTGGAATGGGGCTCAGCTTGAAAAGATAGGAGAGCTTAGAACGGGCAGCAGACTTAGAAAATGGCTAGCAGAGCTTCAGCTGAGTCAACGAAGTGCAACACAAAGTGCTGCACGAGCAGATAAAGAGGAATGACAATGGCAAAGTGCCCGAGTGCACCAGCGTGCCCCAGTATACAGGCTCTGTGAGGAGCATGTAGGGGAGGGCACCTGGAAAGCTATGGATAAACATCTCAGTCTGACGAAATTCCCCAGTCAAAATTTACCGGCGTGTCAGCGCAGACCTGTGGGTCACAGAAGCTGCATTCATGCATCTTCTTTCCTTGGCCTCAGGGGTGAAATGTTTTGTGTCTTTGAAGATAAGTGCCCCCCTTGAACCTGTCTATTGTACAACCGAACTGAGCACTGGAACGCTGATTGTGACATGGCAAATGACTGATGTACAGCACAACCGAACTGAGCACTGGAACCAAGCCACATGCCTTGACTGGCTCCCTGCATGGGTAACAGAAAATGTACTGCCCACGCCAGACGAATACACTGCAAAGACTTCAAATGCCACTGAATGGTCCATTATCCAACTAATAAAGACAGCGCACAAAATAGGTATCGATTTGAAGTGTTTTCATAATTACATCTATTTTCTAAGGATTATTCTGCTGGCTTTGTCTTATTGGAAACTACCACGTTCATCAATGTGCTTGATTGCTTCGCCTTTACTCCACACATAGGAAACAGTCTTGCATAATTTTACAAAGGTTACAGTGAAAGCAGGGATCTATTTATCACAGTGAATTCTGCATTTGTTAGGATTCAGAGACTGAATCATATTCTCATATGCTCTGCTGCTGCTTCACAAATATGCAGGCAGCTGATAAAGAGCAGCAGACAACATCAAGGCATATTGGTCTGGGGAAGACCCTCCCAGGGTCAGAAAAGACAGCTGACTTGTCAGCCAATCAGAGCTCATCTGGATCCATGAGGCAGGCAGCAAAGCAGGCTGGGAAAGGCACTAAACCGATAACTGCAGTAATGCACAATAGAATGCGGTGTGTATGCTGCTTCTGCCCCCAGCGAGGCTCCTCCAGGCTCCCGGGTTAACGGAACCCATCTTAATGTTCACCACGTCCTTCCACATCATTATGGGCCTTCAGTTAACCCCCTGCCCTACTACCCCTCATTATCCTGTAGCAGAGGGTAAAACATAGCCAATGTCCCAGATATTTGTAAAATACACAGCTCACAGCCTACATACACTCACACACACTCTTAGACCCACATTAGTATTCATACCTACGTGGGGATTGTCCATTATTTTCTATGGGCTTTTGACATTTTTAGTTTTTTGACTGCAGTTGCAGATTTTAATAAACTTGAGTGTCGCTACAGCGTTATAACAACAGGTTTGGCCCTCACATTGTATACACAATGTATAGATAACACACACACAGGGTCACAGTTTCTACACACATGCAATTCACACACACAGGTCATACACAGCCTGCACATGGGTGCACATGTACACACACACACACACACACACACACAGCCTCGGCATTCCTATCTAAATGGGGACCTTCCATTCATTTCTATTGGAAAAACCCTAATCCCAATCACGACAACCTTAATCCCAACCCAGCCCTAACCTTAACCATAAGTAACCAACCCACATACAAGACTTTTGGCATTTTTACGTTTTTGATTCCATTCACAGATTTTTATAAAATTGAGGTTTTTCAAATGGGGACCTGAAAAGATGTCTTCAAAAGTAGGGGAATTTCAGGTTTTACCGCACTTTGAGGATATTTTGGTACTCAAAAGTGATCTATACAAGAACACACACACACACACACCACATACAGTCTCACAGCCTACACGTACATGTATGCACACACTCACACAGGCCCACCTGCCTGCATCAATGACATGCAGCCAAGGTAGCTAATGTCACCAGCAGAACGCGGCGCTTCGGCTCTGTGTAAGCACTGCTGCTCCGCGCCTCAGAAGGATGGTGATTCTCTGCTGAAGCGTTGTGGCAGTTTGACTCTGTACCGCACTGTCAGCCACACACTTGATCGGGAATCCATGGCCCAACATCTGTTTGCATGACAGGCAGGATGATTAGTAATTCCCTGGACAGTGTACACACTCCCTCCCAAGATAGTGGATGCACTCTCTCCCCAGACAGTTAACACACTCTCTCCCCGGATAATAAATGTACTCCCTTCCCAGATGGCTCTGTGGTTGGCAAGAAAAACTGGACACCTGGGAAACTGTGGTTGATCGGAGAATGCTGGCCAGGCTTCAGTCTATCATTGAAAATTCACGGGATTGTGGTTGAGCAGATGAGCATCCTCAGAGGTAGACTGCGCAGCATGAAGTGCTCCATCCTTCCTCCCCACAGCCATCAGAATCTATAACTCCTCCCAAATCAGTCATCCAGAAAATAAGCCACTTATCCCCGCGCCCCCCCCCCCCGCCTCCATTACGTTGTCTCTGGGTATGTGTTCCCACATAAGTCTCCTAAGTCTCCCAAGTTTCTGCAATAAATAGGATAAACAAAATGCAATAAATAAGTCTCACTGCAATACCATAACACTATGTGCAATATTAGTATTACCATGTTTAAACTGTATGTGCTGTTATGTATACTGTGTAGTATAATGTATGTTACATATACTGTATAGTGTTTGTCATGTCTGATGGTGTATGTATGTCTGTGCAGTTTTAGTATAAGCAATTTCCCTATGGGATCAATAAAGGTTTTTCTGATTCTGATTAGTGATCGCACTCTCTCCCCAGATAGTGAATGCACTCCTTACCTGGAGAGTGAACTCACTCCCACCTGAAAAGTGAAACCATTCTCTCCCAGCATAGTGTATCCACCCCTTCGCCCGAAGAATAAATGCAACCCCTCTCCACATAGTGTATGTACTCCCACTCCGAATAATGAATGTACGCCTTCCCCGAATAGTGAACGCATTCCCACCCTGCATAATGCATGCACTCCCAGCCCAGATAATGAATGCACTTCCTCCATGGATAGTGAACACACCCTGAATAGTGAACGTAGTCCCTCCCTGCATAGCGTACACACTCCCACCCGGAATAACGAAAGTACTTCCTGGATACTCCATCACAGTGAAAATAGTGAGCATACTCCCTCCTCAAATAATGACCGCACTCCCTTTCTAAATAGTGACTGTGGATGCTGACATTCTAACACCAGCATGCAACACATGGCTGAGTGTGCACACCACAATTCACGACAGAGGAATAATTCTCACTTGCCTCCCCGCATAGCTAAGCTGCGACCTTGCGCATGCATCACAGCTGGTGATCGCCATGCTCCCCAGCCGATGCGGGCTTTTCAGTCTCCGTGCTCCAGGTACGATCTGCGGTGGCCTTGAACGGTCTTTCTCCGGGCTGCCCGGATTAATGTCAGCGGCCAAACCTCACAGAGCAGGGGCATCGCCATAGCGGTAAAATCACCAAGAGGGAAGCTTGAGTCCATCACATCCCAGAAACCAAATGGTTCTTGTTAGCTCATTGTTCTAACAAGCCCGTTTACTCCCTCAGAAATCGAATATTAACCCAAAAGCCAAGGGGCACACTGGATGGGGCACCTGCAGTACGTGCAAATGAACTCGCTGTCTGCTGTGTGCATGAGACAGCAGCCTGAGAAATGAGATTTTAATGTTGTGAGGACCATTTTTTTCAATTGCCAGAAAGAGAAACTCAATTTTATAAAAATCTGTAAATGAAAAATTAACTGAAAAAACTAAAAATGCCAAGTCTTTTTTGTTTGGTTACTTATGGTTAAGCTTAGGGTTAGGTAGGAGTCAAGGTTGTCATTGCTAGGTTTAGGGTTTTTCCCATAAATGGATGGTTCCCACAAAGTTATGAATATAAATGTTTCTGTGTGTGTATGCTTGTGTGTGAATGTATGCATGTGTGTTTCGTGTGTGAGCGTGTATGTGTTTGCCAGTGGTGATTTTTTTTCATGCTGTTTGAACAATGCTACAATCAGCATTCAGCACGTGATACAAATGCACAAACATTTCCAGGCTTCCGGCACCCCATAACGCTGTTTTAATTAATTTCATGCCTTGCCTTTTCTGTAATTTCTAGTATGCTGTGATTCCAAACCTGTAAAGGATGTAATCTTAGCAAAATGGGATTTTGACATTTACATAATTTATTTGCACGGAGGACACTTTCTTTCGGAGCAGCTTACAACGTTACGCTTTTATCTGTTCGAGCGTGAATGTTTACTGATGAAATTCAGGTCACCTTGCTGAGGGCTGCACAGTTTCCGTGCATGAGATCTGTACACTGACCATCAGCCTAAATTATCCATGCAGAATAAAGCCTTCCCTTGTATCCCCTGGTAAGTGTGAGCGTGTGTGTGTGTGTGTGTGCGTGCGTATGAGTGACACCTGACTGGTACACAAGTACGGTCAGCTTGCACCGAGGACAGATACTCAAAGAGGTCTGCATGACTGACTCAAGCTCAGTAACGAGCCAAACGACCCAAAATGCGCTTGACAGTACCAGAGCGTGGTCTCACGGCAGAGCCGGTGCGTCACTGTGGAAGTCGAACGTCTGTGTATGATGTTACATACCAGCATGATGCGGCAGAGCGCAGCCGACGGGAGGAGCCACCTCCTGACTCTCGCTGAAGTTATGAAACAAAAGTGAAATAACACCAGCCTACAGCAACAAGGTGTCACTCGGCATAAATACAGAATCCACCCCCAGCTACAGCAAAGCACACTGATCACTCAGCTGTCCACAAATGCCAGCGACAGAGCTGGGCTGTCCTGATTACTGTAGCACACTATTCATTCGCCTCCTTACTATGACACGATTACCGGCTATATTTATGGCTGTGCGTGTCCCCAAATCGGAGCTGGGTACTATAGTATTCATAGCACAACTAGCTGGAAATGTCAACATGATGTCAACGATCGAGACAAGAGCTTAAGGAAAAAAACATGTGCACAATGCATATATTGCGTCTGCTTATATTGCTATCAGAGGAGGATAAAAACAGCTGTCATGACAATAATAGCCCAGAAGATCAGCAGGCCGTTCTGCAGCTGCGCCCACAGACGAGCTGAACCGGGGCAGAGGTTCTCTCTCGCCAGCATCTCCATGTCGCCGTTGTGTAGCTGGCACTAAGCATGCTGGGCTTGCCTCACAACTCGCACCGAATCTGCCGCGCTGTTTTCAAAGAGCAGAGGAGCAATAACACCTCCATACATCGCACACGCGGGGGGCAGCACTTATGCTAATTCTGGGTGCCTGGGATTATCCACAGAATGATCTTTTTGTTCCAGACTCCATTTAGACCTTATTACTGTGACTGCTCTCACAACCATCAAAAGGCGGATGTTGCCCAAAGAGGTGGGTTTCTTTGCATTGCTCGTAAAAAGGATTCTAAATTGATGTACGTTTCTGTATCTCCAGAGACACTAAATTGTTTTTACTGACATACTTCACATTGGAAGGACGAGACCCACCAGTGCCCAGCTCCCCTGGTTTAGGTGATTTTCCTAGATTAAAGTTGAGCATTATTACTCTAAAATAACCAGCTTCTACTAGCTACCAGCTTCTGTTGTTCCCAAAATATTTTGCTGTGTTCAGGCTTTCAATCTTCTCGTAGCTACAGGACAAACCATTCTTAACTAAATAACGACAGCAGAAAACTGTCCAATTAATTACACCCCAGTTTATTTACATTTGCCGTTCCCCAGTGTGGCTGCAAGACGGATGGATGGACAGCTGGATCAGCCAGAGGCTTTGAAAGCTCGATGGCTGAGTGACAGCGCACTGTCGGTAAGGATGGCACCCCCCGAGATGCATGCTTTGATGTTACAAAGTTAGCAGCACAGACCACATTGCCCTGTAAGCACAAATATAGATGTGTCTGTAAATGGAGCCAGTGTCATGCTCTGTTCATCATACAAGTTAGACGACCAGGAAACAGCATCTAAAGAGATAAACTGCATCCAAAACACATCTAAAAGAAAACAGCCATCTAAACAAATGTTAATATCACTGTAGGGACACGAGACTCGTTGCTGATGGGATTGAAGGCTCAGTAGGAAACACCATGAGTGATCCAGCTGCTTTATGCCAAACGCGGAGAAATCCTTCTGACACACCTTCAGGCAGAGCTCACCTGGAACTTTTACACTTGACATTTTGGGAGATCGGTGACCGGACTGAGAAAGTCGCTGAGGCTGGTGTCATCTCACAGCTCTGCCGTCCGGGCCTTACTGATGTAGAACCATGGCTGTTGATTGAGGGACTTTCTGAAGGTCTAATTAGACCTGACATTGTTGAGTTCTCTGAAACATCATGGCATCATGAAAGGTTCTCTCAGCCTGGCATGGTAAGGTTGGAGGGGGGATTCGGGGACCTTGGTTAATTAGCAAAGCTGTTTCAGAAAATACAAAATGGGAGTGAGGCCATGGCTACAGCGGCCGCGGGGGCAGGCCCGGCTGGCAGTGAGGCCACGGTGAGAGCAGGTGAGAGCAGGTGAGAGCGGCTGCGGGGGCAGGTCCCACATTCAAAAGCACACCCACATGGGCTTCGGAGCAAACAAGCGATTTACCGCCCGGACAGCTGCAGTACTCTGATTTGGACGCCTCGCTAGGGATGTCCGAGATTACAGCTCCCTGCCTCTGCCTGAGACCCCTTCCTCTCCTCTCCCCCATGTGATGGCTGGACAGGCTTCCCCTCTGTCCACCCCCAGCAGCTGGATGCACTTCCTGGCTCTGGGCCACTCACTCCCCAGCCTCTCCCCGCCCCCCCAGCCCTGCGTCTGTTTACTCTCCTCTAATGCACCGTGGGGGAGGAGTAGGCATCTATTGTCACTGCACTCTGTCCAAACAGCTGCTCCAAACAAAGTAAAATCCACCTGCTGGCACTCAGCTAATACAGTGCGGCGGCAGAAACCCGTATGACTCCGCCAGCCGTCTGGGGTCATGCGGCTTGGCTTCGTGCCGGTAAATGTCACCAGGTGAGTCAGCTAAGCCCGTTCCGCTCCATAAAGAAGTTGGACGCGCGTGTGTGTGTGTGTGTGTGCGTGCGTGTGTGCTTACACAGCTAGGAGACCGTAAACAGCAGCCTGGCCAGCCAGCACTTCTTGAAGTTGTGGGCTTGTGGATTAAAGCATGGATTAAAGAAGCCTTCACTGCTCTCAGCCTCGCACTGTACCAAGACAGACCACAGCCTCTGTCGTGCAAAAGTCCAGAGGCTGCCTATAGCGATACCGCGGGGGCCATCAGACACCCAGGGGCCGTGTACAGAGGCTGCCTATAGCGATAC
>JAODKM010000025.1:19291567-19305195 GCA_026780845.1 Petrocephalus sullivani
TACCGCGGGGGCCATCAGACACCCAGGGGCCGTGTACAGAGGCTGCCTATAGCGATACCGCGGGGGCCATCAGACACGCAGGGGCAGTGTGTTGAGGCTGCCTGCGGTAATACCACAGGGGAGCATCCATCCTTACATCCTCTTTCAGCATCTCTCCTTCCTTCCTCGGGCCAGTGGGCTGTGGCTGACTTTTATGAGACACCTTCCATCAATACACATTAAGAGAAATTGGATATTTCACTGAAATGGTGTAGGCAGGGTTACTGAACCAGCCAGTCTGTGCTTATTCCACTCTGGAGCCAGGGATGTTAGTCCTGTGAAAGTGGCAGGGAATGCACATCTCAGCCTGAGCGGTGGACGCCCGACTGTGTGGCCACACTGCAGAGGCGCCGGGTTGGACTGAGCCCCCGTACGCCCACTCTGATCCAGCACTCCTGAGCCACTGAGGGAGCTCAGCGTTTTTGCCTTAGATGTGGTAAGTCCTTTATTTTATATTCCATCTCTTGTTTTTCTTTTCAGTGGCAGGTTCATCTGTGCATGGAGGAATCTAATATTACTTGAGCCACCAGGATAACAGAGGGAATGAAGGGAATCCTAGGAATCTAGGGCACTCTCTGGGGTCACGGCTGGCAGATCCCGTAACCTGAACAGGTCTGCTTGCCATTGGTTACCTGCTCCACTACAGAGTGCACTTGCACGCGGCCATCAAGGCGGTAATGATCCTCCCTAAGGACCCAACCACGAGATTCCTCCTCTATCCAGGAAAACAATTACAGCAAACAGAGAGAGCGGCTTACTGCCCCCCCCCCCCACCACCACCAGGGGCCATTCAAACTGGAATTGATCTGTGCTTCACTAGACAACCCAGATATCCAATAAGCTGTGGATGCAGAACATGCAGGCTTCTGTACTGGGACCACTGACATTAGTGCTTTTGGCAAGTCGCTCTTCAAACGAGCAGTAGCGTCAGCGGGTAAAATGGCTCAGACCAGCACAAGAGACTAGCAGGTCAGGAGGAAACTAGCAAATGTAGCTTACCGTCAGTCACATGACCTGAAGGACGACATTACAGAGTCCAACAGCTGCCCTGTAATGACGAAGCTGGCTCACCGCCATCTCACAGGAAGTGGCACGGCAAGCCGCGGCCATCTCACAGGAAGTGGCACGGCAAGCCACCGCCATCTCACAGGAAGTGGCACGGCAAGCTGCGGCCATCTCACAGGAAGTGGCACGGCAAGCCACCGCCATCTCACAGGAAGTGGCACGGCAAGCCACCGCCATCTCACAGGAAGTGGCACGGCAAGCCGCGGCCACCCGGCGCAGGAGATTCTGGCGCATGACACCAGTGCAAATGGGCCCTGCAGAACAGAAGCTGTTCATTGGCTGTGTGGGAATCACAGGGTACAGTGGGGAGGCAAGGGGAGGGAGGGGGGTAGACTGCACACTTACACCAGTGGCAGCAGAATTGGCTAGAATCACATGGGCTTTACCAACCGTAGGCCTGACTGAAATGGGGGAAGTCAACACTCTTTCTTGCCGTCTCGGCTGGAAACGTGATGAGGTCAGAATCACGGCTCGAGCTGGGCTCTCCGGAGCTATGCGGAACAGCACATTACGCTCCCTGGTCATGTCACAGCGAAACCCGTCCTGCCAATCTCTCTGACTGACATGCTGCAGAACTAAAACGGCCGTCTGACCTGCCGGGGTGAATAATTTGCCTGAGCCGTGTCCTATGGGTCATGCCAAGTCTTGAAATGTTACAGTGCTTGAGGAACTTAAAAAGAGGGAGGCAACCAAGAAGATCGACAGGTCCCTCACGAGCTCATGGTCAAATGCAGTTTCGCTGATACGGCATGTTTATCATTTCCTTCACATAAACCCCTTGACAGGTCAGCCTGCAAACAGCAGAGCAAATCCCAATACCTGCAGAAGGCCGCATCTTCTGCACACCGGGGGTTGATAGCCGTTTTTTTCTGAAACTATTCTCTTAGACTCTTTCAGGTGGCAGGGAGGGTCCATCTCAGAGGTGGATACCTGTGATGAGACAGTGCCTCCTTACCGTGTGATTCCAAAGCACCAAAGCCTGCACCCGAGGGAAATTGCGGTGGCTTACTATAGATTATTACAGCCAGGCGGGGCCTCTCCAGGGTTATACAGAAGGCTGAGAAAGCTTCTCTGCAGAGAATACTTCCTGTCTGTTGGACCGCATGCCTTGGGTGAACATTTTAATAAAGCCGATTCAAACCGACGCTCTTTGATACAGTAGCTTTCGCTTTCATTATATGGGACAATGTCGCTTTAAAGATGGGCACGCAGCAGACCCTGCATCCGGCTGTGCTTCTCTAATCCACTGTCAATACGCAGTGCCTCTGATGTTCCAGCAGAGAAGCCGAGGTAATGCTGAGCAGCCAGGACACGTGCCCAGCAGGGGTGGCTGAATGCAGCCTCTGCTCTACGGAGGGGCTTTTTTGTAAGGCACCCCCCCCCCCCCGCCGGCCTCCCAGGCACCCTGTTAGGCTCTCACTATTACAACCCTGCCTGCCCACTGCCGACAGGCTGAGCAGGCCGACAGGGCCCTGCCTTCAGAGGCCAAAGCTGAGAACTCAAGGGGACACTGTAGCCCCATCTTCAACACCCTCGTCCTGCACCCTACACGAGACTAACGCTGTCCATTTGCCCCACCCAAACAGCACTGTATCCAGTATATTTGCCTGCTAGGATTTGAGAAGTCCAGATCAACACAAGATATACAGGATTGCAGTCCCGGCCAAGACAAGGAAATTACTGATCAAATCACACGAGCAATACAAATTGCACCCCAGCCCCCACTACTTTTACTGGATGACAGATTATTTTTGACATGAAAGAATACTGGCAGTTACAGGACAGCTATCTGATGAGGAACTGGGGCCTTTTTCCCCTGTTTTCCCCTGTTGGATGAACCTCAGCCTTAGGCTAGACTGCCATGCCTCAGGAGATGTCTCAAGAAACCCCCGCATGTGACTTACTCCAGCTTGTGCATGTGTGACACTCTGGCTGGCCTTCCTGTATGTGACTCGCTCCAGCCTCCCTGCATCTGACTCCCTCTGGCTGGCCTTCCTGTATGTGACTCGCTCCAGCCTCCCTGCATCTGACTCCCTCTGGCTGGCCTTCCTGTATGTGACTCGCTCCAGACTCCCTGCATCTGACTCCCTCTGGCTGGCCTTCCTGTATGTGACTCGCTCCACACTCCCTGCATCTGACTCCCTCTGGCTGGACTTCCTGTATGTGACTCACTCCAGACTCCCTGCATCTGACTCCCTCTGGCTGGCCTTCCTGCATGTGACTCCCTCCAGCCCAACTCCCCACATGCGTCTCACTCCGGCTGGACTTCCCCTGCGTGACTCCACGTGGGTGTGGCGCCCGGGCCTGATTTGTTCTTGCAGTCCCTGTATGTTGACATACCAATGTGATCAGGGTTACAGCCATCATCCCTCAGGCTTCATCATGGTAACCTGACAAGGGCAAACTGTCACGTCACAATAAAACCAGACACAGATTATCACCATAAAACATATGACTCCATTTAAGTCGGGTGCTCAGCATATCTAATGGTTCCCCACCATCTCACCATGAAAAGCCAATCCAAGAGCAGCAGAGTGGCGTTAATTCTAACAAGTACATTAGCGCCTCCAAGTCAACCAAATACCAGAGGGCAACTGACATCAACGTACCCTGACAGCACGGGAAAAAAGACAGGGCTGGGGGCAGCGTCTAGAGCATGACACCTGCCTGTTACGATGACGGTCAACATCCCACAAACAGAAATTAAATTTAGCAGAAATTAGCATCTGAGAGGCATGTCACCAGAAGCCAGGAAAAGGGAGACCTTTTATTGAAATTAACTAAGTGCGGAATAATACACACACACACACATACAGCAGACAGACAGACAAACACACACACATTCAAACATACAGCATACAGACAGACGCACACAACAGACATTCAGCAGACAAACAGACATACATGAGACACAAACAGCATAGAGAGACACTCAGACACACAGTAAACACCGGACCGGCCAGTGCGCAGGCTAATGGGAGGGCCAAGGCGTATTTGCTGTCGCGGTGTGCAGATTTCCAGAAAGGAACCTACTCAGTCTCTCCTGTTTTCATGGTCTTCTGCTAGGGTGACCAGATAATCCATGTCATCCCAGACACTTTGAGTTACTACAGGTTTTACAAACTACCTTAAACCTGAAAGGCTCCTGTGCGCAGCTAAATAGCTCAGTTCTTCTTGCGCTTTGACAGGTTTGTTTCCTCGAATTGAAAGACTCATCCAGCCATTTCACATTAACATTAGTGACACGTGCATGATCATAGGAGACTGACCAATCAGCACATAGCAAGAACTCCGTGCTTGAGTGAAATCCAGGTCCTTTTGATTGATATGGTAGTTTGCAAATTCTGTCCTAGTTCAAAGTACCCTCCCTGACTGTCTGGTCACCCTACTTCTGCAGACATACTGGGTCACCTAGAGTAATTCAGCACAAGCGACGGCAAAGACTTGTATACCTTAGCTCCACCCAAGCCTTGGCTGATAGACATTAACACAAGAGACAGGAGACGACATAATACAAACAGTAATACTATAAAGCTAACACTATAATGGTATTTGATTTATACACCCAGTCAAACATATATAGTTACAGCTCTATTCTTCAGTGGTTCAGACACCCACAGACGACAGGCTCTGTTTACTTACATGCCCTTTGGCCCTCCCTCCGCGGCTGCAGGACCTTCTTCCACCTACCTGGCCATGCCCCCATACCCAGTCATGCCGCCACATCCGGCTGCCCCACCAAAGCTCTAATCATCTCCCCCCAGCACCTGCTGCAGCAACAGAGCCGGGGAACCAGGGCTCACCACCTGCTCAAGTGAACTCCGCAGATCCGGAGACCAAGGGCAAAGACAGAGCCACCGCCCCCCCCGATGGGATTCTTCCCCTTTAATACTATAAGCCTGCTTCCTCATCGAACATCGCTGTAACACGAGAATGTGAGGTTTATTACATGCATCATTAAGTAAAAAGAAAACATAATAAACACTGCAAAGGGAACATAAATGAACCTTGGAACGTTAATGTAGGAGCGATTCTACACAGGCGACACACAGGTGCAATGAAAAACCAGCCATAAAAAGAAACGGATAAGCAATTAAGTGGAGACCAATAAAACACATGTCCAATTAACCCCGGAGTAGCTTCTCAAGAGAAGGACTGAACTCCATCCCAGAAAACGCAGACTTAATCAATGGCAGAAGCAACAGCTCAATGCCCCAGGAGAGAATCACACATCTCCAGGCTGGTGACAGGCTGAAGGGCTTTATCATTGAAAAAAGGATACTTCAGCAGTCAAACAAACCCAATTAAAGGAGAACAGGCTACTTCTGGCCCAGCTAATGCCCAAAGCCCCACAAGAATAAGAGCAGATATCTGCTGAAACTGGTTTGTCCAAAAGCAGCGCTCCTGCTTCTTCAGAATCACAGTGCAGGTCCCTCCAGGAATTAACCAATCCGCACCTTTAACTAAGTCTATGGAAAAGGGCTGGGTACTTGTTTAGGGAGTACCTGCATCTTGGTGAATGACTCCACCTTTACGGTCATCCCTCCAACAGGATAGGAAAACCTCTGGGGATTCTGCCACCCGCCTGATGTTTGCATCACTGAGCGACCACAGCAGGATTCCTTTCCCAGCCACATCAACTCCCTATAGGCCGATTCACCTGTCAGTCATACACCCGCTTTGGTGATGTGAAGCAGTGCAGCACCTCATACTGCTTCAGTGATCCAGGGCAGATAAGCCTGCCGAAGAGCACGGTGCGCAAACGCAATGCAGCTGTGGGAAAAGGAAAATGAAACATCCTTCTAGAAAAACAGCTGCAGCACCCAATGTCAAGGAACCATCTTATATCGAGGCAAAAGCAGCTCAACTTCCAGCGAAAATACAGGTGCAAAGTGACCATGGTAGAGCAGGACCACATCAGAAAAGTGACAATGGTAAAGCAGACCACATCAGAAAAGTGACCATGGTAGAGCAGACCACATTAGAAAAGTGACCATGGTAGAGCAGACCACATTAGAAAAGTGACCATGGTAGAGCAGACCACATTAGAAAAATGACCATGGTAGAGCAGGACCACATTAGAAAAATGACCATGGTAGAGCAGACCACATCAGAAAAATGACCATGGTAGAGCAGACCACATCAGAAAAATGACCATGGTAGAGCAGACCACATCAGAAAAATGACCATGGTAGAGCAGACCACATCAGAAAAGTGACCATGGTAGAGCAGGACCACATTAGAGGCATTTTTGCCTTGCCTGAGAGACAACACAGTATGAAGTGCTTCATAATAGCACAAATACGGCTAGCTAATGTTGAGGTCACAGACAAAAAAAAAAAAGTTAATGCTCTCCGCGGGCTTGAGCTGACATCTGGTCTAACGCCGTGCACCATCCCAAAAATCCCTGTAAGGTCTCCTGCAAGCACAGTGAATCCTCTGTGCCAATATGCTCATTGACATGACCACACACATCTTAATAGGAGAATAATGAAAATGAGATTTGCGACGCTGAGTGACTAAGTGACCTTTGCATAATCCTTTTGTAACACTAAAAACCGACCTGCAATCAGGGTGCTTTGGATTAGACATGGTAAGCTGCCAACTGCCTACCTCTTAATTAGGAAACAGTTTATTAAATCAAAGGAAAACTAAAGAAATGACAAGGGAAAAAAAGACTAACCCATACTTGAGCTTCAGGCAGGCAATGTGAAGTGTTACAATGCCCTCTAGTGTTTGCGTGATGCAAGTGACACACTACATTAGTAACAGAGACAGGATCTGCAGAATTCCATCCCAAAGCCCCAGGAGGAAGTGCCATAAGCTCAGAGCTCTTAACGACGACGACGACGACGACTTGAGAGGGTAGCAGCCAACCAAGACAGAGACAGTTTGGCTGTTAAACACTTTATTATTGTGCACATGCATTCTTAACAAGTGACACTACACAAAAAATGAATAATCAGCTACACACTAATAAATGATGAATTTAAAAGCAAACCGTGTGGACATTATGCGTCACCTAGTTTATGCATCACTTCTTCCATTCGTTCTGATGAGAAAAAAGGTGATGCGTGGTCTCAGGTGCATATTATGCTCCAAGTCTGAAAAGTCCCATCTCAGCTTTAATGAGTTCATGAATCAGGAAATTCACACTTAGAATTTCCATAAAGAACCAAACCTGTCCTGGTGGAACCCCAGCAGTATTCATTTTTAGCGCTGTACATAATGTGAAGTTTGGCAGATCCTGCCTTCAGCAGAACTGACACAACTGCTCATTTATAAAATCTGAATAAGTCATTCTGCTAATGCAAGCAATCATGATTAAACCCATTCCCTTGGTGTAAGCAAAGCTAAATGCTCTCAGGGGGAGCTGATCTCTCCCTGGTTCACAGACCAATCTCGAACAGGCTATTAAAATAACTGAAGGTAATTCAACAGGTTCATATGTAACTACTGGGGTTTTTGAAGGCTGTAGGGTATCCTTGACTCTGCAGGGATACTCATTGTTATACAGGACAGTGGCTTGAGTCATGGGACCATGATGCCCTCCAGAAAAACACAGCGGTCCGAAACACAAAAACATGACCGCGCGGCCTTCAAATGCTGTCGGCGGGTGAAGCTATTCCCCTCGGAATATCCAGCCAGGCAGCAATGTGCTGGCAGCTGGCAGACAGGGTCGGAGCCAACACCCCTGCCGCAGAGTCATTCTCATGCAATTGTGGGCCCCCCAGCCCCCATGCAGAGGAGGGCTGGGCACCACTAACCTACCTCAGCTCCTGTGAGCCCACCTGACGGAGTGTGGGGCTCGGGCCGGGGTGCTGGGGCAGGCCCGCGGGGCAGGACACCAGCACAGGAAGCTGGCCCACAACCGCTGTGATCCTGTTAGCCTCAATAGACACGAGGGCCGCTGGCAGGAAGGGGGGATTGATTTTGAATGTTATATGCCAAAAAGGAGAGGGCGACCCCAAGAGATGAGGAGTATCGATAAGATCAGGCCCGACTGCTTTGCCCGCCCTCCCTCCCGTCAGTCCTGGTTTTGCCTGCCAGTCCTGATTTCCCATCAGCTGCATTCTGGGACATGTCAGCAGGGGCCATCCCGGGCCCTGCACACTTTCTGGCTTGGCTCAGACCCTCAGGTACCCCCGACCTGAAGCCCACGCCAGCTCTGGAACGTTGCTTGAGCCCCCACTTCACTCCTACCATTACAGTCTCCTGTTATCCGCGGGACATTTTCAAGCCTGGCAGAAACTAGAGTGTTAGCTGATTATAAACCATTTGCCCCTGCGCACTCCAAATGGGGGCACGCTAGACCCTCTCCTTCAAACGGCACCTTTAATGGCAGCGCTCAAACCTTTTCAGTCTTGAGAACAATGCAGGGAGAAATAGACGAGATGGACAGTTTTGGAGGGGAGGTCCTTACCCAGAAATCCACGGCTTTGCCTCGTCTTGAAGCCCCACCTAGCAATTCCAGATCGTGACAAGACAGGTGCGGGGGCCTCCTCACACGGGCCTGATGGATAAGCCAAGTAAAAAAAAAAAAAAAGCAAGGTGACAGATTACAAAAAAGCCGCACATCACTGCCTGAGGTTATCTGACGTGACTCCGTCTGTCTGTCTGATTCTCCTGTATGATTTAAAAGAAAAAGTCATGATTTTAGATCCCAAACTTGACAGGGGGCTGCTCTCAGTTTTGTCAAATGTTCTGTACAAGACAGAGAAGTCAGAAGACAGGCTGGTTTTGGTTTCCATTCTGATAAGCATGACATACAGGGGAAAACCCTCACACCCACAGACCAGAATGTCCTGCCGGAAAAGAGAGGATAGAATCAAATCGCCAGCTTTCATTCCCCTTTCGTTTGGAAAGTAATCTTCCCATATCGCTCACTGACTAGTAGTTTGCCAGGGTAGTGACTTCCAAACATACCCAGACTTCAGATCACAATGTTTTGAAGCAGAGGGCTGTAATTTCCCTAGAGGGCAATGGCCCTGGTTTATTTTCAGGTCTTGGTGATTCATAAAAGTTGGAGCAAACTTTGGGAAATTCATCCATTCACAACACAGAGAAAAGGGCAGCGTACTTTCTCATGTCAACTGAGGTCTTCCCAAGCATGACAGCACAGCAGCCAAGCAGAGTGTCACTGCAGAAAACCACCACAAAATATTGGCTCCCAATGGAAAGATCACGCCTGGTAAAGCACAATGGTGCACAAAAAAATTGTGTATGCCTTTTCCGAGATCAGCATTTCAAAGGTCAGAAAAAAGCAGGCTGCATTCTTGAGGGTAGCACTTAGAAACACTCGGAACACATACTGGCACTCTTTACTAATGGGGGGCTGGACAAAACCAACCTTTAGCCACTTACAAAAATGAATCCCCAGTGTAACAGAAGTGCTACTTTGTACTAGTTAACGGTTTTCATTGATATGTGCATTAAATTGGTAAGTGTTCGACTAATTCAACCAGAATGGTGGCAGTTGGCACTCCTGTTTTTGGCCAGTGTTAATACTCAGGGAAAATGTCATTCAAATCACATCAAAATCAGCACAGTGCAATGGGAGATATACTTACCCTGCAAGAAATCATAGCACATCCTAAGCATAGTGACTTCTTGGCAGCAGGTTTGTTTAGCTAGAAGTCACAGCACACCGGTTAACAATGATCTCTACTCTGTGGTTTCCCTGCGTCAACTGTAAGTTTCCAAACTCCTTAGCTTATTAGCGCACATAGATGTGTATAATTTAGGTAACTGAAGAAACAATAGCAAGACTGCAAACTTTTTCCTGTTTTTATATTTAATGGCGTGAAAAACAATGCTACATTTTGCCCCAAATCAGAGATTCAAACAAAACAAAATGGCCAATCAGAACAGCAGGCAATCAGATTGATTGTTCCATTTGTAGTTCTGTACATGCTTGAAAGAATGACAGCACTCGGGAGACAAGCTGCGGTAGCGCCTGTGCCCCCTGGTGGACATTCGCATGCCTGCAGCACCACAAAAGGCTGCACCCAAGGTGGTCAAAATAGCCCTTGAAGAGCTGCGGCATGTGCTTATCTATCACCAGCCAACCTCAGTCCTAATGGAGAAGTCTGCATCCACCCTTTTGAGCAAAGGTCTGGTTACAAGGCTTGGCTGAAACACCTTGGCTAGCCAGGTCCAGGACTGAACACACCTGTTATCTAGTGGGAGCTCATCCATTCTCCATCACCAATTCTCATGTTGTTCTGAGGATGATGGACAGCAAAAAGGTAAACCCCCCCCCCCCCCAACGCCAAACACTAGGCCGTAGCACTAGAGGAATTTTCCTCTCATTTTAGCTTCAGTGTTTTCCTTGGTCTTTTTGATGTGAGCAATGAACATTACTAGTGTGAAGGCCTCATCTGAACAATACTCCATGTTTTGTTCAGTAAACAAATATTTACCCTCATCAGTAAACATACCTCCTTCAAAACATAGATTCTTCTCAGGGTAAAAGGAGGGTTACAACAAAAGCTGTCCATAGCCAACGAAAAGTAGATTCACCAACCAAAGATGCCCTGAATGTCAGAAGTAAACCATTTATGGTTTCATAGATCAGGTGCCTAACCAGGAAGTTGCTATGCTACTCCTTGTCAGATCAAATCAATTGATTAATTTTTACTGAGCAAAACATGTGAGGGAGGGGTACGCTGGTCGTCCCCGGGAAGGAGAGAACTCCAGTTAGAGTTGAAGAGGTAGACCAAGCTCACCCTTTTGGGAAGAACACAGCAGAGATAGATGTGTTCCTCACTCACGCAATCGCTGCCCCTCTCGCGTCTTCACCTGGGTGATTCGAAATAAAAGGAGAAACTTAAACAAACAAAAACAAACCCATAAGCAAACCCATGTTAATCAAAAAGAAAGGAGGGGAGAAGGACAAACAAAAATCAAAAATGAGCTGCAGACTTCCGTTTTAATTGGGGAGGGAAGGTTTGCATTTTGCACGCAAGTATTTTTATTGTTTCAAGAGCAGCCAAACCAAGCAGGACGGTGATCAGACTAAGGTTTCGTCAGATAGGATTTAACCCTTTGGATGCCAGGAGAAGCCGATGTTTCTGAGTGGCTGAATAAGACGCATTCACAAGCACTGTATACTTTTGGCAGGTTCTCCTTGCTGCTACCCTGCTGGCAATGAGCAGCTAGCTGTCCTTTAGCAGACAAAGCCTTAATAGAGCTTACACTGTTGTGGCAAAACCAGATTCTTCGTGACAAGATACTCCTTGATGATTTCAATCCACAGAATAAGACACAAGCAAGTGCTCAGTAAGAAGTTATGTCTAAATAGATTGCTTTGTATTACTAGGCAACGGTCCAACACATGATTTTCTCAAGGCCCAAACGATGATGCTGAAGCAATCGTGTAAAATGCTGGAAAGCAAAGGGTTAAAGTTCCTGATTTTGGGAGAATAGGGATGGTGTTCTGTCCTATACGGTTGGCTAAACCAGCTATTTGCTATTTGGGTTTTTCTGTTGTTTTTTGCGGGGAAGGGGGGGGGTTGGTTAGTTGGAGGGTGTCTTTTCGCAGACATTTTTGCAAAAAGTAAACTGCTATTAAATACAGATTCTGTTCCAAAAACACAATGCTTTTTTGAGCAAGCAGGATCACTCACATTACGTAAGCTTTCCATCTTGAGGCAGGTCGGATTTGGCGAGATCAAATAGGCCATGACACAACTGAATTTGAAGTAGTTGATAATCGAATGATGTATGGTTGAGTTTTATTGAAATGTAACAAGAACAATTTATAAATACAAACACATCAAAGAACAAACGGCCTGGGCTGTTACGGTTCAGCCAAACCAAATTCTAAAGGGCAAATTTGAGAGAGAGAGAAAGCTCGTAATAACAGTTTTTTAAAAAACACAATTAACCTACTTCTACAAATGCTAAACATACACTGTAACGTTACTTTCCCAATACAAGAAAAAAATGGAAATTCTTCATCTCTCCCCATTGTATAACCTTCCCCATTGGAGCTCAACAGATTAAAATAAACTCCGGCTTTAAGCCTTTATATACAAGCAAATTCCTAAGTCCATCTATCAGGAACCTGACAAGGGACAAGTCCGGGTGGGGGTGTGAGGTGTGGGGGGGACATCTTTGCTTCCCGCAGGTAACGCATGATTTACGTCTTCTCAAAAAGTTTTGAAAATGAGAATCCACCTTTAACGTGTTAAATGTAGGCATTAAAAAACACAAACCAACAAAATAAGAAATAAAAATTTAAGGAATAAAAGCATTTAAGTGTTTAAAGCCAGAAATGTCCCAAATAACCACAAGGAAAGCAAAAGGATAAGAAAAAATTCAGAAAGGCTGTATTTACACTCATCTTCGTCCCAATATGGACTGCAGCCTCTCGCAGCCAATCAACACATGGATGATGTGAAGCCAATTCTCGCCTCGGTTATTTTTGTCGGACTGTTTGTGCACGAAGGTTAAAGGATACGAAGCCAATCAGGCGTGGTTGTGTTGCCAATCTCCTCGCTTGTTTCTGTGTGTTTAGTGCTTCCCGAAACCCTCACTTCTGTCTACTTCCACTGCTGGCCATAAGAATCCTGATAAAACTCCTGGTTGTCATTATTGTAACCATAGTTACCGGAATAGTCGCCACCTTGCTGCAGGGGCTGCTGGGCGATGGGCTGGGACCCCCAGTTCTGCTGGTTGTTGGTCTGCCGCCGCTTGGAGTCCGGCTGGTTGTAGCCATCGGCCTTCCTCTTCCCGCCCACGTTGCCCCCGCGGTTCCCCCTGGCGCCGCGAGCGCCACGCCCCCGTTGCTGTTGGGACGGGCCGCCCCGTCCCCCTCGGCTTCCCCGCGGTGCACCCATGGGCGCCCCCCGTTGGGCGTAGCCGCCACGGCCGCGAGGGGGCGGAGCTCCTCTGCCCCTAGGAGGGGGCGGGACACCCCTGCTGCCGCGTCCGCCCCGCCCTCTCACAGCATAGCCGTCGTCGTAGCCGTAATACGGATCCTCATAGCCGCCCCGGTAGTCGTGGTAGTCGTAGCCATAGTAGTCATCATAGTACTCCTCATATCCATAGTAGTCAGGGGGGTAAGCATAGCCCCCCCTCCCTCCACGGCCCCGGCCCCGAACGGGCGGTGGCATGCGGGGAGGTGGGTAGTAGTAATAGTCATCATACCTGCAGTGGGTGAGAAGAGAGGTAAATTTCACAGCACAGCATGGAGACTGCCTGAGAGACCTGGGGCAAGCGGGCCCCCCCAGACCCACCCTGCATTTCTGGTGGTCTGCCTCTGTGCCTGCCGCTCTTTCCTCTTCTTGTCTGGCGGCTTCGCAAGGACGATTTCGATCTCCTCCCCCTCCAGCTCTTTGCCGTTCATCTCCTGCATGGCCTAGTCAGTGCAAGGGATCAACTGCTGATTCATGCTGGCTGAGTGCCAGGGAAAGTGGACACCGCCCCCTTACTTCCCATGATCACTCCCGGGAAAAATGCCACCTTCGTGGTCTACAAAATAACATTTGAGCCAGTCTCTAACCTTGACGGCAGCATCC
>JAODKM010000025.1:19305295-19320951 GCA_026780845.1 Petrocephalus sullivani
CACTCCCGGGAAAAATGCCACCTTCGTGGTCTACAAAATAACATTTGAGCCAGTCTCTAACCTTGACGGCAGCATCCCTGTCCTCAAAATGGACAAAGGCGTAGTCCTTCAGTTTCTTCACCCTCTCCAGCTTCCCAAACTGGGAGAAGGTCTTCTCCAGGAGCTCCTCTGTGACAGGCGTGGCCAGGTTCCTCACAAACAGCACCTTCACCTGGTGGAAACGGCCAAGCACACTATTGGCTAAGGCACTGAGCCATCGGGTTAGCGACTTCTGACTCCGGCACAGTTTGATCCACGAAACCGGGTGATGCCCGTGACCCACCTTGGCCATGACCTCCGGGTCGGGCTCCTCGACCGGGTCGGCCCACTCCACAGTGACCGGGTTGCCCCACACCTTCACCTTCCCGCTCATCAGCCGGCGCCGGGCCTGCGCGGCCGACTTGTGGTCCTCGTACTCCAGGAAGCAGAAGCCGCGGTTCTTCTTCTTGTCATCTGGCTGGTGGTACAGGATGACCTCCACCAGGCCCTCTGGGGAGCAGGAAGTAAGAGACTTACACAGCCTGCATTGTCATCAGTGCAGCTCGGCAAACGGGTCATGGTCACAGGGTGGTGGGGACCAGTGGGTCAGAAGGGATGAAGTACTGGAGCACTGGTCATGTCACTCCTCAATCAATGCTCATGGGGAGCCAGCTGTCACCTCTAAGTGAGGCAAATCCCTAATGTTAACTTAAGGGTAAAAAACAAATCAATCAGACACAGCGACACACATGGACAGGGAAAGCAGGCGGTGGTCCCCCTCACACCTGTCACTTTGCTGAAGTCCTCCAAGATGCTTTCCCTGGTCTTGTTCTTCGGAATTGAGCCCACAAAAAGCCGGTTGTTTGCTACGGAAATGCACACTCCAAGGTACTTGCCAGACCGGATCTCGTAGTTATCACACTGACAACAGGAGGATTAAATCACAGTCAGTACCTTAAGCCTGCACAGACCTCCTGAACCTGCCAGAAGAGCCCCCACCCCAGCGGACCCACAGCGTCGGGCTCACTAGCTTTACGGCCTCCTGTGCTGCCTCCTTGTTGCAGAAAGTGATGAAGGCATAACCACGGTTCTGGCCCGACAGTGGGTCCATCATCAGTCGCAGGTCCCAGATCGGGCCCGCCTTCTCGAACAGTGGTACCAGCTCATCCTCATACAGGTCCCTGGGGATCTTTCCTACAAACACCTGGGATGACCATGAAAAACACAACCGTCAGGTCAGCATGTCCACCTCCCCACCCCCCACTAAACCCCGTTGTGTTGTGTAAGAGTTTATTTTTATACAAGTAAGTATCACAGTCTTCCTGTGCCACTGAAACAAGCTACATAGCTGCCACTGTAGCTTCCCTTCTCTTAATGACTCCCAGTCTTCCCACAACAATAGATACCTGCACGCCTCTGACTAAACATGGAAACATTATGGAATGGTCCCAGCAAGGAAACACACAGAGCAGGTTGGGTTCTTTACCTCTGTCCCAACTCCTGGCTGAGACCCAGAATACACCTCCTCAGGAGGGGGCCCCCCATACTTCCTCTGACCAGTTGTGACATCCAAGGTATAGCCTGTCCTCTCCAGGAGAGCCTGAGGGACACACCATAAGAGGATGAAAGGACACAAAAGGCTGTCACACATAACACACAGCCCCATGAACCTCAGTGATAACTGTGCACATCACGCCACAAAACCGGCCCGTTTGCCCCCATCCTGTCCTGCCGGTACTTCTAGCGGCTCAGGAGTCAGCCAGGCCTGTGGCATTGCCTGGGGGGTAATCTTGCTCATGCCTTATGCTCTGAATGTTCACTTTAAAGTACATGCAGAAAAACTCACACCAGTGAGGAGAGGTGCCAAGGCAGAACAGCGCTCACCGCTGCTAATTTATACCTATCACGTATGGTGTTTGACTCGGAGCACGTGAAAGTCAGCAGATAAAGCCATCGGTAAAAGTACATTAAGCACAAATACTTGGATGACACAGGGCCTCAAAATGAAGCAGAAGCAGAGGGATGACATGGACTGCCACAATTAAGCATCACTGGGTGACGATGTGGGGCCTCAAAGTTGCACACAAACAGTGGGGTTCGGGCCACGTGCCGGACAGTCACCTTGATCTTGGACTCGTCCGGCCCCTTGGTGGATTCCTGCACTTTGCTGCCCTGCTTCTCCCTCTGCCTGTAAGTCTTCATGACCCCACAGAGAAACGCACTTTTGTTCTGAGGAGTTGCACATAAAAAAAAAAGAAAATCAGAAAGAGGAAACCCTGCATGTTTTCCCACACCTTCGACTGGAGCACATATTGCCATCCCAGCCACAATGGCAGAAGCATCTGTGAGACATGCCTACCTGCACATGGGACAGGTCGCTCTCCTTGAACTGCTGCAGCACAGACAGTGCCCCCTCTTCATTGAACTCCCTCAGAGCATCAATGGCCCTCTCGTCCAGGTCAGCATATGCCACAAGGCCTTAAGAATACAGAGTATAGTTTAAGGTAAATACGGTTAACAGGCTTTCTACCAGACAGAGTCCAGCATCCTGACTGCACTGACCTCCCGCCCCCTACACCGCACAGACAGCACGACAAAAGCAGTGACTCTCACACAGCAATAGTGCATCCGGTGGCATGCCCATGCTGCCGCCTGGAGTCATTTGGTGGGTCCAATAACACATTTCACACCGTCCCGACTGTTTAACACCACTTACAGCATCCATAAGAGTGCAGAGCACAGGCACAAAGCACCCCCACCTGTCTGAAAGATGTTGTCCAGGCTCTCTGCTACTTTCTGCGGGAGGCCAGCGGCCAGGAGCGTCTGGTAGTTCTCCGTGTGCGTGACAGTGATGTCCATGGGCTCCTCGTCCTCCTTCACGGGAGCCGAGTTGCCGTTCACCTCAGCCGCCATTCTCCTGCCGACCACAACAAAGCCAGACCTCAAGGCAAGACCGTATGAAAGTTTAATGCGACTATACTAGTAAGTGATCGGTCCCGTTGCAAAAAAAAATGCAGCACACGCGGCTGGTTCGCGCTTATCGGTGCAGAGGAAGCTCTGGGGCGTCCGGGGAAGAGCCCATCGCGGCAGAGCCCATCGATCCTCCCCGCTGCGGGGCGGCCCGGGCGCACGGCCCGCCGAGTCGCATGCACACGCAGCCGCTTACCGGGAGGCACCTGCGACGGCCGGGGGGGGCCAGGCCGCGAAGCCGAGCCAGCGAGCGAACAAAGCGGGGCCCCGCAGCGACGCCCCCAGCAGCACACGCCGGGCCGCCGGGCGCGCGGGACCGGCTCGCGCAGCGTCCGCCGCACAGGCGCACCAGCCGGCGGACGCGTCACGGCCGGCGCGCGCGGCGCCTCGCGGGGGGTTACGAGGGAGAGAGAGGGGGGAAAAAAAAAGAGCCGGCGGCGGCCGCCCGGCTAACGGAGCCGCGGCTCCACTGCGACAGCGCCGGCGGATCGCCGGCGGGGGGCCGCTTCTAACTAGGCGCGAGCGAAGCCGGCCGAAGCGCGCAGGTGCTGGGACAATGGTCACGGCGCGCCGGGGGCCGACTGTACACAAAAAGCCGTTCCGCCCCCCTCTAACTGTACGCCTGGCGTCCGATTCTACGCCAGCCTTTCGGAAACAGAAATTAGTGGCAAAACAAACCGCAAACGCTACTCCGCGACTGGATGGTGCACAGCGACGCTTTAAAAAGAATCACGACGAGCGCTTTCTGCCTTCTGTTTACTCATATGCATTAGTTAAAAATTAGGGGCCTAACTAAAACGCTCCAAACAAGCCATCCCTCAGCCATGAGGGGGGAAAAATACACGAAACCCGGCGAGTACTTACCGCTCCTTCACAAAATACTGTTCACTGCAGCCTCCCGCAGTTCACGTCTCGGAGCAGGTTATGGAAAAACGGGCTCGGCGTGGTGGATTTGATACCGATAGTCTTTATTTGGTTCTGCCCACGGAGCAACACTCAAGACGGCGCCGACGCTCGTCCACGGCACTTCCTCGCGGTCAACCCGACCCTGACTATGGGTGCGCGCACGCAACTCCACCGCGGGGTTTCCAACGCCACTTTCCAGGGTCGTGGCGTAAGAAAATTAAGAACCAATCAGACACAGTGCCACAGTGACGGACGTAAAGGTTTAGCCAATGAAAGCAAAGAAACGGGCGGGACGGCGCGATTCCTTTGTAATCTAGGTACTTCGGCATTGTTGGATTCACATGCCACTGGCATACTTGCCTATGCGGATTGGGAGCAGCCTTGGGATCGCAAACGGAGAATTAAAATGTACCGTCCACTTGAGAACAGATACTAATATAATCACCTTCATACATGCATAAGCAAACTGGCCAGATTTAAGGCACTCCACTCACACATGCAATAAGGAAATGATTCAAATACTTTCTATAAACATTTATTTTGAGGAGTCAAAGCCAGCTCATACAAGGATGCCATATTGTTTCAGAACATCAGTGTATTTTGCAATTTTGCTCTCCACATTTTTCTCTGCCACCTTCCGCAGCTTCAGCTCAGTCTTCTTCTTCTTGAAGCGCATCTCTGACTTCTCCTTCCGCTTCTGCTCGAGGGTGGCTGTGATGGCCTGGTACTTCCAGCCAACCTCGTGAGCCAGACGGCCAAGCAGGGCAAACTAAGGCAAGAGAGAAGCACAAAGTGTGAGGGGAAGCAATGTAGAAGTACCCAGCAGTGAGGAGGGAATTCACTGAGCTTCGTAAACATGTTCCATCCTGAGAGTTTCGTATAACCAACATGCACAGTAAAATAGATGTTTTTTTTCCCCCTGGAACATACCTTGCGAGAAGGCTTCAGGCGGACAATCTTCAAAGCAGCCGGGACCACCATGCGCTTTTTCTGTAAAGCACAACCAACAGGTGAGTGATGGACAAAACAATATTTTTGGTGAAAATGTGACAGGTGCCACTCAGATATGTAAAATGTTCTCACACTGAAGAATCAAACAATGTAGGTATGAAAAAGGCATCATTGATAGCACCTAGAAAGGCTGGAGTATTACACAGCTTCAGCAGCTCACCTTGTCATAGGGAGGGGGGATGCCATCAAACACCTTCAGTCGCTCAAGGGCAGCCTGTCCCCTCTTGGTTTTGTGGGGAAGCATGCCTAATTGGTGCAGGTAGAAGACTGGTCAGTTTCAATTACAGCTAACACCCCATGAGACCAACAGATGAATTTGCCAGGGCCTGAATGGAAGCCTGCCTTAAAAACCTGTCCCAACTCAGTAGTCAGATCCGTAGTTTTGTTTCATCAAAAACAAATTCAGTTTCGGGATAAACTGTTCATCATAGTATGGGACAGACCAATTCAAACCAAAAGGGCACCCCCGCAGAGGCTGCCTGAAAAGGCAAAGCCCCTAACATACCTCTCACTGTCCTCCAGAAAATCCTGCTGGGAGCTCTGAAGTGATATGGTCCACGTGAAGGGTTGGTGTTCATCCGCTTTCGAAGGAAAGCCAGGTACTTCACTATCCAAAAGGAAAAGACAACATCATGCATCTGCAAATCAACACCAAGAATTTCATTCTACCATTTTTATCACCTTTCCATACCTGAAATTCAAGTAATTATACATTAGTGCAGCATAAAGATTAGCTGGAGGTCTCCGAAGCAGAGCAAGAGAGCAACACTGAAATGAACAGGATTTATCAAACTAGTGGCACCGCTACACCATCTATACAAGTTACACGACTCGCTTTGTCACAACTCCTGCAGCTCACAGCAGCAGGTCCAGGGAGGCATCAGGTAAGCAAAGAGCTAGAATCAGAACCAGAATCCACTCACACTTATTGCGGTAGAAGTTTCCAGAAATGTTGATCCCTTCACATCTCACCACCACCACTTTCTGGCCTGCAACAGGATGAGCATTAGGACCGTGGAGAAGTGTGACCAAGGGCATCATTCTGATTACCCCTGGCTGTCTCAGATGGTAGTGCATGTGAGTTTTCTCATGGTAGTTAAACTCAAACAATGTAGGTTATGCATCATCACTGACATGCCCTCACTTAACGAGCCCACAGACGTAGCTCAGGATTAATTTCTCAGGAGTTCATGAGGGCCACTGCATTGATTTTGCACACAAGCATGCGCATTATTACTTTAAGGCCCTTTGATGGATTTAATATTAAACTGGGCAATTAGACTTTCCCAGGCACAAAATTACTCCCGATTTCAAGTTAAGTACCTCATCCACACCATAAGTCCTGGATGAGTTTCTTACCAAGCAGCAGCTGCTTCGCCACAATAGCGGCAAGACGACCAAGGAGATGGCCTCTGCCATCAAGCAGCAGAACCTGGGGATTAAGCACGAGACGGATGCAGTTAGTGAGGAGCCCGCACATGGAAGAGCCGGCCCTTCGTCGTGATGCCACTCGTCTCAGATGGTAGTGCATGAAAAGCCTTCTCATAGTCGTTGAACTCGATCTATGGGCTGTATTCAAACATCACAGACGATCAGCACATTTGACGGAAATCATATCGGAACATATCAAAATGCGCGTAAGTGTGTGGTCTAATACACGATTAAGATTAGACATATTCAGCCAGTCACATCTGAAAACCTCCATGCCATACATGTTCTTCTGGTTATTACTGTGCTGGTGTAAAATAAGGATTATTGTTAGTCGTGAAAAGGCCGACAGACTGCGGCACCGCAACGCCAGAGCAAGTCAGCCAGCGCGGCCCAGCGGAAAAAAGCAACCAGAAATCCTGGATCCGCAGAAGTGAATGTTACCAAAACCCACGTCCATTCCCCACCCTACGTAAGAAAAAACTAACATAGAAACAAATAGCCGCTTAGGACGAGAAATAATTCAGTTTACAGACCTCGGACCGGTTAGCGTGTCACCGGCCAGAGAACGTGCTTGCCTAAGCTAACACACTTCAGCGCTACCGATGTCAAACCAGTGAAATTTTCACTAACATATGTCACCGAGTGCACTGAGATTTCGCACATCGCACAAGAAATGTGATACAGTCATCATGGTGCTCGAAACACACGACTACTTCGAATATACTTGACGTTCCAGTCCATTTTCTGTGGCACCATTACACACCTTATTGAAGCGGTCCGCCATGATGTGGAAAAAGAAAGGGGAACGGGGCTGCTGGGTGTAGAAATCAGGGGTCGGGGCGGGGCTTACGGCGAAGAGCTGACGACGTCAGACGTAGTACGTCCTATACGTCCTACTGAAAAATATGTTCTCCAAATTTCAAAGGAATTGGCGTAATCGCCGCAGGCCTCGTGGCGCAACGGTAGCGCGTCTGACTCCAGATCAGAAGGTTGCGTGTTCAAATCACGTCGGGGTCAGTTCTCTTTTCCAAGTGTTTTTAATTCGCCATTTACTTTGTGTATGTTATACACTTTTTCCTTTGCAATACGCATTTCCTTTTTACGTATAATCCAGGAAGCAGATGAAAGTATATATTTCACTACACATGTACATGTGACAAAATTTGAAAGTAATGAGATATTTCTGAAATCCATGTTCTTAAGAAGACCATTGCTTCAAATGTAGAAAGGAGTCATACATTTTTAAATGCCTAGTTAGGTAATCTCTTTCTTGAACATTAAGGACATCACTCTTGCGGCAATTTGGGGAAATCTTATGAGAAACTAGTTTTCAAAAATCTGAAACATGCATTTTACTTATTGGTTTCCCCATTTGCATCCATATACAACATATCAAGGCAATTTTATGCAAAACAATCTTGGATTATGTCATATCAAGATTATCACAGCCAAAACAGGTTAAATAGAAGACACTTTCTTTCTTTTAATGAACTCAAGCACATATCATCAAGTATGCATACATGCAGCGGAGCATAAAGGCAAAGCGCACTGCTGCCAGGCAGACATGGAGTGTTGTCACATAGGCCGCAGAGGCACACAGGTACACTGGCAGAGCACTGTGGCAGCAAGAGCTTCAGTCATCGTGCTTCAGCTTCCGGATCTTGCCCTTGTGCCGGTCGATTTCACGCTGCAGCCGCTCGATCTCTTTCTTGTGGTGCTCGATCTCCTCCTGGTGGTGCTGTCTGAGGGTGGCCAACTGCTCCTGCTCTTTGCGCCTGCAAGCACAAAGCCAAAGAGGAGTCTTACACACCAAGGCTCTCCTATAATCACGATGTTGCCATTTCCAGTTAGCCAAACATGTAGTTGCGTGGGTGAAACGTCTCGGTCATGTTGCATTTCATACACTGTGCCTTCACTTACTTGAAGTAGAGTTCTTCTTCAGCCGCCTGCTTTTTGCCAAAAGCTCCTCCTGCCTCTCGCACAGAGCCGCCACCCCCTCCTCCCTTGCCTGCTCCTTTACCCAGCTCACCCAGCTAAACCACAGACGGAGAGGAAAGTCGCATACCCTTATAAAGTAGCACGGTTTACATAGTTCAGATCAACATTACCAATACGATGCATATTTAAAATCACTAAAAACCAGCCGACACTTTGCAGCACTAATAAATATGCAAGCACTTCGCCAAAATCCATTGTGGACAAAGTTAATACGTGACCTCATATCCTACAAATCACACAAAGCGTACAAAAGACGAATCCGATATAACTGAAATGTGTGGGTTACAGTATCATGTGGACACTTTGAAAACAACTTGGACCTTTCTGAACTTTTAGCTCGTCACCCATGAGTGCTGCGACCTGCTGATTTTTCCGTCAAACATGATTGTCCTGAACTGGACAAAGAATAACGAGTTTCCACCATCTAACCTTGAAATCATTTACGAAACAGGCCATTTTGCTAGCCAATGCTAGATGATTATCATTAAGTGTAAATAAATCACTTAACTATTTATCAGGTATTTATACAGAAATGGAAGAATCAGTAGAAACAATTTTCTGGCATATTTATTATCTAGCCGCGATTCATTCGAAACTTCAAAACTGGCCGGGTAAGCATGCAGTTCTCGTTCCACACACTGAACAGCAAATTAAATCTATCAGGTAGCGGGTTTCTATGATCCAAGGTTAGTCAACAAACAGCATTTAGGCACCGTTTAAGTTGGCCTTTAGCTATTAGCATAGTGAATGGGAATGAGTCGAAGGCCTCCCTCTCCCGTATACACTGCAGCCACTGCACTTACGTGCAGGACAAAAATATATCCGTAGAGTACATAAATGGGCACAGGTTAGTTTTACCTGGTCGGATGACAGCCGGATCTGCATGGTCAGTAAACCCCTCAAATTGGATCTTAACAGTCGCGACATTGCTACTGATTGTAGAGCCGCTCTCTGCTGTCAAGTAAGGGCTGATGTCCTTGTCCGCTATAACACATGGAAAGGGGCCCACCAAATGCTAACTAAGGGGTGCGACGGAACCTTGCTGCAGCCGAGAAAAACCGACATTTTACTAAAGCAATCCAAACTGCGGAGATCTGTTCGTGGAAAAATGCATATTCTGCGACTGCATTGAAAATAATCACATAAAGTATAAAAAATAGTTCAAAGTACGGGTCATTCAAGTTTCCGCGTAATGGTATGGTCGGCCAGTCTGTTTGTAATCCCTTTATCAGGGCGTGCGTGTTTGATAGGCGACGGAGAGTGACTGAGCGAGCGTCGAATCTGCATTGTCCTGTTATACATTGGGATGCGATCGCATGCTTCGCTGTTATTTGACATGTATTAGAGTATATATAGAGTATGGCATGATGTATCAAAATATCTATGGTGTGAAAACACTTGTTTCAGTACTTCCACAGCACCACTTTGGAAATTTAAAATTGACATTTTGAAATATGTCTGTATAGTACATAATAGATTTTTCATTCAATAAAAAGGGAGCGGAGCGATTTCAGATTTATGGGTAAGAAAAGATAACTCGATTAAGCATTTGGAACATCCAATTACTCATGAAAAAATGTTTTTCAGCCACTTAAATTAACATGCAGATGGACTACTATTGTTTAAATTAAATAAATTTAAATTGTTGCCTACCAGTATTGCTTGTTACACAAAGTGTGATCAGTTGCAACGAGCTATTTAAGTCGCATATCCGTATAGTTTAACATTTGGAACTTCTGTACACAAAAACATGGCCGCAGGCGGCAAGGCTGTTGTGAAAGTTTTATTCACATTTTTCCCAAAGAATGTACATCACTCAAATTAAATTCAAAACACTTGAAATAACGAGGGTGCCTCGCATTTACTTAGCGTGCTGCTAACCGCAGACACGCACTCTAAGAGCACAGGAGTCGCACCCGCCCTGCACATGCAGGCACCGACCAAGAAACAAATTCATAGGAGGCAAAACTTAAGATTCCTAACTAATGTTAACATACTCGACTTTTCAGTCGAGGTTTCTTCTTTTTTGGACAATTATTTACAATTTACGGTCAGACCCCCCTTTCTACTAACCAAACAAAAAGACTGAGGCGATTTCGTTCAAAACAGGTGAAATCAAAAATATTAAAATAATAAAAATATTTCAATAAGCCATATTATTTAAAAATGCCTCCAGTTCACGATACTCCCAAACAGATAAATTTTGCTAATTATCCATATTACAGTCATGATGATTTTAAAAATGCTGCAATATCAACTTTCCCCGAACTGATCTGAAGAAACCACAGAAAGGTCTGACATAAGACAGATGGCAGGGTAACATCACTCAGTGGGTAAGACGCATGGTGGGCTGCAGGACAAGTAACAGGAGGAGGGCAGAAGCCTCTGGTCTCATGGCGGACAGCCTGATACATATTAATAATCTGTTTAATAGACATGAGGGATTTAAAAGGACACGGGGAGCATTTCAGTCAAACCATTCTCTGATAGCAGCTGCAGTCTGGCTCTCCTACAGCAAACGCGTTTGTTTTACGCTGACTTTCTGGTGAGCTAACAAAAGCTAAGTTGAGATGGAGGACAAATGGGAGGGAGAGGAGAGGCGGGAGAAGGAGCAGGGAGGGAGGGAATCTCATGGAATCTCAGAGGCTCTTTGGAGGAAAGGCTGCTCCTCTGGGGAAGCCTGGCGGGGTGGGCGCCTCCCTCCGCACGCAGCGTCAGTCCTGCTTGGGGCCCCGCAGGGCACGCAGGCGCTCCAGCAGCGGAGGGTGGGAGTAGTGCCACATGGAGAAGAGCCAGTCAGACACGGGGAAGCCCAGGTTGTCCTTGTTCAGCTTGATGAGCGCGGAGTAGAGCTCCGAGGCCTGGCCCATGGCGCGGGCGAAGGCGTCAGCCTGGAACTCGAACCTGCGGCTCAGCACCGTCAGACAGAAGGACAGCAGCTGCCGAGGGGCAAGGCAGCAAAAAGAGGCACGTTTAGAAATACAGACACACTGGGTCCTTCTAGGATCAGAGACCTTGGGAGAAGTACAAGCTAAGGCATTACCTCATTGTAGGGTGAAAAGATGAACTGGAATATTATCATTAGACCAATCAGAGTGGGCTGGCTGTCATGGAAACCAAAGGCCATGAAGAGCTCCTTTCGGCCAATCAGGACAGCGAAGAGGAAGAAGCACAGGAAGGAGTTCATCTGTAAGAGAGGAAGAGGAGAGGAAGAGGAGAGGAAGCAGGGTTGCGGCAGCTGGCTGGCCGTGTCACACTCCTAGCATCTCAAAGCCAGGTGCATACCTGGCTTATGAGGATGTTCTTGACCATGTGTCCCAGTTTCCAGTGGCCAAGCTCATGTCCCAGCACAGCCAGGACCTCTGGGTTGTTGCATCCCTGCCTCTTATTCTGCAGGGGACAGGGGTATGACTTTCACTCCAGTTTGCACATCACGCGCGTCACGTTCCGTCAGGGTGTCAGAGTCGCAGACGCGCACCTTAGGCTTCGGCTTGCTCTGCTCCTCGCCCTCGTCTCCTCCCCCATGCTGGGGCTCCGCCTCAGGGGCCTTGTTCAGCGGGGAGTAATCCTCCAGCAGGGTGTCGAACAGCACGATGCGCTTGTTCTTGAAGAAGCCGTAGAAGTAGGCATTGCTGTGCGATGAACGCTTCGACCCTGAGGCGAGAGCAGAGAAAAGGGGGCTTCTCAGAAACGCCATGAGGGCCCCCTCCCTCAGAGAGCCTTCCAGACCACAGCAACCTCGCCCAGGTGTACCAGCATCTCCAAACCCCCCCAACACTGCACACCAGTAACGTCCCGAGCAGATATCAAATATCTAGGCATTTTTTATTTTTTTAAATTTTTTTTTTCTTAATCGGTTTCGGCTGCCACAGCCCGGTCCAGAGCCCGATTTTATTTAATTTCCCGTGTCCGCCGAATTTAAGTCAGTTGCGAAGATTGTAAGGTTCCGTCACACGTTGCTGTAAGCAAGAGGCACACGGCTTGAAACTACTAAGATGTTAGCCATGTGGAAATTCTTTAAATTGCAAAGTGAAAGTAGCCCAACAGCTGCCAACCTTTGTAGAGATATGGCACGCGTCAGGCCGACATCACCGCCTGGGCAGCAGATCCTAATCTGCTTCTCACTGCAGCAGCAGCGTGGGCGACAGAGGCGGCTTTACCTTCCACCACGTAGACCTTGGTGAGGGGAAAGCTGATGGACTGGGCCAAGCTCTCGATCTCCTTCTTCAGCTCTCCGTCCGGCAGAGGCGTGAACTTGTCAAACAGCGGGGCGATGTAATCGGCGTAGATCGTGACCAGCACCTGCGCAGCGGAGAAGTGGGGTAAGGGCACAGTGGGGCGGCTGAGCGTCTTACGCCATTTTCACACATGGACTCCGGACATTGTCCGGAGAACCAGGTCCGGTCACTTTCCCGGAGCTGCCCTTTTGCACGTGGATCGTGGTACTGATTGTCCCCCATGAGACGCGTCCACACCTACTAAAAACAGTGCAGTCGTTTTAGACGGGGGGGGGCACTGTGGTAGAGCACGCAAGAGGCACAGCAGGATGCAAAACATATGTCGCATAAATTGCAGCATTTCATTTACAGCAGATATAAGATAAGATATCAATTCTACGTGTATTTGGACACATCTGCAATGTCGGCAGAGAAATGCAGAGCAATATATAGGCAAGCGGCAAGGAGCATGAAGCAGCAACACCATGTGCACCAAAAGGGAGTGGAAGCGGCAGCCTTCTGGATCTGGGTCCAGCAGCAGAGTGAGAAGCTGTTTTATTCTTCAGTTTTCGTACCAGTCGCTTGATAGAAATGTCATCAACTCGACCACTCGCTCACGGTGAATTTCCTGCTCCAGTCACACATGGGGGGGTCAGGGACATTAGCCAGTCTTTGTACTAGGAAGCTAGCAGCATAAAATCTGGATGATGCCCAGTATGACTTGAGACATTTGCGTTGACAGATACAGCCCCTCTGGGTAATATCTAAAAGAAACTTCAATGTAGCATTGCATGTCAGTATGGAGCTTTATTAACTTCTTCAACTTCGGCTCCCAACAGAGCAAGGCCACCAGCATGTGAGGGACGCGAGCGACTTACCAGAGTGACCACGAGTGTAAAAAGCCAGGCGTAGATGAAGAAATAGTCGCCACCGATCTTGATGATGTAGAGGAGCAGCGAGGTGACAGGGAGGAGGATGCATTGAGTCACCAGAAACTTCTTCACCGCGTCCTTCAGAAAGAAGCCTATTGTCTAAGAAGAGAGATGATGAGAAAAGGGAGCTTTTGGGGCACCATCACCTAGAAGCAGCGTGGCTCTCAGCAAGAAGCTGACCATCTCCATCATGCCCAGAACTCAGTCTGCTCCTGTTCGGGGGCCCTGGGTGGTCCAAGCCCCATCAGAGACTGCCAGCTCACCTGCTGGTTGAAGCCGTGCTTCTCCTCAATGACGAAGGTGTTGTAGATGCTCCAGGGCAGGCCAGTGAAGGCACTGAATAGCGTGGCCAGCATCAGGAAAACCAAAGACTGGGAGATCTATGAGAAAACAGCCCAGGGTGAGGCCATAGGCATTCATACCGAAAACCAGCGTGACATCACAACCAAGACCAGCAAATGTTTGTATAAGGTCCCTATAGCACTGTTCCATATGCCAAGCCCCATTATGACACCCACCTCATACTCAGAGCCAAGGCCAAACCTGGTGGTGATCGCACCAGAGACCGTCCAGAGAAAAGGGATCCCACCCAGGAGCAGGATGAGCTGGAAACACAGGACAGTCAAAGACAAGTAACACTTTCAGCTCATTTTGTAAGCCCTCGCCATCCAACTGGCTCCCGAGACCCAGTCCAATTTCCAGACACCCTTGTAAAAAAAACAAAAAACAAAAAAAAACAACTCACCGTCCCCTCAGTCTCTGAATACAATCCTGACCAGAAGCTGAAGTTGCTCTTGTCCAGTTGGTACAGGCGAGACTTCTCAAAGGTCTCGTTGTCCATGATCTTTCCCAATTCAACTGGGACATGAACGGTGGACTTATAAATTCTCCTCTAAGGTTAAAGAGAAGGAGATACGTTATATATAAATAACAACAAATCACGCACTACGATATGTATGGTTTGGAAAAAAAGACGGCTATATAGTGAAGGAGTTCGATCCCTTGAAAAGCCCATTCCTTCGGGCTTAGCAGCCCGGCATCCTGCACATTAAAAGACCGGACTGCAATAGCTTGCATTTTTACTCACCTGCCTGTAGGCAAGATAGGCCTCCCAGAGGTACACCGTCCATGAGAAGATAAGCACCGCGTAAAAAATCTTGTTTTCGACGGAAAGTTCATACAATGTTACCAGCATCTTTCCTGTTTTTTATTTTTTTTTTTGTTATCCGGTCCCTACAATCTTAACGCTTTCAGTGTCAGTAAAAAACAATCGGCATCAAAGCAATTAACGCGGGGATATTTACAGCCGTCTCTTCCCCATGTGACTCTATTAATTCGTTGCAATTTCTAAAACAGTTATCAATGTGTGAAGTCGCTAATAATGACAACTCATTCTCCGCGCTGCCTTGCCGATCTCGCCGAGAGCGTGTGTGCGGCGCAGAATGTCGTCCGGCGCGCCAGCGCGCTCCGACCTTAATAACTATGGTTCCGACTCACTAACCGGGGAAGGGTCTCCCTTAGGTAAAGTACCCACTGAACAACAGTTAATAGGTTTATCCGCAAAATAATGACTAGGATAATGATAGGGCATGACTTGTATCAGATTCAAACTTAATCTTCCCACCAGCATACATTCATTTTGCACGTGTGGATTAGGTTTAGCAGTACTAAATTATTCGTTTTGCTAGACCTAATGTCCAATAATATGCACTGTAAACATTATGTAAGCTGACGCCATATCCTTCTGTTTTGTCCGTAATTTTACTACTTTTAATTTACCCTTTGTATGTAATTTGTTGAAATGTAAAATTGGCTTGCCTTCAATGCAATTCAGGCAACACTTAATATAAAACTTATTGGCACATTAAAAGATCAATCATAACGAGGTTTTCTGCAAAGACATTATCTGAAATAATTTCAACCGAGAAAAGAGCAAAATCGGGTCATTCGCGAACATCACTACCTTATTGGCATGCTTATAAAGAACATGCTGAGTCTATTTGAGTGCATCACACAAATTGCAATGATTCTTTGGTTTACAAATGCTTGCTATTTTGTACCATAGGCAGTTCTAGACCAAGTTTATGGGATCTTAAGCATAGCAGTGCGTAAAGATGCTGTGAGTAACTAAGACTCATGAAGAACACCCACAGCACATGCAAATAGAACGTGC
>JAODKM010000025.1:19322090-19333697 GCA_026780845.1 Petrocephalus sullivani
TCTGAACAAGCCAAATGTGTTAAACATCTATGGGGGCTGAGCCCCCCTGAAATGAAAATCCTAGAAACGCCCCTGATTAACAGCCATTGTTCCGACATCAGGAACACACACAACTGCCCGGGGATCTACCACTTACTAACGGTACATTCCTGAGCAACCGTGAATTGCAGCAAGGGCTCCAGTAATAAAAGTGACGAGCCAGTCGGTCCTATCATTACAGTAGCCACCAGGGGGCAGCAGAGTCTATTTATCGCCCATGTGAATTAGTACTTAGGCATGATCAATCTGAAAGAAATTGCCAGAGTAGGCAAGGAACACGTCCTTCCAAAAACAGTATGTCATAGCTGTACTCCATTTTCTAAAATGCTTCTCAAGGGTCAGACATCCGCAATATAATTAAATGAGTAGTATCTGCCACAAAGTGGACAGTGAGTTACAGCACTCAATAACCAAGGCACACTGGTTTGAAAAATCACACCTTTATTTCCATCTACACAGCTGGCTACAGGTTGTCCTACAAAGTCTTTCATTATTGGTAGTTCAGCACCTCCCCAGACAAACCGAGCAAACACAGTTAAGCCATGAGGATATTACTCCATTACAGTAACCCAGGGTGAGAGTGGCATGGTGAGAGGCAAGAGGCACCATCCATCCCACACAGAATGGTCATCTCATATTCCTTGGAACCCTGTCTGTTATTTAATGGTTTAATGTTTGGTCGCCCTTTATCTTCACAGACTCCCATTTAAGCTGCACGACGTTAAACACAAGAAATGCCCCCCCCATTACTCTGGAAACCAAGCATGGTGTTAATGTGACGTAAGCAGGCCTACGGGTTTGCACACTTGCCCCCATTTGCACCACCAGGGGAACAGAGGGTCTCCCCCCCTAAGGACCCGCTTGTCGCTTCCGGCTTTCATGGAAACAAAAGCCCCGTCAACATTTTTTTAAAAAAAGGAAAGAATGCCAAAAACAAAGCTGTCCACTCCTGCGGGTAATGCAAAGGTTTTGTGAATTTTTCCATAAATACCAGTACCTAAGTAAACAATTTTTTCTTAACCATCCTATAAGCATAAGAAAGCATAAGTACACACGTGTACAATGGTATGTGCCACGTAGGTAATGTTTTCTGCAGCTAAATGTGAACAATTTTTTTTATGCATTCCCTGATGGCACACTGGCAGGCCTTCAGTTTACAGGGCAAGACATCTACCCACAAATGAAATGGGAATTTAAATTCAGCTTCTAGCCCCATGTCCTTAAGCTGTCACAGACACTGTACTGCCATCCACACGTCATGTATGTGTGTGTGTGTGTGTGTGTGTAGTGGAGCAGCACATCGAGTGAGAAAACGGCTCCCTGTGTGGATGTTCATCAGGGAAAAACATGGAAGCCCAGCTATGCTCCATTACAAAAAGCTCCTCACCTGAACATGCACACACTCAAGCAAAACAGCTTCATTTAAGCATCATGACAGGGAATCATTTACTGGAACCCTTTGTGAACCCCCCCCCCACCCCCCAGCCAGAGTTAGACTGAACAGATTTCCTCCTTCACTAGTCTGCTGCCAGCTGTTTTCCTGTCAGGTGTAAATGTAGTGTCTCCCTGTCCTATGTTGCAGTTTTCCCCCCGAAATCTAAAGCTTAGTTTAAAATGTAAGTGAAATATATGCCAGGAACACACATGGCCACCTTCATGCAGAATGATTCAGAGAAGGCTGAATGCTGCCTTCCGTACCAAGAAGAGAGTCTTCTGTACGAAGTTGTGCAATAAACCTAAGTAGCACAGGCGCCCTCATAAGAATATAAAGTTTGGATCAGAAGGCCACTAATTCAAATGTTACATGTGGTGCTGAAGTGAGTAGCCAGTGAGTCAGCTCAAGAAACGCCTGAGCCTGGCTACTTGCCCAGTACAGACACAGGAGGTATGAAAGTTTATTTTAAAATTTTAATACAAGCTCAGACTGGGGGAAAAAGTGATAAGGGGAAAGAAAAAACACCTGTGATACCACGGAGATGATATATCATGTATATAAAAAAAAAAAAAAAACAACCAAATAAACTCTTGTTAGTAGACCTGTAATCTCATTAATACATGTATAAACTTATAACCATTATATTTCAGTTAAGGTTCTTGAGCAACTTGAATTTGGCAACTTATGAGCAATAATATCAACAATAAACAATAATTGTAGTAATAGACTGATTAATAGAAAAAAATAATGGAAGTCTTTCAGTTTGACAAATTGTCCATAGGCTATATTTTTGAAGGATTTTTTCAGTCACGAATTCCCAAGAAGAAGCTTCTCAGTCTTTTTTGAGGGGAAGAGATCGAGGAGGGATGTTGAAAACTTGGACCTCTCCAGCACCACCACAGGCCTGAGGTACTGTAGCTGCTTGATAGCCAGGTCTCCACAGCCCATAAGGGCTCGGTCTAGGATGGAGCGTAGGTTCTGGACAGAGACAGACTCCCCCGCCGACAGCAAGGGCCTCAGAGACCTGACCCGGCGACTGTGGGTGACCCCAAGTCCCCTTTGGCTGTTCTCTTTGACAGAGTTACGGCGGTAGGAATCCCTGCGGCGAAGCACTTGCGCAGGGGGCTCGTGCCGATGAGGTGACCCCCAGGGCCCACCCTCTTCAAACTCTTCCTCCTTGTCATTACTCTCCTGGATGAATTTGAGGAACGATGACTCGAAGCCCATTGGCTTGTAGGCCGTCAGGTCAAAAGTGCGAGGGGTGGGGCTGAGGGGCTGGACATCCTTTGGAGTCAATGTGGGAGAGGGCAGGGGTTCTGGAAGCTCGTTCTTACGCTTCAGTGGCTGACGGGTTGGAGTGGTAGAGAAGGGTGCAGGGTTTGAGATGGGGGAGGGAACACATGTTGTCCTGCCTCCGGCTTCCTTACTGGAGCAATCCATAAAGCCATCGTCAATTGAGAAGCGTAGAGATGAAGGTGGAGAGAGATCCAGTGGTGGAGGAACAACTGAGGGAGGTGTGGGGGAAGGCAGCCTAGCCTTCTCATCCCGACTACGGCTGCGCTGGGTAAGCAGTTCTTCAGTGTGTCCACTGGGCTCTCCATAAAGCAAATCATCCGCACCAACCAGCAAGCTACTCTCAGGGGGCACATCTTCAGTGAACACCAAAGGATCTTGACCATCCAGTGCATCAGTTTTGATTGAATGCAAACTCATAGGGAGTGATGGGCCTCCAGGTTTCTCAGGCTCTGCTTGATATTCCATCTTAAGAACCCCATTTGGGGCCCGATCAATGTCTGGTCTTCCGGAGATAGCAGACTTCTTCTGGATCAATTCCTCCAGTTGCTCTGCATTGTTTACCAACTTGTCAATGTTTGCTGTGAACCAGGTAATTGTCATCTTGTGACAGTTTAAGTAATGCCGACGCATGCTACGCTCCACAGTCAGCACAGAGTCACAGTCTTGGACCATGCAAGGGTACGCTACAGGCAAACAGCGATCTTGGCACATCTGCAAAGCCTCCTCATGTGTACGGAAGACTAGCTCCAGATTCTCTTTTCTACTACTTTTGACGATATTAGATGCACCAATATTCTTCTTGATATGCTCTTCACACTGCACAGTCTTGTCGGCATCCTGAGACTTGGGACTGTGCCTCAAAGAATGTCTGAGAGGTAGCTTGGGTGCATCCTTTTGTGACGAGAGCAGGGACTGGGATGCTGCAGGAACGATCAGCTTCTTCTGGCATCCACTGTCAGACTTGTCTTTCTTGTGGGCATTCTGCAGGTGCAAAACGAGTGTGTCGTAGTAGTCACAGTGCCTGTAGAACACGTGTTTCTTGTAGCTGGAGTTCTGGGAAAAAACACGAGTGCAACCCTCAAACTTGCAGCGCACTTGCTGAGCTGAAAACTTCGGCGGTGCCTGGTCAGGATGGACATGGTTAATGTGTCGGAGTAAGCTACTATAGAGGTGGTAGGTGGCACTGCAACCAGCATAGCTGCATCTGAACTGTGGTATAGGCTCCTCCGAGAGTGGGGTAGCAGTTTCTTGGACGCTGGGGGATCCAGCAGTCTTCGATACCCCTGCTGCAGCAAGAATCCTCCCATCTGCTGCATGCTGCCTACGGTGGTGGCGCAACAGGGCCGAGGAGCTATGGAACATCCTGGTGCAGCCTTTCTGTTTACACGCAAGGTGGGGAGGCTTTGTCGCATCCTTGACCCTGGTGCTGTGAGTGAAATCCATGTCCTCTTCTAGGCACAGCTGAGAACGATTATAATGGTGCACAGACTGCAGGTGGCGAACTAAGCCGCTTTGGTTGGTGAAGGCAGAGTTGCAGTCCTTATGCACACAGTGGAAAGGCTTGTGATAGTTCGTCAGGATATAGCAGAGGTTGCCTTTTGCCACCAGGCGCCTGCTGCCGCGACCTTCCCGCAGTGCCCTTTCCTCCTCCTCCTCATCCGCCTCTTGTAAGGCTGCGGAGGGCTTGGCTTTAGCGTTTGCCTTCTGGCTCTTGTCTTCAGATTTCACAACTCCGTTTTCACGCTCAGACTTAAACGTCCATCCGCTCCCCTTTCTCTTCTGGTACTTCTGCTGCCAGGTGGGCGCTTCCTTCAGCCAGACTTTCAGCGTTGGCTTGTTCTGCATCTGAGTGTTGGGTTTAAGACCAGTCTTGGGTCGGGGGAGCTCTGCCACTCTGCCTTCCTCGCGTCTCTTCAGAGAACAGCTCATTTGCTCCACCACAGCCTCGCTGAGGTTGTGCATCTGGATTAAGTGTATTCGCAGTTCTGACTTCTGCCTGTATTTCTTAGGGCACACGTGACACTTAAACGGTTTGAACTTGCTTGTTCTGAATGCCTCCATGCCCTTCACCCTCTCCTTGGAAAAGCTGTGTTTCCGCAGGTAATGGCACATGAGTGCATGGCTAGTCACACTCCTATAGCTACATCCTTTGACCTCACAGGCATAAGGCTTGGTGGAAGGCTGGACGAGAAAGCGACTTATTGGGTGGTCTTCCTGAAGAGGCACCTCTAAGGACAGTGGGGCTGATGAAGGCTCAGATTTTGAACCAGCTGAGCCGGACTGGGATTTCGCCTTCTTCCTCACCACTTTGGCGGGGGAGCCGACACTCGCACTTGGGAAAGACACCTGTGAACTGGAAGACCCTGAGATAGGATGGCAAGGATCAGTTAACAAAATTCTCGCACTGGAAGGCTGTAAACTCAACTGGCTGAAACCTAATAAAATGTCCTTAAGGGGGTCATCAATTTTAAGGCTAGAGTCAGGTGCTGTAGAAGGGTCCCCAGAGACTTCCGCAGGAGACAGGGGATTCTTGGGGTTCAGCACTGGGACAGGTGTACAGCTGGATTCACTCTCAGTGCTGGTCTCAATACTAGCTGCCTGAACTTCGAGGCATTTAGTCTTGGAGGTGTTCTCCCCGTTTACTTTCTTGTGTCCCTTTCTTTCAGCCTTCAGTTGGGCTGGATGGATGGACTTCAGGTGCTTCTGGATATCTCTGGCCTGAGGAAAAGTTCTGCCACAACCCTCAAAGCCGCAAGTGAATTTTTTACCGTCAAAGCACACAGCAACAGAAGCCAATGAGGCCTTGGTTTCTCTGTTCCTGGAGTGTTGATCTGAAGAGGAAATGCCAGCAGTCGAATTCTCTGCAGCAGCCTTTCCCACATCATTCACCATTTCTACAATGGATTTTGAAGAACCAAGTTTTCTACTGCCAACAGTCTCCTCCAAGAAAGGATCTACTGGCTTCCGTTTCTCATTTCTCTGTGCCACAAAGTCATCCTCGGAGAAGGTGAGGCCATGGGAGGCCAAGTGCTTAATAAATTCCTTTTTAGAGTAGTAAAATTTCTTGCACCCAAGGCTGGTGCAGCTGTAGGCTGCATCTCGAAAGTGCTGGGCCTCATGATGGTAGAGCTGCCCGAGGTCACAGAAGGAGAGGCCACAGCCCTTGAGCTCACAGCAGTAGTTGAGGCGGAAACCATGGCCCTGCTTGTGCGCTATCAGCTCATTGGTGGTGTCGAAACGAGCCCCACAGCCGCTGACCACGCACATGTACGGGTGTTCGCCGTAGTGCACGCGCCGGTGCTTACGGTGGTGGTAGGCAGTCATGAAGTGGCGCCGGCAGAAGGTGCACTTTTCTCGTCGGTCCTTCATCTCCAGGTAGTGCTTCACATTGGGATCCCCACTGCTGTGCTCGGCTTTGAGGTGTACGCTCAGGTACTTGAACTGCTTGAAGTTCTTGTTGCAGTTTGTGGCAGGGCATGGATAGACCTCTCGGTCCTGGAGCTGGAAGTAGGTGTGGATATAGTCAAAGGTGATGTAATCATCATCAGCTGGCTTCCTAGGGGTGGCTGAAGCCTGCTCCAACAGGTGCTCAAGAACATCAGGGTCCCGGGTGGTCTGGTAGTACATCAGTAGTGATGGGTCCAGGGTGATTTCACCAGGCTCCAAGTCCTCCAGGTCATCATCATCCATCTCCTTCTGTAGGTCGACCTTCTTTTTAACCTTCTTTTTCTTCTGAGGCATGGATCTCCGCGCAGGCATCTGGGTGTGCTGGCTTGTGTGGGGGACAAACTCCTGTCTACTTTGGAAGGTCTGTAGGCACACTGGGCAGGTGTAGACGCCATCCTTCACATGCTTCTTTGAATGGTGTAGTATCCTAGCCTCAATGACTTCTTTCTCACATAGCTGGCAGAAAAATTTGTACTTCTGCCAGCGTAGGTACCTCTCTGAAGTGCCTCCTATCTTCTTCTTGGACACAGTCTTCTGGGTTGCAGTGCTCTCAGCATTTTCCACCTTTTCATCCAGAGTCTGCTTGTCGACACAGATTCCCGACTCGTTCTCCACCAGAGCTGCTGGCTTCTCCGCCTGCTCGTGACACTCTTCCTCCCTCTCCTCTTCCTCTTCTTCCTCAGGTTCCAGTCCAAGCAGCCTGATGCAGTGACGTTTCAGTGTCTTCCAGTCCCAGAACTCGGGGTCAAAAGGCCAATGTGCCTTAAGGGCCAAGAGCAGCTCACAGCGTAGGGAGTTTGGAATGATGCCATTCCCCTCCTCATACTTCTGATCGGGCCGGAGGTAGAGCTCCTCCAGAGAGTGGTAGGCTGCCTGCAGAAGGCTCAGAAGGAACTCCGTCAGCTGGCAGGCTCGGCGGACTTCCAGATCATCAGGAAGCAGGCAGGACACCGTCTTGCAGACTGAAGTCTTGGTCTCGGCATCGTCCTGGCTGGGAAGCTGGAGAGCTCTAACACATAGCTCTACTGATGCCACCAGGCCAAGCTCATCTACCTGTAGGGGGCAAAGCGTACAAAATGAAGAGAGCAAACACACAAGCTTCTCATGAAGTACTACAAAACTAAATTCAAACTGTTTTATGTACAATTACAAATGGCTCCGCAAATGGCCGAGTTCAAGAAGAGTGTGTGTGTTGCTGCTAACGGACTAGGGGGTGCCACCAGCACCTTCCCCTACCTCTGCCTGGATAACGCGGACCAGCAGCAGCAGATGGCAGACAGTCCTGGCGATGGCCCCCAGCTGCAGACAACGCTCGAGGAAGGACTCCAGAGAGGGGTCGACCCGCCTCTGCAGCTTGCTCCACAGGAGCGTCAGCTCCCTGGGAATGGGGTGGGGCACCCGATTAAAAGCAAGCAGTCTGGGCAGATTAGGGCCGAGCCGAGAGACTCGAGGCCGGGAGCAGAATGCTCTTGGAGCTGTGTGCCATGCCAGAAGGCAGAAAATTACCAAAATATCAGACCCAGAGAATAACTAGGAATGGACAATCACTTCATATTACTTGAGAAACACCAAAGCACGTTAATGGGCTCTTTTCCACCGCAAAAATTTGGTACTTTCGCTTTTCCATTGACTTCTGGTCAAGTACCAGTATCAAAAAGTACCGAAAGCGCCAAACCATTTGGGGTACCTCGGTACTTTTGGTACTTTGCGATGTAACTTACAACGCTTTCGCTGTCATGTGGTTATGCAAACAGCCCGATTCTGAAACAATGCGACTGCAGTCTTGACAAAACATTATGAACTCAGAAAACGGCAATAAACGAATTAAAAAAAAAAAAAAATTGCGATCTGGTCGGAAGACAAAATCAAGACGGCATAAGAAATTTAAAAATTTTATTTAATATATAGTCTACTACTGCAGCACGGAACTGGCGAGTGTATAGCAATGTGATTTAGTTGTAATAAATATTGGGGTGTTTATAAGTTAGTTAACAGAAAATAAAAAAGTTAATTTCCTCACAAACCCATCTAGGAGTGATTTAAATAGCAAGAGTGAGAATTATTATAAACGTCTGGGAGAACGCATGACGATGTCATTTGGCGCCGCTACCAGCCAGTGGAAAACCAACGCAAAGGAAGTAGCGAAAGTACCGAAAGTACCAAACTTTGTGCGGTGGAAAAACCCCCAATGGCTCAGACAACGAAAATAACATAGCAAATTTGAATACTGCAAAATGTACAATAAAAACCATTTACAAATGAACACCAGATACTGACTGAAGGTCTTTCTCCGTGCGAGGCTGAAGCTTTGTCACAGTAATCGGTTCATAGTTCTTCACCTCCCTGTCCTTCCTTTTTCTCCCGGTCCGTAATGCTAGCCCTGACAGCCAATGTACGGAACCCTTTGGACTCACCAGGAGCAGTACAAGCTCTCCTGTTGAAGGTGCTGGGTCAGGTAGGTGGTACAGAGGATTAAGGCCAGGTTCTCCTGCCCCTCGGTCTCCAGGTTACAGATGATGTCCAGCACCTCCTTGCCGTCCACTTTAGCGATCTTACATAAACAACCGCACAGCAAAGTCAGCGTGCAGGTGGCCAGGTGGAGATGTTTCACATAACAGCCAGCAGGAGGCAGATCATGCAGCATGTGGCTGGCAGCAGACTCCTGCATCCAAGACACTCCTACAGAGCCCCATTCAGCCCTGAAGGTCATTAAAAGGCCCACCAGATATCCATGCCAACCACAAAGCAGGCAGATCAGCAGGACAAGACAAACCCCACAAGAACACTAACCTCCACGATGGCTTCCTCGCTGGGCAGCATGGTGCAGAGATGAGCTACATAGGTCTGCCGGAAGGTGGTGCGGTTGGAGATGTGGCAGCAGTCAGCACAGGCCTTGGCCAGAACCATGGCCTTGTCCAGCTCACCAATCTTCACCAGGTGCTTCACACGCATCTCCATGAAGCCATCGCCTTCTAGGGCGATGTACCTGTCCACTGAAACGAGACAAGCATGAATGACCTGGACCATGTGCTGAAGCAAGACAAAAAGCGAGACATCAACCTAAAAAATTCAAACATACTTGGGGAAAATAAGACTTGTAAAGTCAAAACAAAAATTTAGCAAAACAACAACAACAACAACATGCATGTCTGGCTGCACATACACTCTTCTTGATTGGCCTGTTGACCGGTGAGAAGGGCAACAAGGACGGGGTTACTCCATGCACCCCCCTCCCCCGTGATTTGCAGCAAAGCCTGTAGATCACTACTCCCATACTCCGAAAGGGCATTGTGAGCTGCCTGCAGGAAATAAACACACCACAAGAGGGCGTTAGGATGGTTTGTAGCCGGAGCAAAAACCTAAAACTCCATTCATCCTAAAATGTACGTTATTCTGCTACAGATGAGAACCTTCCGGAAAATCATTTCATACACTGGCAACCCAGTGTAACCATTTCAAACGGGCTAGAACATAGCCGGCTGGAGACACTGGGAACGGTGGGCTGTCATGAGCGCCTGGCAAGCATGCAGGTGATACTGCAAAAGCACAGGGTGAGAGCCTATTTAGCACCTCTCTCACCTGGACAGAGCGGTGAAACTGCACCCAGGTGTCATAGGAAATGTCACTCTCCGGCACGTTCAGCAGGAGCTCGAAACAGCTCCTGGAGGAGGAGGAAACGCGGGAAAGAGGCCTCGTCAGCCTGGGCGCGGCATGGCCTTGCACAACAGTCATCATCCTCTGCTTTCAAAGTGAATGCGCACACAGCTACGCGGTTAATCGTGCAGCCAGGACAGTTGGGTCAGGGACTCACAGCGCCAGCCGCTTGAGCACGAGGGCCACGCGCTCCGAGTCGCCAGTCAGGTGCGGCCGGGCAGCAGCAAAGCAGGTGATGGAGAGGCAGTAGACCTCGAGCAGGGGCAGGCCGTGCTCCACAGAGTTCCTGCTGCCCGCGTAGTGCATCAGCGCCTGTGGAAAGAGACGGGAGCAGTTCACACCTTTGGCGATTCTCGGCCCGCGTGCGAAACGTGAGAAGTCGGCCCTCACCCCGCATGACTCCGCTTTCAGGTTAACAAGACTGTCAGTCACACTGGAGTTGTTTGCATTTTCCATGTTTATCATCACAGAAATAACCTGCAGCATATGAAGGTGAGATGAACAATGCATTACACACTCCTTGGCCACCGCAGTCTCACTTCCGGTTCATTAAAGCTGCCTGCTACCCGACAGTGTGGAAAAAGCAAAACATGGAAAACACTGCAGGTCACAAGCACAAGACTGCTGCTAAAGTGACACTACAGGAGTATTTCTGGTGATTTTAAAGTAGTGAGTATTTTAAAATAACAGCAGGAAAAGGGAAAACTGTTCCGCCAACTTAATATTGACAGAAGACTTAATAATTGGGCAGAAATAAGTCGACCAAGACACATGGGACCGATGCTGGTATCTTGATTTTTAATGAATCCCAGGCCTGATGTTAACTGATATCGCTTTGCTAATGTGGTTAAAGTTACAGCAACAACAGAATGAACTAGCAGAATAAGGCCGAGAAAGACGTGCACCCCCCAGTGGAGAATGAAGCGGTTGGGCGGGGGCCCAGACAGGTGAGCAGCTGTCTCTGTTCCACACATCAGTCCCCTGGCAGCATCTTTGGAGCCATAGGCAAATTGACAAGCAGGTGCAACAGAGGGTCCCCCCGTACCCCAACTCCCACACAAACACCCACACCTATGTCTGGAGGGAGGGGCTCTCTGATGAGGAGACTGCTATATTTAACCCCCCTGGCTTAATTTGAGAGCAGTTTGCCTTGGGGGCCAGTGCAGCCCTGGTAACCAGCCCTGGGTATTTTTAAACTCCAGAAATTGCTTCCAATTAATGTTGAGTGTGTGTTTTTTTTATAGCAGGGCCTGATTTCCCAGATCCTGTGGCTTGGGAGCATGCCCGCCCACCCCCAAGGCACCTGCAGCCTCTCACATATACCACATCCTAGGGGAAGCACCACATGTGCGACTTCTCCATCCGGTCACTTCATCGACATGCTACAAGGGAAAAGGAGATCAAACAAGAGCAGCAAGCCCGATGGCATGGAGACGCCACAGCGTGGGGGACAGTTACTGTACATGCAGATAATTACAGCACACCACCATCGGAAGAATAATGAATACATGCATGGCCAGGAGGGGGGCAACCTTGCGTGGTGAGAGGGCAGAAGCTAGGAGGATGACAGAGTGAGCAAACTTCAGCTGCGTAAGTGTCAGAAGCGCAAGTCAGGCACACACGCTGCCATTTATGTTGCAGTGGCCTGACTTCCTCGGACACTCCCCCCCCCCCCCCCCCCCCCCCCCCCCCCCCCCCCCCCCCCCCCCCCCCCCCCCCCCCCCCCCCCCCCCCCC
>JAODKM010000025.1:19340176-19359024 GCA_026780845.1 Petrocephalus sullivani
CCCGTGGTCTGCGGAGTGTCACCCCCCGCCCCCCCCCCCCCCCCCCCGGGCTCACGGAGCTGACGGTGGAGCCTTACACACAGGCAGAGGCAGAGCGAGCAGCAGGGATGGGCTCGTATATCCCCCCCAAAACTGTGCAGGTGCAGACACAGCCTGTGGAAGAGGAGATGAGCTGACTGCACGTCGCCCATGGTTACTGCCCTCTCTGGCCTGTCATGTGACCATGGCAGGGGTCTGTGCGCTTTGGACCCACTGGACTTTTTTGCCATGATAGAAACAATGTATGCATATATATATATATCAATACATGTACATAAGTATAACAGGTTGGTGTATAAACTGTACAGTGCCCTACATATAAAATAAAGGTCTGCACAGGGAGTGTGTCTGTGAAGCTTCTTATTGGTGCAGGCAGTTAGATTTATAGTACTGGTCCAGAGGTGTATGGGCTGCGATGGATGCTGATAGAGCAACACATGACTGTAACTCAGGGAACATATTCTGTGTTTTCTGGTGTTTGTTAAAATCAACCAGTTTATGAGCAAGGAATGCCTTCAAAAACATCAAAATGTACTTTTTGTATTTGTACATGGATGCATGTAACAGCCATGCCATTAAAACTACAGACGGGTGAAGTGAATAATATCGATTACTTTGTTCCAATAGCACCTGTCAAGGGAGCCATTATATATTAGGCAAGTGAGCAGTCAGTTCTAGAAGTTGATGCGTTGGAAGCAGGAAAGATGAGCATCATAGGATCTGAGTGACTTTGACAAGAACTAAATTGTGATGGCTAGTCGACTGTGTCAGAGCATCTCCAAAACGCTAGATCTTGTACCATCTCTATGCATGGTTCTCTAGCCACACAGTAGCAGGGAGGAAAGAGCTCCACAGGGTCATACAGGTCTCCCAGAGGATTGTCGGCTCTCCTCTCCCCTCACTTGAAGAACTGTAGTTGACTCGAGGACATGAAGAAAATTCTTCAGGACCCATCACACCCTGGTCATGTACTGTTTGAACACCTGCCTTCAGGCAGATGTTTCAGATCCATAAAGACTAAAACTAATAGACTAAGAAACAGCTTGTATCCTTCAGCCATCACTATGCTGAATGTTCCTAATTTGAAAATCTGATCTAGTTCACCCTCAGTTTACAATTCAGTTGGACCTTTGCTCAGCTTGACCTTTCATGTGCCGTAGGTGAAATGTGCAATGTCAGACTATGGGGTATGACTGCTTTATCATGTTGGTCTGTTTGTCTGTCTATTTATTGGATTTATTTTCTTTTAGTGTTACAAACTTTTCTATTGTTTTGATGTCGTGACACTAGAGAAGATGCACTTTTAAATTTCGTTATTGTGGAAACAATGACTAAGGCATCTGAATCTGGATCTGAATTGTTTGAGGAACATGAACAAAAGAGTTCAAGCCCTCCAAATTCCCTACATTTCAATCCGGTCAAGTATATGGGGGGTGTGCTGGACAATGGGGGCCCCGCCGCGCAGCTTATGGGCTGTACAGGATCTGCTGCTAACAGCTTGGTGCCAGATACCACAGAATGCCTTCAGAGGCCCTGGGGAGTCCATTCTTCGAGCTGTTTTGGCAGCGCGAGGGGGGCCTACCCAATATTAGGCAGGTAGTTTTAATGTTATGGCTGATCGGAATATATGTGTATTTGCGTTTCTAGGTTTACAAGATTTCGGCCGCGCACGAATACATACAACTTATTTGACATTTACAAACATAAGAGCGCCATAATGAAATTGTTGTTATAAAGCTGAGCACATGCCCTAGGGGAATAATATTCTGCCAAAATGCACTCATAAAGACGCCCGGAAAAACAATATCGTGTGCCCTGTAATTAGGGGCCGACGGGGAAGGAATGCGAGCGCTGGCCCTTTAAGGAGCCGCAGCTCTGCCGGCCAGGGGCCGGCCCTCCGTGCGCCCCAGGGGAGCAGGCTGCAGGAAAACTGGCGAGGCGGCGGCGCTGCTGCTGATTCCGCGCCGTCGGCTCCGATCTGCATGGACCCAGCGCCGAGGCTCGGCCTTTTAAGCCCGAAAATAGGCGAGAGCTGCGAGCCCGGCCGCCTGCGGACGTGCGGGGGAGAGTGAGAGGATGGCCGCCGACGTGAGGAAAAGAGGGAGCCAGGCGGCCGGGAGAGCCGTGGCCCCGGACGGGGAGCGGGCGGAGGGCAGCGCCGGGGAGGCCGCGGGAGCGCGCCCGGGCAGCGCCGCGCCCAGATGTTGGCCGCTGCTCCCGGCTTTCCTGCTGCTGCTGGCCGTCCCCATCGCCGGCGTGGCGTATAGATACTACCAGGGGACGCGGCTTCTCAAGCGCCATGTGAGTGTCCGGCCGATGCCGCTGAGCCCCGCGCTGCGGCTCCTTATGAATAACTAAATGCACGGGGCGCAGGGGGTCCTGCATCGGGGGCTGCTCCTGTCTGATCGCCCTCAGCCCCCCTGAGAGCCACTCGCATGTGGGAGTTTGCGGAGATGCACGGGAGCCTGGGACTGCCCATCACTGCCCGTCACTGCCCATCCTCTCATGTGCGGCAGGGATTCCCAGCGTCCTCCGGAGCCTTTGCGTACCTCTGGGCTTCGGCAGCGCCACGTACGAACTCCTTGGGGCTAGGAAGTTGCCGCTGAGATCACTCCTGTACTCTGCCATCTGGTTTTGGAGGGGGTGGGGGGCTTTATTGCAGTTGGCAGTGGATTTCCTCTGTGCGGCGGGTCGTCCATTGAAGACCGGCTTGTATGCACGGAGTCAGTCGGACGGGGAAGAAACGCCGACGGGGAAAATCCGTCTATTAACAATAATCATTAAGTAAATAATCTCATTCCAGCCGCTTGTTTCATTTTGGATTGTGGTATTTTTCTCCATCTTTAAGATTTTGTCCCATGCTCAGTTATAATGCTATAACTTGCAAGAGATTTGCAAAAGAGAATCGATAAAGGATAAATTACGGTGGACTGACTGAAACCAGAGACTAATTTACACATAAATGAGTACACCATCTAAATCTAGAACGCTGCTACAGTGGTACAGTTCCTTGCTGAATTTTTGTGTGCAGACGTGTGGAGTAACGTGCTCTCCCAGTCGAGGACTTCGGCACAGAAGCCAGCTATCGAACGGCACTAGAGCGGGAACTGAGCTTCACATCTGTTTCCACACAGGAAGCAGGTCTTCAAACCCTGGGCACCGAAGGATTGTTCCTGTTCTCCTCCCTGGACACAGACCATGACCTGTACCTCAGTCCAGAAGAGTTCAAGCCCATCGTGGAGAAACTCACAGGTCTGGCTTCTTCTGGCCTCTTCCAGATATTCCTCACCGCCTTGTGGCAGCTCCTGCCCATTTTCCCATGCGATGAACCGTCCCTCCTCCCTCCCACTAGGCATGTCCTCTCCACTGGAGTTTGAGGAGGACCTGGCTGAGGACCCCAATGGAGAGACCTTGACCGTCGTGGCCAGGATTGAGCCCCTGCAGATGGAGACCATGACCAAAAGCAAGGACGGATTCCTGGGGGTAAGGCAGGGGGTGGGCGCCACAACCCGGTCAGGAGATCCTCCCAAAAATAGTTACAATGAGCAGTCTTCTGTTTGAAGTCCCATCCTTTGTATTGTGATCATATTTACTCAAGAAATCACTTTCCTACCTGTGCAGTTAAGTGTTAAAAGAAATGAACATAATTCAGATAAATTCCAAAGCAGTTTGAGGAGGAAGACGTAATATGAAAAGGATTGTTGGCTTAGATGCGAAATGGAAAAAGCCTAAACGAGCATTTCTCTGTCTCCCACCACAGATTAGCGTGGAGTGTGTTGTTAAAGAAACCCCACCAGTTCTGTGGGTTTGTGTGCTGTCCCCGGGAGCAGAGTGGGGCCCCTGCAGTGGAGCATTTCAGCTCCACTACAAGCAGTTAGACCATAAGAAAATAAGAAATTTACAAACGAGCCGAGGCCATTTGGCCCATCAAGCTAGTTTTAGCTCAGAGATGTTAAAATCTTGTGTAGCTCTGCTTTAAAGGAACCCAAGGTTTCAGCTTGCACTACACTATCAGGAAGACTATTCCATACTCTAACTCCACGCTGTGTAAAGAAGTTTTTTCCCAACTCCAGTTTGAAATGTTCTTCGCTAATTTCCAACTGTGGCCACATAGCTGGATCAGATCGAGCAGAAACCCAGCTGTTCAGGTTGACGTGATATCCTGCCAACCCGCCAGCCTGAGAGGCAGCTGGATGCCTAACTGCCAGATGTGCTCCCCAGGTCACGCACAGCTCCCTCAGCGGCCTGCGGTCCTGGAAGAGCCCCGCCGTGCCCTCCACCGTCTACTCGGCCAGCCAGTTCAGGGCCTTCCTGCCTCCCAAGAACAAGCTGGATGTGGGCGACCCCTGGTGGATCATCCCCAGTGAGCTGAACATCTTCACAGGGTATCTGCCCAACAACCGGTACCAGCCTCCAGCACCACGGGGCAAAGAGGTAACATTTCGTCAGGGGCCGGGCCCACTGATCCCAGGGCACTGTTGCTCTGTGCACCATACTTGCCAGTGATTGCAGTACTTTCATTAAAAAACGTGAATGAGTTTCCTTCTCAGAGGGTCTGATGATCAGCCTTAGGGAGAGGGTGAGGAACTCAGTAGGAGCTCCAACTACAGCCGCTACTACTCTGCATGGAAAGGAGCCAGTTTAGGTGGTTCAGGCATCTGTGCTGGATGCCTCTTGGATTCCTTCCTGGGGAGGTGTTTCGGGCATGTCCAGCTGGGAGGAAGCCCCAGGGCAGACCCAGGACACACTGGAGAGACTCTCTGCCTTGGTATTCCCCCGGTGGAGCTGGAGGGGGTGGCTGGTGGGAGGGAGGCCTGGGCACCCCTGCTACCCCGAGAACAGCGGCAGAAAATGGACAGATGGACGGATGGATGGATGGCCTTCTATCTCCATGCCAAGAATGTTCCCCTCTATTAAAAACTGCTTACTAGTACAAATCCTACTACTTAAAACTCTTAACAGGAAAAGAGTTTGATAGAAAGTGTAAAGTAACCTGTTCTGTCTGTTCTGCTCCTCCTCCTCTTCCTCCTCCAGGTGATCATCCACTCCCTGCTCAGCATGTTCCACCCCCGGCCCTTCATCAAGTCTCGCTTCGGGCCCCAGGGAGCAGTGGCCTGCATCCGAGCAGCCAGTGATTATTACTACGACATCGTCTTCAGGTGAGAAGCTCTGGCCTGCTGGCGGTGAGCGCCTGCTCAGCTTGGCCACTCCTGATGCCACCCCGCTCTGCTCCGCAGGATTCACGCGGAGTTCCAGCTCAACGACATCCCCAACTTCCCCTTCTGGTTCACGCCAGGGCAGTTCACCGGCAACATCGTGGTCTCGCGGGACGCCTCGCACGTCCGCGAGTTCCACCTTTACGTTCCCAATGACAGGTAAGGCGACGCCGAGGTCAGCGCTGTGCCGTTCGCGTCGTATGAAACGTGAGAAGAACCTTTGGAGATATGGGGCAAACGTCTTGCTGTCTGCCTGCCGCTCAGGCTGCTGAACGTGGACATGGAGTGGCTGTACGGGGCCAGCGAGAGCAGCAACATGGAGGTGGACATTGGCTACCTGCCCCAGGTACCGCTCTCCTCTTCCTCCAAGGCTCTGCCATTTTGGCTTTTTATTTGGCCAGTGCAACACAGCTTCCTCCATCCATCCATCCATCCATCCATCCATCCATCCCTCAGTCCCTCCTCCTTCCAGCCACTCTCTCTGGCCAGCATCACAGGGTTACACATTAATTTTCTTAGGCACGATACTGTGAGCAGCATCAAAATGTGGAGCGTAGGGCACTTGAGCAGGCCTTGGCCTTTGGGTGACAGGGACCGGATGTGTACAGTCTGGAGCTGAGCGTTTACTCGGTGTTGCCCACAGATGGAGCTGCAGGCCACGGGACCCTCTGTCCCAACCTTCATCCATGACGAGCATGGGAACGTGATTGACAGCAGGGTGGGCGGAGCCGGCGGGGACCCCGTCCAGTTCGTGTTTGAGGAGATCCAATGGAAGTCAGAGATCAGCCGCGAGGAGGCGGCCCGGCGCCTGGAGGTCACCTTCTACCCCTTCAAGAAGGTGCGTGTCTCTAGTGTGGTGAGGGTCGTGTGGAGCCCGCAGGTCCAGGACCTCCTGTACGAGCTGAGCTGACCGCTTTGTGTTGCAGGTCCCCTACCTGCCTTTCCCCGAGGCCTTCGACAGGGCCCAGGCGGAGAGGAAGCTGGTACACTCCGTCTTGCTGTGGGGCGCCCTGGATGACCAGTCCTGCTGAGGTGCGACACAGAGTTACATTTTCGCACACTGCCCCCGTCTCTGTGTATATACAACTGGGTGGATACCGGGAAAATAATCCACGGATCTCGTATATAATGTGATTTATCATGTACATGCATATGGTAAAGTTTAATTGATAAATTACACACAGTAAGACATGACCAAATACAGTAATAATAAAGTACATTGTTATACAGCACTGTACACTGAAATTAAAGTGTGTTTTAGCCTAATTTCAAAACATGATAGAGCAGTGGGAAAAAAATGGAGTAAAGACATGTCGAGCTATGAAAATCATGCTTTTTATACAATTTTATGACATACACTGGAATAGCAGTGTGCAACAGTTTAAAACTTAGGAACCATTTATTTCTGGAATTTTTGGAAAATTCCAGGTACCTCACTGTGTCCCACTTCCTGCATCCTGTGCTGAACACGGCACCTCCCAGTGACTGTGCTGCCTCTGGGGATAGCTCTGAGTGACAGTCCAGCCTGGACCTGAGTCTCGTTTCCTCTCTCCTTCTCCCTGTCTCTTCACAGGTTCGGGGCGGACTCTCCGGGAGACCGTCCTGGAAAGTTCGCCCGTTCTAGCTCTGCTCAACCAGAGCTTTATCAGCAGCTGGTCCCTGGTCAAGGAGCTGGAGGACCTGCAGGTTAGTTAGTTGGTTGGGTAGGTAGATAGGTGGGTGAGCTTTTTCAAGGCTTTGAGATAGCACATGGAAAAGCCTGTGCTTCTCAGAGGGAGAGTGCACATGGGGGGCGCACACGGCCACACAGAGAAGACGCAAACCCCAGCAGGATAGTCTGGTGCAGGAGCAGGCAACCCTACCCCTGGCCTAGTGTGCTTCTCACACGCCGAGCAGAGCTTCGCTCTAGCTTTCCAAAAGTAGTAGCCGCTGTGGTTAACTGTACTGGAGTTTTCTTAGCCACACAAAATGCATTAACCGCAAAATCTTGGGACTGCTCACAGGTGCCTAAATTGTGTGGCTGTGACACTGTGTCTATAGACATGTAGGTCTCTTCTTGCTCCCAATACACCCTTTAGTTCTTGATTAACCTTGATTAACAGACCATATATAGCATGAGCAGGCTGGTATCGAGTCTTGTTTGTACGGCTTGAGATGGCTCCTAATCACCCTCTGTAGCACGCTAACCGGCACGCTGGGCGGCGTCTGTGCTTGTAGGTATGAGGCGTGCTGTCAGGCAAACTACTGAAGCCTTCTGAAGCCTTTCACTCACCGAAGCCCATACATGCTTCATCATACATTTGTTGAACGATTCAGAGTGTTTTCCTGCTTAGAGTGACATACAGTACAGTGGATTAAGAGTGCGGCTATACTTTCTGAATCCTTTATTCTCCGCAACAGAAAAAGTTGGGAAGTCGCTGGCGGTCATTAGCCATTAGCCATACTGACGGCATTTGGCAGACGCCCTTAGGCAGAGCGACTTAGAGACTCCATCAGTGAATGCATTTTGGTAGAACCCAGGCTAAGAATCGCTCTAAAAACTGTTGGTGAGTAGTAATGATAAAATTTATTATTATTATTATTATATCATCATCATCATTATCTTTTTAGTAAGTGCAATGCTGGAAGTGCTAAACTAAACATCTGTAGTGTTCTGTTTTGCTGGAGTCACAGTCTAAAGCATCATGTTCTCCAACAGCATAAAGTGCCTTATTAAGCGAAGAACCTGGAATATAAATAAATATGATTTATTTCTAATTTATTTTATTTTTCCATTCACTTACGTCTAATATTTCTATACAGGGAATAGTGTCACCTTTTCTGCTGCAGGCCTCTTTCCTCTTCAGATTCTGCACAGACTCAACACACTTTTTCCTCTCGCAGGTTGCTGCGATATTAGATAGGGGTATAACAGCTCATCAGTTCTAATCGATACACTTAATCATCTCCATTGACAAATAACTATTAATATCAAACCATTACAATATGTCAAAATCCAGCTGTGAGAAATCCCTCACATAAAGCGAATCTAGAGACTCACCGTAGTAGAGACCAATGCATTACAGCACATTTTTATTTACTTTAGTACACCTGTGTTCCTACGTTTGGAGAGTATAAGCTACACATATTAAAAGTACAAGACCGAATGTTTCTTGTGCAGACATTTTTGTTTGAGACATATTTTTGTTCAGCATATATTTTGTTAAAATGAAAAATTTGACATTAAAGTAACGATAAATCAGAAGAAAATTCCACTAAAATGAGCTTGAAAATATTAATCATGTATTAATCGTTTTTCACAGTAACATTCCAAATATCACCAGATATCAAACTGCTGCCACAATTTCCACCACTTTTATTAGAATGTTTTTGAGAATACATGGAAAAGTAAACAACATATCACCTAAACATTTACTGTGACACCAAAAAAAAAACTATGGTAGGGATTGCAAATCTGGTCTTCGCCAGGACGGTGAAATGGTTTAGGAATAAAATACCTACTTCTGCATGTCATGGCCAGTGGCGGTGCGGTGAGGGGCGAGCGGGAGCCTAGGCTTAGTGGCACGGAAGGCACACTTTGAGCTGCTTCTGTGCATTAGTCTCCGCTACGTGGACATGCCTTCTCCTTCGCCTCTCCCCGACAGGCCGACTCCAGCAATCCCACTCTGAGCCGCCTGGCCGCTCTGCACCTGCAGAAGTACAACTTCCCCGTGGAGATGATCCTGGCACTGCCCAATGGCACTGTGGTGAGTGGCTCCAGCAGGACTGTGTACCTTAAACCCCCCTCAGCGTGATGCTGTCATTTTTGATCATTTTTATTCCATTTTCTCTCTAACAGGTGCACCACATTAATGCAAACTACTTCCTGGATCTGACAGCCATGAAGCCAGAGGAGGAGGAACACACCACTTTCAGCTTCTCGGGGGGGTTTGAGGACCCTTCCACCTCCACCTACATCCAGTTCCTCCAGGAAGGGTTGAAGAAAGCTGAAGATTACTTAGGGTCATAAGATACTTCAGAGAACATATCTAAACATTTGTAGAAATAACGATGGTCCAACCTGGCTTCCAGATGTTTTCCACACTCTGGACTCTGGGCAGCTGATTGACTCCACAGTGAGTCCGTCCCTCCTTGTCTGTTCTTGTAGGAGCTGCTGGGGTTTGCTTAGTCCCCAGTTCCTGTCTCATTTTATGGTTAATACCCATCCTGTCAAGGGCTCTTTATACCACCTACATCTAACACGTCTTGCACGACACTGTTAAGCTCTGCCCTTTTCACCTGTAACATGCTGCAGGAACCAACCTGTTTTTTATGCTGGCTGTATTATGCTGATGGTGTGATTATGAAGGTCCTGTTTCTTTGATGGATGGAGATTGTGATTTCTGTAGAACATTTATGCCACAAGTGAAGGCTGCACTATAGGTTATTACTCTGCAGATTTTTTTGTTTGTTTATTCTGTATCCTTATTTGTGTACGATAGCCGTGCACGTTCCCTGGGTTTCCCTGTGAACATCAGCGCTGCGGTTGGTCCTCCAGAGCACATGGGGGCGATTGAGTGTCCGCTTCCTCGGCTTTCAGCATTTTGTGAAGGCCTGATCCGAAAGTCCTGAGTGGACGGGGCCAGGCCTGATGTCACTGCTGAAACCCTTAGTAACAGCATCAGCCGTCCGGTCTCTGGAGGACAGCAGCACTCAGTGAGGGCGTGAGGATGGACCCTCCACCTCCCCAGATCCATCTGATCTGAAGGTTGGTCCTCTGGGCACCTAATATCAGCAATACAAAAGAAATAGCTACATAGCTACTAGATCAGCAATGGCAACTTCTGCAAGAAATTCAAACAATCTGTCGCTGATATGCGAGTGCTGTGGACGTTAGTTTGGCGCCCAATAAATCAAGCCATGCTTGAAGTTTGTTCACAGCAGGCCAGCTGTGCTCAGAGCTGAGGGAGACCGTTGGCTGTCTGATCTTCACAGGAGCAGAATGGAAACAAGGCTATCGATTCCTGCCTTAGACCACTAGACAAAGGTTCCCTGAAATCTGTCTAAATAAACAGATGTTTTTAAAATTGTCTCTTGTCATCACTGCCCTCATGTTCCCAGCCTCCAACTACTATTAACTGCTAATTCACACCAATCTGAGCAAAGCAGTGTAGCGAACGAGGGCAGGTAATGATCCGCTGATAGCAGGGGGAAGTTTTAAGGTTTATTTATACTTTTATATTGTGGATGGAGAGGGTGCAGATGAGCACCGGTATGGTGTGGGGTCGCGTCAGTCACAATATAAGCGCCAGTATGGTGTGGGGTCGCGTCAGTCACAATATAAGCGCCGGTATGGTGTGGGGTCGCGTCAGTCACAATATCACACCCGCAGCATCCGGAGTCTGAGGGACTTCATTTAAGTCAAACAAATTCCAATTTTTTCTAGCAGCAGCATTGTACAGTGTGCAGTGCAGTTTGAAAAAGTCATCTATATACACCCAACGCTCTGAATCCTTTATGAAGATCACGGTTAGGTCTTGGTTCCTGCTGGTCTAAGAGTGGAGACGATGTGAGTGGGATCCCGAGGGGCTGAGTGTAGACCCATACTGATTTACGACTCTTACAGGATGGAGTAGGAATCCATATGTACAGGGCCGTCTGGGAAGCCCACACCCTTCGGGAAGATAGGCGCAGTTCCCAGAAACGAGTCCCGCTGCTCCCTCCTGCCTGGGGGGCCCAGACTCAGCAGAAGGTCCACACCTCCAGCTCCAGGACCCGGAAGTCATCCGTCTCGGACAAGCAGCAGTTGTTGAACGTGTCGCAGGGACTGCTGCGTCCGTGGTACAGGGTTTCATCCAGCCACAGGCCAAAATGGCCACTGGGGGGAGATCAAGAGCAGCTATTAAACAATGGCCCTACGATGGTGCGAATTACGTTGCTTGCTTTAGGGAAAATGTTCCCCAGTTTAGCAGGAGAGTAGTAAACAACATTAGGAAGTCTGTGAAACTGACATTAACAAGAGACTTCTGTATTTCCCATAGCCTACTTCTGTTTAGCTAAACAATACTGCAAGAACAAAAAAAAATTTAATTCCACATTCATGACAAACACATTTACAAGCTACCTAGCTTGCCATTAGGAATTCTTGATAAAACTTGCATGATGAAGCTAGTGTCATAAAATTCTCACGTAACAAATGATTTTAATGTCCTTGTTACAACGCTGAAAACAAAGTCATAATTATGCTAACATTGTGCCTAGGCTCATAGGGGCAGCACACTGCTGTGTCTCACTGTAAACCAGCCAATCAATAATGAACAATTTGAAAATAAATAAATAAATAAATAAATAGACAAATGCATTTTATTGGACCTTTAATTTTTAGTGTAGTGACTGTTCGTGGCCAACAGGTGGCCCCCAAACTCAGGGACCCCATGCCGCGCTGTGGTTTGCATGCTAGTAAATGCCACAGTTGTACATACTGAAGCCCTTATGTGCATCTCGACCTCCAGCAAACCAGGGAGCCCACACCTCCTTACCTCCCACCCCCAACAGCAAAGGAGTCCAGGTCTCCCTTGATGAAGAAGGAGTTCTCACCGGTCCAGAAGAAGCACTGGCAGGAAGAGGAGGGGGTCACTCATGTGAGACGGCCGCGGTAACCCCCCCTGGGCTGAGCGCAGTGTCACCCCTCCCCCTGCCCGCCCACTCACCTCAAAGCTCGGCTGCATGGTGAACAGGAAGGTCTCCCCGGTGCCATAGAACGTCTCGCTGGGCCTGAGGGGGTGGGACAGGAAGGCGCCAAACACCTGGAACACAGCAGAGCCGCCAGGAGCAGCGTCACATGACCGTGAGCATGGCGTGGGGGCCATGAGGGGGAGGAGCTGTGGTGGGCGGAGCTCACCTGGCCACAGGACTCCTTGATGAGGAGCAGTACAGGAGAGTCACTGCCAGCCAGCCTCCTGTAGAGGGAGCGCAGACTGGCACCGTGCCGCCATGTGCTGTAGGCCAGCTGCCATGCATGGCCCACAGTTCGAGGGGGAAGCCTGCCATAAATCTGTGAGAAACAGCAGCAAGCCACAGCTGTACCATGACTCTCCTCAGATGCGGGGAAAGCACATTCCAGAGGGTCTCAGGTTTGAACGGCTTCACATGAACGTGTAACTGTATGTATATATGTGTGCATGAATGCGCTGGCTCACCTGCCTGACTTGGCCCTCCTCCAGGATGACACTCTGGCCCACAATGTCTCCCAGCCCCTCTGGCTCTCTGTCCAGGGTCAGCGATGATGTCCGGCCCCCACCCTCATCCACACAGACCATCTGCCAGCACAACACAACACACTCCAGCTCCAGCTGCCATTCACTCTCCGACCGCAGACGCCGCTGCTCGCCCCCTCCCGACCGCAGACGCTGCTGCTCGCCCCTCCCGACCGCAGACGCTGCTGCTCGCCCCTCCCGACCGCAGACGTTGCTGCTCGCCCCCCCGGACCACTGACGCCGCTGCTCCCCCCCCGACCGCTGACGCTTCTGCTGTCAGTGCTGGTTTGCGTTCCCACAGTGCAGGATGATCAGGCACCGGGCCCCGTACCTCCCATTCGTCTCCAACCCGGGCCTCACTATGGCATGCCTCCGGCTCCCGGTCGCCCACCAGCACAAACTCTTCGTCGTCCTCCTCCTCCTCTTCCTGCCCCCCCTCCAGGATGCAGACGTCAGGCCTCCAGTGCGTCAGATAGGCATACAGCTCATCTGAGCTGCGGGGGGAGGGGACAGAGAGCCAGACTCACATCCACACATGGGCAGCAAATAAACAAAAGTGCCCCAAGTGACCCTGAGCCACACCTCTCCTGGGAGAGTGTGAACCAAACATCCGTCGTGCTGGGGGCTCTGGGTGGGCCCTGGTTCTGCTTCTTCCCTTGGGCTGGGCGGAACCGCAGCCTGATGAACATCAGATCGCCATGCGCCTGGGACACTGCAGCGAGAGCCAGTATTACAAATCATAGCTAATAAGACAGGACTGGGACTCTGATGGTACCGCTGATGGTGCAGTGAGATGCCTGCTTGACAGCCGCTTACCCGATGTGCCTTTCCTTGCAAGCTGCTTTGTGGCACTCTGTTCCGTGCCGCCCGTATCACCTGCATCAAGTCCTCCACAGCAGAAGGTGGCAGCACTGCTGAGTACAGCTGCGCCCAGCATCCCCGTACACTGGACAGCCAACTGGTCGGCAGCACCCCCCAGCTGTTTCTCGGCCTCCGCCATGTCGCGGCTCTCCTCCTCTTTGTCCCCCAAGCCCCTCCCATCAGGGGCAGGTATGAGGGTCATGTCAGAGGCGGAGCTTATGTTTGGTGCCACTGAGGACACCAGAGTGAGCAGCGCCTCCTCCTTCTGCTTGCCCGCTGTCCCTCGTCTGTCTCCTTGCCGCCTCCTCCCCAGACTCCTTGCCATTTTTAGGTGTGCCTCCTTCCTTCTGCCCTTCGCCCTACAGAATATTACCAGCAGAGCTCATCACTTCAGGACAGCGTGGGGGAGGGGGGTACATACAGAGCTGAGAGGAAGCGGCCTTCGGTTTGTCATATGTGCCACGCTGTATTTTTCAGACAGGCAGATAGACAGACAGCCACACAGGGACACACGGGCCTTTGCAATTCTGTTGCTGTAGCGATGCTGACCGTTGCACAGAGGCGCTGAAGCGCACATGGGAGATGTCGGGGCAGAAGGAGACGGACGCCAGGGTGTCCACAGAGCAGGAGAGCAGGTACTCCTCCCAGCCGTGCTCCAGCACCAGGGGGTGCGACTTGTAGGGGTCAAAGAAGATCTTATTGGCTGTCACCAGCAGGACCCCCGACACCACACCCTGAAAAAAAAGGGGGAGTTCAGGAGTGCATGGCGCCGTTTGCTGCGAGGACCCCCCCCCGAGATGGCGGGCAGCACCCTCACCTTGCGGTCTGTGATGTAGCGGCAGCACAGCTTGAGATAGGGGGCGGCAGCCGAACCCCCCCCCACGGAGCACTCGGGGGGCAGGGCGAGCAGGCAGAGCTGTCCATCAGGCATGGGCACCGCCTCCACATCCTGTGGGAATGTCAGCGGGAAGTCAGGCGCGGAGATCAGGCAGAGATCAGAGGCGGAGATCAGAGGCGGAGATCAGGCAGAGATCAGAGGCGGAGATCAGGCAGAGATCAGGCGCGGAGATCAGGCAGAGATCAGAGGCGGAGATCAGGCAGAGATCAGAGGCGGAGATCAGGCAGAGATCAGAGGCGGAGATCAGGCAGAGATTGGGGGCAGAAATCAGGCTCAGGCGTGGAACACTTTTTAAATAACAATAAAATTTAGAGGGTTGAGGAAGCCCCCACCCCAAGACAGGATGGGTGCAGAGAAACGGCCAGCTGTAAAAAGCCCCCCTCTCTGCGGCACCGGGGGCTGCAGCCATGCTGGCTCTCTCACCAGAAGTTTATCATAGTCGGCATCCAGCAGCGGCGAAGGGAGGCCAGCGGCTGTCATGGGGGGGGCCGTGGGGGCAGGAGGGGTCCCGTCTGCTACGTGAGTAGGTGGGCCCTCAGCGTCAGCAGCTCGCGAACCCTGCAAACGAGCAAGTCGAGTGAGACACTAGTCATGCATACAGCTCAGAGCAGCCCGCTGATCTATGTCAGCATCCATTTCTACGCTGTTATGGCTCCTGGGCTGCAGTCAGGAGAACACGAGGTGATGAGTCAGGAAACACGCGCTGTCAAACCACATGACAGCGCTCGCAGATGCATCATCCCGGCAACCCGCATGACAGCGCTCACCAGGCACGTCGCCTCAACAACCTGCACAACGTCACTGCAGCATGACAGACTGCAGTTTGTAGCACATGGCAGGGGAAATGTAATATGTTTACAAGTACTGAGTGTCAAAAGTAGATACGCAGGGTGCTCTCAGCACCAGCAGCTGTGCAGGTAAACATGGGGTGGGGGCCCCAGCGAGCTCCTACGACGGGAAACGCTTCAGAGACGCAGACTCAGAGCTGCGGGCCATTGTCCGGCCTGTGCTGTCAGAGTCTCAGCAGGCCGCCGTGCTGTGCGTGCTTTAATAATTCACAGGCTACGTCCGCTGGGCCTCCACGCTGAACGGTGCACCGACCTGAGCAGAGGCAGCCGCCCAGTACGTCTCCAGGGAGGCCTCTTAGAAGCAGAAGTGAAACCAGCAGGGAACAACAGGAAACACAAAACGACCCGAAGGCTGCGGCTCTGGGGTGGGGGCCACGCCCAACCAGACCTATACCCCCCTACGGCACTGTAACACGTCTTGGTGTGTTAATTTAAGGCGATTAATCGTCATCGTTGACACACCACAGCAAAACAACAGAATGTGTCCCCTGTACGTAACCCATGTGACATTGTGACACAGCAGGGGGCAGCTACGCAGTGCGTGGGGGGTGTTACCATGCTCAGGGTACCTCAGCGGTACTCACGGGTCGGGGACCAGCAACATTTCCGGCTACACGATTTCATCCCTAAGCGGGAATGCAGCACGCAGACCGAGCCAGACACAGATAAAATCTCACTCTTTATCTAGACCTTGGTGCATGAGCGTGTGCGTGTGTCAGCGGGGGTGGGCGTGTGCCCGTGGGGAACTCGGCTCACCGCGTTGTCTTCGGCCACCCTGTCTGCGGGGGCTCCGGAGGGTGCCAGTGCCGTATTGGGCGTGTCCGAATCCCACGTCGCCTCTGGGTGGGGTGAAGGTGCACAAACAGCTCTCAGCTTCTCTCCCACATTTAAATCTGCTCTCCCCACCATTCGGCCCTACAATGCCCCGCCCCCTAATCAGACAGCCAATCAGATCAAACCTGCAGTCACGCCCACTACCCTCCCTAGCTGTCACTCTCTGCAGCACACCCTTGACTTTTACCCCCTAGCACATGACAGAGGATTTGTGACTGGTAACTCTGACGCTCACTAACCAGCACAACCACTGTGAAACGCCAAGGAGACATTTATCACAACACTGCTGGTGTTTCTGAGGGTCTTTAGGCGAAACGGTTACCCCTGTCAGCACATTCAGTCACGCTAATGAGGTGAAAGTGTGTCCTCCTGAAAAACTGCCACGAACAGTGAGATTAAGTGCGTGTGTGGACGCGTGTGTGTGCGTTGCACGTCATACAATGGGAGAGAGTTCCTCGGCCAGAGCACTGAAAGCAGACAATCTGTCTAATAATCTTCCTTCAGGGAAAATGAGGAATCAGAAGGGGAATTTGGCACAGAAACTGCGAGGGGGTTTTATCCCGGCACGATCTCAAACCACAGGGAAGCTGATGCACGCAGCCGGTGCTAAAACTCCAGAGTAGCAGTCCGCTTCACACCACCAGGGGGCGCACACCCCCAGACAACATCTATGCTAAGGCTAGTCCTGGAAGTGGAGCCACGCGAAGGGAAGGAGCAGCAGTGCCACCGGGGCCTCAGGCTGCTAATTCCCCGCTGCGCCCCCAGGAAGGGCGGCTACCTCACCTCTCAGGTAGTACCGGCGCAGCTGCGGGTTCCGGATGTGTGGCACATGGTGTTGACCTTGGGGCTGCTCGGGCTGGGCCAGGGCACGGCCCGCGGGCCTGGGGGCCCCCGGGGGGCCCATGATGGGGTCGGCTGGCAGGGGGCCAGCAGGATTTCTGGATGCCACCCTGGTGGGAAGGGACAGAAACAAAGCAGCTGACCCAGATGGACGTGGAGGTGATGCCAAAGCAGAGACCTTCTCAGGAGTTCTGAGACGTTCTCACCTTCTTCATCCCCCAACACATAGACCCCCCCCCCCCCATATCAAGCTCTCTCCTACGCTGATGCGCCTCCTTCCCGAGTTTCTCTCTCCTTGTGTGTCTCCTCCTTATTCACATCCCCACATTTCACTAGACTGAAACACCTTTTCATCACTGACTACATGTATATGGGGGGGGCGGTCTAGCTGCACTGGTACAAGCCAGACTGAAAACGCATTCCAACAGTGCGGGTCGCTTCTGTTCATGCTCTTAACTGACGGTGGCACTACGGCTTGGGCAGGGATGTCGCCCCCAACTGGCCGGCCTGCAGGTGTGGGGGCTGGGAGGCCGCGCAGTGTCCGCTGGCTGCCAGTAGGTGGCAGGCCGGCTCAGGTTCTGCTACCTTGATTTGACGTCGCTGAAGTAGCTGGCTCTCGCTTTCTGCAGCGTCTCCTGGTTCATGGTCTGGGTGGAGGGGCAGGAAGGGGGCTCTGAGGCGTTTAGGAAGCTGTCCGTCCTGCAGTCTGACAGCCACCCTGGCGATCGAAACTAGTCATTGGTCGGATGCCCCCCGCTCAGCTCGCATCATGCACTGCAGACCTGCAGAAAATCCAGGGGCAGATGTGGACATGCGGGCGGCATGCTCAGGACTGGATGTCAAGCGCGGACGGAAGGCTACAGACAGCCCATCAGGCCAAGCGGCCACAGAGTGCCAAGCACTGCCCTCTGCGGCTGGCACTCCACCACGGCTCCTTGGGCTGGCAAAGGAGCCCGTTCACAGTGGGGGAGCTGCGGAAATGATCAGCCCCCTCCTCCCATTCAGCACATCGCTGGGTGAGCCCCTTGATGGAGCAAATTCAGCATTCTGAGCTGTGGAAAAACCACACACTTAGTGGACCAGCCTTTCATAGAATCAATAACACAGAGGGGTCTGAGTAGGCTGGGTTCATCAAGCCAGTCCCTGCCCCCCCAGAGGGAATCTGACATGGGATCGCTCATCACAGCAGCATCAACCCTAACTTCATACAGCCATGCTAGTAACAGCACCTACACGACAGCGTAGTAATGAACATGAGAAATGGGTCTGCTTAGGGCTTTTTCATCCCCAATACTACAAGCCAAATGCTTCGAAATACCCAGGTTTATAAACCGTTAGCAGCACCGGCATGGCAACGACCATCTCACAGCCCTGAGAAGGACATGGCGTCCGCGTCCTCTGGCTATTCTCTACATGCCTGTCCCTCCGTCAGGCTCCGGATGGATAACCAGTTACGAGCAATGTGACGATCACAAGCGGAGAGGCCCGGGCTACCCCGGCGATCAGCGGCGGGCACCGACTGCACGTCCGCTGCGTGTCTGCAGTTCACGTAGGCAGAAGATGCTTAATTTGTCAGCACAGCCCCCGTGCGGCGTCTGTGGTGCCGGCTCACTTATTCGCATGGAGACCAAACGAGCCAAACTCTGCGAAACCCATCCGCTCAGGCGTGGCTGCTTCCCGAGATGCTGGCGAATTAAAAAGCCGACAGTGTAGTTTCGGCTCTGCTCCAGGGCCCGGGGGATTACAGCCGCCCGTGTCGCATTCGCAATTCCTGTTGTGGGAAGGCATCAGCAGTACAGCCCATCTCAGCGAGGAGTGCCGGCGCAGACGCCGCAGACTGCCACATTATCTAACGCTGCAATTACACCCGTCTCCAGGGCCAAATAACGACGCGAGCTGAAATCCCTGTCATGCCGCATGCATGGTCTAATAACTTTGGCAACCATAAGAACCCCCGGTATCATTTTGGCGGAATGCTGCCCCCTTTCCCTCCCTTAAGTGAAGCTTAAAGGCAAAGGGCAGAGACGCCAGTGTCCTGCAGCCAGGCGGACAATGCGGGTGGGTGGGCGGGCTGGCC
>JAODKM010000025.1:19387689-19406254 GCA_026780845.1 Petrocephalus sullivani
TAAAGTCATTCCCCCCGGCCAGTCAGTAGAGGAAAAACCCCCCCCCCCCCCCCACCCCAAAAGGGTAGGTTGACGGGCTGTGTGGCGCTCCCACCTCGGGTCTAATCACGCAGCACCTCAGGGTTCTGATGTAATCCGTGAGGCCCGTCATTATGAGATGGTCAGTCTGTGAAGCGGCTGATTGGTGCTGCTTTGATGATACGCTAAACAAGACTATGTGTCTGTCTGTCTGTCTGTCTGTCTGTCTGCCTCCGTTCACCAATATTCACATCACTGGTCATGTCCTGCAACCATGGGACCCAGTTTGTCTGTCCGGGTTCCGTGTCTGTGGTGCCCTGAGACTTCCTGTCCGGGTTCCGTGTCTGTGGTGCCCTGAGACTTCCTGTGATGTCATCGACAGGCACCGCCACAGGCACCACCGCCAAGCACGGCCTGCGCTGCAAAGCCTGCAAGATGAGCATCCACCACAAATGCCTGGACGGCGTCGGCCAGCAGCGCTGCATGGGCAAGCTGGTGAGCTCCCCCGGTCGGCTGAATCCGGATGACCTGGCTGTCAGGCCCGATGGAAATGAATCGCAGGCAATGAAATGAGGCCCAGTGGAGTAACAGCAGATTGAGAATTAGGCTGCTGCTGTTCTGTTTATAAGGCAGATGTGAAAGGAAGGCGTCAGGTACCAGCACAGTGTTTATAGCACCTTTGAAGGTCATTCAGAAGGAGCCCGAACCTAGGGGATCCATTCCCTGTGATGATCAGGCTAGTTGGTGTGCGGGTGGATTGCGGGTCTATATTGATTACAAATCGTTGCATAATTCAAGTTCTGTGTATGAGAGAGTGGCTGATCCCTCAGATCAGGATGGATTCCTGGTGCAGCGCATAAACACCACCCCTAGCTCACCAGCGCAGAACGTACTGCAGGTGGGCATCGCATTTATTGGCGCAGCACGTCCATCCTGGCAGCCGCGGCAGGCGTGGTGGGGGTAGATGGAGAGAAAAACACACCCTGAGTGGCTGGCATGTGACACGATGGCCTGGCAGACACCCAACTTGGTGGGGCTAATGTGCAGTCCCTGTTGTAGACACGGTTCTAAGCTGGGTTAATGTGCAGTCCTGGTCGGGTTACAGTCCCAAGCCGGGTTAATGTGTGGTCCTAGTCAGGGTTACAATCCAGCGGGGATTATGGTCCCAGTCGGGGTTAATGTGCGGTCCTGGTCAGGTAACGGGCCAGTGCGGGGTTAACGTGTAGTCCCTGTCGGGGATATGGTCCCAAGCTGGGTTAATGTGTGGTCCTGGTCAGGGATACAGCCCAGCGGGGTGTTGACATGTGGTCCCAGTTGGGGTTAATGTGTGGTCCTAGTCAGGGTTACGGCCCAGCGTGGGGTTAACATGTGGTCCCAGTCGGGATTATGGTCCCAGTCGGGGTTAATGTGCGGTCCTGGTCAGGTTACGGGCCAGTGCGGGGTTAAAATGTGGTCCTGGTCGGGGATATGGTCCCAAGCCGGGTTAATGTGCAGTCCTGGTCAAGGATATGACCCAACGTGGGGTTAACTTGTGGTCCTAGTCAGGATTATGATCCCAATCGTATTTAATGTGCGGTCCTGGTCGGGTTATGGTCCCGGTCAAGGTTATTATGCGGTCCTGTTGCTGGGAAAGCACATGGGGAAAGTCGCTGACCTGCCACAGCCCCTGCTCCCTCGCCCCCCCCATGGCAGCATCCTTCCGGAATGGAAAATAAGGTTGTTGGGTCACACACAGAGGAGGAGCGTTCCCATTGGAGCGGAGCGCTATCTTTAGGGGCCGCTAAACTTAGGGCTGAAAGCAGAACATGTATTTCTGTTTATTTTTCTTGGCCAGTTTGACTAAAGTGTTTGTAGCCAGGAAAAATAGTCTCTCCATATGGCAGCATATGGGGAAGGGGGACTGTCCTGCATAGATGTTACTGCAGCAGCCATGCACTTCGAGATGAATAATAAAGATGAATAATTAATATGCAGTGCCAGATGGAGACCACAAAAGTCACTCGAACAGAAGCATTTTAAAACTTTTATGACAGGAATTATTTTTTTCTGCTAACAAGAATGTCAGAGGAACATACAGCAGTCTAATAATTATGTGCTAATTGCAGGCTGGTCCAGCAAATGAATTAGCTCTAATGTATTTTGTTTTTGTTAGTTAACGGGGTGATGTGACGTCGGTCGCTGATTCTGCGGTCTTGTGGCGGACTGCTAAACTGAGCTCAAACTTGTAAAAAGGGCATTACTATGTGATGACGGCATTTTCCTCTTTGCCAGCACTCCGTGCGGGATGTGGGAACGTCCGTGCTGCCTTTCCTGGCCCAGAACAGACGCTAGTGACAGATCAGCTAATCTCTGTGCCTGTGAAAGGCATCCCCGGCATATGGATTCACAGGAACCGGCAGCCCCTGCAGCATGTCTATGGGGATGGACAGTTGCAGGGTAGATCAGGGCTTGTGGCGGATGGGGGAGGGGCTAGCGGCACGTTAAGAACGAAACACGCAAATAAATGAGCAAACAGACCCACAAGTTTGGGACAGAGTGCCAGAGTCACCTCCCCTATCTCCCTCTGGGGAGAAATAAGATGCAGACAGGACCCCCGGGAGACAGGATAGGGCCCCGGTGTGACGGGTGTAACGGAGCCTCAAACATGAGAGGAGTGATTGGTGTAACGGGCGTGACAGGTGTAACGGGTGTGACAGGTGTAACGGGCGTGACAGGTGTAACGGGTGTGACAGGTGTAACGGGCGTGACAGGTGTAACGGGCGTGACAGGCGTGACGGGTGTGATGGGGTCCCAGGTTTGACAGGTCAGATGGATGTGACAGGGCCCCAGGCATGACGGATGTGACAGGGGTGAAGGGCGTAATGAGTATGATGGCTGTAACAAGCATGACACATGTAACGGGTGTGATTGGGCCCCAGCCATGATACATGTAACCAAAAAAAGAGTCTGACTGCATTTCTAATTGCTGATTGCAGCGCTTTCCGATGTGCTGTGTGTATGAACACGTGATGCTGGGAGAGCCGTGTGCGTGCATAGAGTGCGTGCGATGCATAGAGAGCGCCCGTTCTGCCTGGGGGCCTGGTGGGGGCTGGGGGAGAAAGGATGCTGTGTGACCTGCCCACTGACCCTCTGCCCTGCCAGCCCAAAGGCTTTCGCCGCTACTCCAGCTCACCACTGCTGATCCAGGAGCAGTTTGGCTGCATTAAGGAAGTCATGCCCATAGGTGAGTGCCCCCTAGTGGCTGTTTGTGACCACGACTGCAAAGCCCGTCATCTGACCGCATAACTCTGCCCCCCTCCCCCCCCTAGCATGCGGCAGCAAAGTGGATCCAGTGTATGAGGCCCTGCGTTTTGGAACCTCGCTGGCTCAGAAGACCAAACGGACCAGCAGCGGCTCTGAGTCTCCCCACCGGAATTCAGTAAGTCCACTGAATTGGGGGGTCCCGGGGCGGGAGGGGGGAGGTAGGGATCATTTCTCAGCCCTGTATATGACAATGGGCCCGAAGCACGTTGCTCCCAAACCCCTCAAACAGGATGGACAATTAAAAGCCTCCTCACGTCAGCCCGATCGCCGAGCGCGATGTCTGTGGAAACGGCCTCTGATTGGTCCATCTGTGTTGCGCAGACCAGCGACCTGGCAGGAGTTCCAGAGGAGGGCGTGGGCCGTGTAAGCAGAGCGGATCTCGGCAGGAAGCACAGCGACTGTGGTGGGTGGCTGGCAGGCCGTGGGGGGGGGGGGGCAGTACAGGTGATCAGGTGAACACAGAAATGGCTGGAAGCCGCTTAAGGTCCGTGTGCATTCAGCACTGAAAGCAGCTTCAATGCGGCCCGGTAGCTGACCAGCAGGGGCTATGCCACTGAGGATTAAGCACAGGGACGCAGGACTAGCACACAAGTGTGCTTCTGGCATATAAAGCGAAGCACTCTGCTAGCAAGCTCTTGTCATAACAAATGCGTGGTAATTTTATGTGCTTTTGCACTGCCATGACAAGCTCTCTTTACCCAGCAAACACTGGGGGGGGGGGGGGTTCACATTGCCCAAATATAGGTGTGTAGGGGGGTCACCCCTGTGGGGGGAAGGTGGTCTCCCTTATGCCTTACCCGAGCCCTGATGCCAATTGTGGTCTCAGCCATGTCCCAGCCTGCAGGCATCCAGGCCCTCGGTTCACTCATTCGCTGGGTCTATTTGGGTCTGTTTTTTTCAGTGTTCGTGCCCCTTCAGAACGGAACGGATCACTTTGCCACCGGGGACCGGAAAGCCAACACGTCGCCGGTAAGCAGTGAGCGCCACCTGCTGGGGGCAGGACAGAGTGCAGCGATGTCGCCAGGGGTGATGGGAGGGCCAGTGGCTCCCCTCCCCAGGGTGACGACCCGAATGCCCGTTAGGTAACGACAGCGGCGGGGTACAGTGGGGATGAGGAGGCTATTTTAAGAGCGCATGGGGGGGTCGTATTTGGAGAGTGGGCTCTGATTCTGGCCCCGAGGTCCCTCACTGCGTGTGGATGTAGACTTTGAGCCCGTCCCCTTGTTTTAATTTCTTCAGTTTCCCAGACCCCCGGGATCTCTGCTGGCTCCCGGACCAAAGAGAGCAGAGTAAATATTAGGCCAGTACAGAGGCGCCCACCAGTGAGCGCCCTGCAAAGGACCCGTGAGAATCCCCCCTACCTTGGTGAGACGAGGCGTATCGGCATTACCGCTTTCAGGCAGAGGGGGCAGACGTGGCACGGCACCGGGTCACACACCCTCATTGGACTCGGGAGGCCTGTGGGGGGAGGGGGCTTTACTCAGTCAGCACTCTGTGGTGCTACGATAACCCATTAAACAATCCACCCACCCCCCACCCCCCAGCATCGCACCCCCTTGTAGAACAGATGGGGAGTTTCTTGTCTGAGAGCTGGAGAGAGGCCCCATTCCAGAAGGGGTCTTTAGCGCCCCTCGAAGGCAGAAATCAGACCCTGCCCCAAAACGCCGCCCCCAGCACTGCAGAACCGCACCGCGGTCCACTTCCCCGTCAGCGGCGGGCGCAGCACCTCCATATTGCTCCTCTAGAACATGCTGCTGAAATGAGCCTCAGTCTGCGCTTCTGTCGCCTCCCAGGTGAGGAGAACTCTGCGGAGGGAGGAGCCCCACCTGCTGGATACCTACGTGGCCCTGTGCAGATACATCCCCCAGCAGAGCCAGAACCTGGACATCCGGTCAGTGTGATTCCCCCCGTTTCGGGTCTCGCCTTCAGGAGAGACCCCCCTGAGCCTTTTGGACCTTCTCACGCCCGCAGATGGAAAGAAGGAAAACTCGAGCTGGAATGTCCCTCTAATGCCCGTGGATGATTGGTTGAAGCTGCAGTGTCTCTGCAGCTGATTCGCTGCTAGTGTGAAGGCGGAGCTGAGCTTTATCTCTTTTATGGCTGTCACTATCAATTATATCAATAATCTAAATTAGTAATCTGATGATTCCTAATAGTTTATTTTTAATATAATTAGCGTGAGGCAGGAACCAGCCAACCACTGCATGGTACACAGTCAGTTCAGGCATTCCATTTCTCTTCATTTCACAAAGTGGTGGTCACTGTGTCCTGGGCTTGCACAATGTGTGATATTAGGAGCTACTCGTGGCATTTCATGCACATGCGATTTACTAAATTATCTAGTATCTATATCTATTACCTAGGCACTGCTTTTGCATGGGCCCTGCCTGCGCCCTCCGAGACAATCAGGATAATTCTGGTCCTTTCCGTCTGTCTTTTGCTATATCGAAATATTTTCTATTCAAGAGACAATATTGAGCAAAACCGAATAATATTTCGGGGCTGCTTCCTATCTGTCAGCACCACTCACCACCAACTTATGTGACTATTAGTTAATTTTCAACAATTGTGGACCTTTCAGAAACATCGTTTAGCTCTATAAACAGAATAATATAACATTATTATTATTATTATTATTATTTTTATTATTATGTACGATAATGTGGCTAAGTGGCAGGCCTAAGGCACCAATTATTTTGAAATACAGGATTAGTAGAAAGTAAATAAGCAAAATGATTGAAATCAGCGTGAGGACAAAGACAGGTTAGGCCGCATCCGCATTGACTCTCACTCCTCATGCCGCCTTCCCCCCGCCATATTGCCGGGAAGTTCTAATCGATGCTTTTTAACAATCGACTAATCAAGTTTAATCGAGTAATGGTGACAGCTCTGATCTCTCCGTGACGCTTTCATGTGCGACTTTTGTGTTTTACGGCATCTGTGATCCTGAACGTCTTTCGATAAAAGAAAACACCACACGTCATTATACTCATATAGAATGTCGCTTTTTAGGTGTTTTATTGCGATAATTACTTTAACGCGACATTGTTCTGAAACACGCAGATAGCTCCGTCAGAAGAACTCCCCGCTTTGCGTCACGCGCGTCGCTTGGCATAAAAAGTCCAAAAAGACAATAGTGCATAAGGAGGAAATGAGCACCAGAAATAGAGAAGTAAATGTGAGAACAGGCAGACTCTCAGTTAAACAGCGGATCGGATTTTGAAGGGTGAACATGCTCCGTCCCACCACGCAGGGCTTGTCAAGAGCGTTTACGCGGAGCGTGTGACACACTGCCTGACGCAGCCAGTGCAAAACGGCTTGGGAGAGACTTTTGGTAAGAGGGGGCTGGGCTGAGGAAGTGGAAGCAGATGTCGTCCAATTTCTGACGACGCTGTAACGTCTGTTGAGTGAAGTACTCCTGTTTCACAAGATGCAGTGTGGCATGCGCCCCCTGCTGGCGACGTCAGCGCCGCGACTTCGCAATATGGCCGAGCAGTCACTCCCCATTACATCACACATGACCCCAGCTGGGGGCAAAGGGAGGTCATGCCGGAGGCCAGACAGAGAGCCTGAGAGCTGGCACGGGTTTGACGACGGGATCGCTCACTGTGTCCTCCTTCCCTGCAGGCCTGGCGACCGCATCCTGCTGATGGACAGCTCCAACGAGGACTGGTGGAAGGTAAGGAGGGTGGACAGGGCTACCGACCGAGCCGAGCTGCTGAGACAGCCACTGGTCAGAGGCCCTAATCCTACTGAGCAGCGCCACCTAGGCCCGACCTTAGGGCTCCGAGGGCCCAGTGCCGTGTGGACGCTGGCATGTCCATCTGACGACTGTCGTTATAGTATAGTATATAGAAAACAGACTGGGAGGAATGGTCTGTCGATCCTCGGACAGACCGGATGGAGCCTCCCCTGTGCTGTGAGATGTGTTGAAGCAGCGTCTCCCCCCGCAGGGTGTAATGGACAACAGGATCGGCTACTTCCCGGCCTCCTTCGTCCAGCAGCTGCGACACGGCGACAGAGTCTTCCGCTGCTGTAAGACCTTCATCGGCTGCCAGGAGCAGGGCCAGATGACGCTGAAGGAGGGCCAGGTGTGCTGCGTCTCCCTGCCCGATGCGGGGGGGGGGAGGGGGGGCGGCACGAGCCGTCCCCATCCTAAATCTCAGCTTCTTTCCGTGTGGCCGTCAGGTTTGCGTGAGCGGCGAGGACGAAAGCGGCGGCTTCCTGCAGGTGACCAGCGGGAAGAACACGGGCTTTGTGCCCTGTGACGTTCTGGAGACCATCTGAGGAGGAGGAAGGAGGAACATAAGGGGGAAGGGACAAAGAGAGACGGAGGGAGAGCAGCACAGTCGCCCGCGTACCCATCCCACAGAGAGCGCGCTCTGCTGGGGGACCGCCCCCTGCAAGGGCCCGCCGCCTGATTGGACAGATAAAGCCGGAGGGCCAAAGGAGACATGACTCAGCATGGTGCCGTGGGGGGCTCCTCATCTGCCTGTTACCCTCCTAACACTCCCACCCAGAAGGAGCAGAGCTGTGAAGGTGGAGGCTGTGCTTCCTGGACAGAAGCCGCCATCTTCTTCCTGCTTTGTTTCGTTTTCCCCTCTCGGTTTTAAGAGGAGGGCACTGATCATCACTCATTCTGTGTGACACTGCCGAGGGCCGAACGCCGGGACCCTGGCGGGAGGGTGCAGGGCCCTGGGCCCCCGGGGTGGCAGGGCGAAGGCGCAGGATGCTGCAGCTTGGCTGTTTACACAGTTTTCCCGATAACTTTATACGGTTATACGTTAGATCAGGCTTCGCGCTGTCCTCAGTTCACATTTGGTGCGGACACTGACTTGGGGACAGGGGGACACGGCGACTCGGGGACACGCTCACATTGTGCCGTGTGTCACACCACAGTGATGCTGGCTTCTGTTAGAGGCTTCCGGGGTTTGTCAAGCCATGGGGGGATGGGGGGGGGGTGGGCAGCTGCTTCCAAAGGGCATCATTTCCAAGACAAGTCGAGTTACTGGTTCCCACAGTGCTGTCGGGTACAGGAGATTAAATCCCCTCGAAGTACAGAGTCAGTACACTTTTTTTTCCATTTAACTCATATATAAAATTATTCAAATTGCATTTATTTAACAGACCCTTTTATCCAAATCAGGGTCACTGCAAATGGGTGTTAATGGTCCAAGTGTGACATCATTCTGCCAACCCTGGGTTTGAACCAACAACCTTCTGATGAGAGGTACAGCATTCTAACCTGCTGAGGCACACACTGCCTGCTATTTAACATGCAGAGACAAAGCAAACTGTGACCACAATTAGCTCTTCAATTCAGGTTTACTAATAAAGCAATATAGCGGCCGTGTTTCAGAATCTGAATCTGTCCTGGCACACAACCAAGGTCGGTGGAAATTTATGCTGCCTCACCTTGCTGCAGCAGGAGACACCATGACAATAGACAGCTAACAACTAGGCATAACAATGATGGAGAATAAATACAAGACACGAGTTATGCAGCAGAGAGGAGTGAAGGGGAGGTCGGTGTTAAATGTCTGCGTCTCTATAAGCTCCGCCCAGCGGCTCTCCGCACGGCAGGCCTGGTATCCATCGCCGCGTATTTTATGTTCTGTTATTTAGTCTCAGATTGAAGGTCATGCAATCTTAATGCTGTTAACGATGCGAATGTTGCCAGATGCTGTGCTGGGTGGGCAGGGTAAGCGCTCGCGTCCGATTCAGACACTCCATGCTGTGCCTTCTCTCTGCATCAGCTGCTGTCACATGTACACTGTGTGAAACACGCTCATATAGGCAGCCCCCCCCCGGCCCACCCGCATACAGGCTCCCACTTCGGCACGCTCAGGTTCCGCGCTCAGTCCTCGGAGCATCGCGGTCTGCTGTGTGCCTGCACGGAATTAAAATGCAGTTTATCAAGCCGCGTGTGTCTGCGGTGATTTCCTGGGCGGGCCGGGGCTTTGTGCCTGGGGAGTGCTGATGGACGGTTACTGCCCTGCCGCCTCCGCCGCTACAGCAGTGACTCGGGTGCTGGTGTCAGCAGAAGCTGGCAGCAGGCTGTGGCTCCTTACCCGAAGCTCACAGCGGATCTCCATGCAATGGCAGTGACGGTAGAGCTGGAAGCAGGAAGTTCGGCAGGTCTGCTTTGGAGCTGTGTGGGGCCACACTTTCCGGAGGTGGCAGGGGTGGAGATGGAAAGAGAGGCTCACAGGACGCATTGCCCATCACAGGACGCATCAGCACACCTTGGGGCCAGGTCCTTGCCAGGAATTGACTTAGGGAAAGCAATTAGAGTGACCCACTAAGAAGTTAGCTGAGATGTTTGTGTGTGGCCCAGAGGGAGCCTGGAGAAACTTGGCGCTGTGCTTGGGTGGCTCTGACAGAGCGAGCCCAATCCCCCTACCCCCACTGCCTGTAACAGGAGCCTCAGACCCAGATGGCTGCCAGTGGTGCATCGTATCATTCTCTTGATCCTTTTGAGGAGTTCCTCACTCTGCTGCACAGTTATGTCCACAAACAGCACCAATTCCATTTGCATGGTCCTGAACTTCAAAAAGTAGGATAAACCAAGAAAAATATACAAATTTTAGATAATGCAGCAATGCTGTCCTGGCAGATGTGTATCTCACAGTGGGTCTGTGGCAGTCGAGGACAGTAACTGGCAGCACAGACTGACTTCAAGACGTCATGGAAACGAGATAAAACGGTATCTATGGAAACACCAAATGCTGGTCAGATACGACAGTAGAATTGCCAAGAGAGGGTTCTTCAGGACAGCATCTAAACTCCACCTTCCAGAGTCAAATTGCACATTTAAATGAATTCATTATTCATACCTGGTGTGATTTGGGGAAGAGAGGAACAGGCTGTTGCATATTGATGTTTTTACTCATCCCTACAATTAATCCAGCTTAGTAAACTGGGCTTTCCTCAGCACTAGTGGAAATCCTAGCCAGTTAGATACCCCAGCCGACCCTCGGTAATGGATCATCTGTGATGTCAGGCACGGGTTCCCCTCCAGTCCAGTCACAGGTTCCCCTCCAGTCCAGTCACATGCTTTCATAAACTTACTGTCAACGAAATGCTCACAGTCCAGCCTCCAGCAGTGAAATACTACCTCATTGTACAAGTCTCGGAGTCCAGAGTCATGTTCCCAAACGGTCCACAAGACAACGAGGCAGATCCACAATCCACGGCTCACTCCACACAGACATGCCGGAACAGCCCCAGACACCACAGAATCAAATAGTCAGTAATGGCGCACGGAGTCAGTGATTACACATCAGCTCACTGCTGCCATCTCTCTAAAGGAGTACGGACACATTCTCCCATGCCAGACCGAGTCAGATTTCATGAAGACATTTTGCTGTGGGTGGGGGGGGGGGGCTACTTGCTGCCTTTTTTTCCAGATGTTCACTCCCCAACTGCTGGTCATCGTGCAAATCCTGACTTTGAACTGCTGCAGCTGCAAAGTTTCCCTGGCAGAAGGTCATAGGACACAGCGTCTCCCTCTGTTGGATACTAGCATGTGATCCCGCCCCCCCACCAGTACACTCACACTGTAATTTCATTTGTATAACTTTTACCTGAGCCTCTTTGAACTGATATGCATTAGGTGTACTAAGGATGATAATATAATTTGGAATTTCTGATTCTTTTTCAGAGCCCAGAAACGCACAGTGAGAATTTTAATGCATTTGTTGTGAAGGTGCGCCATCTGCTGGTCATGTCATTCATGTGTCAGTGGGAATACCTGATGTGACCACGTGGGGGCAGCACTGAGACATAGATGTGATTGTGTGTGTGCCCTGCGATAGGCTGGTGCTCCATTCGGCCTTGTGCCTGTAGCCTCCAGGACAGGCTTTGGACACCCCACCACCACCCCCGACCTTGAAAGAGCACAACCAGTTAAGGAAAAAAATGGATGGATTGGAAATGCACATTACATTTCCACCATTAAGTCTGCAGGTGTAAACAGTGACACAGCAGCCTGAACAGGCCCTACGGCAGGCACAGGGGGACACAATAGGTGTGCAAGGCCTAAAACCGAAAGGCAACATGGTGCACAAGAAGTTGATAAAATGGAGGAACAGGAGTTAGAACCAGACCAGATGGCAACCGCTCAGAACTTCACAAATAATAATAAAAAAAAAAAACTAAAAACTGGAAGAGGAAACTTTTGCCCAGGGGAAAAGGCGGCACACGGGACAGGAGACTCACTCCGCCGAGGCACAGTAACTCTCACACCCGGGAAACATCAGGGATCCGCCTCCATGCGGCACAGCAGGGATGCTGCACTTTTCACCGCAGGCCTTCTTGAGTCCTTTCATAACAGTGTTCATGGATGTGACCACAACATTTAAACTTTGGCCTCATCACTCCAAATAGCTGTGTTCCAGAACGTTCCTGCGATATTGACTTACGGCTCCCAGTTGTGGCTTTGGCGCGTGGCCAGGCACCTCCACACCGGTTCTTAGCTGAAGGAATCTAGCTTTGGTTTCTCAGTCATTGAGGGCAGCGGATAAAATTGGGATCCAACAGAAAAGATGAAAAAGTTCCATGGTTTTAATATGCACCATTAATGCTGGTCCACCACACTTCAAATCAGATCCAAGGACATCCATAAAAAAAATTCACAGATCCTCAAATCCTCACATGCGCGCACACACACATAGGTTAGAGAGACACATACACACAAATCAGTACGTAATAAATACAGCCATGAAGCCAAGGGCTCCAGGGAATGCATCCAGCAGGGACCTGGTCTTCCTGGGGGGCTGCAGTTTCACAGGGCAGGGGAAGTCCTGATCAGGCACAGGGAGTTTCGGGAGAGGACAGCCTCCTCCGGCACACCCAGGCCGTGCAGCAGAGCCTGGCGATCGAGCTTCCCCAGCCGGCTGGAACAGAGGCGGAGCTCCCGAACACAGGAGGACAGGCTGTCCACTGTCCCCGTGTCACAGGGCCGCCACACTGAGCAGCCTGGGGGGGAGGGGGGGGGGAGAACATGCGAAATGATCAGACTGAAAAGGCACAGAATCATGGCCAAGCGTGGATCATCAGATTCTCTTATTAATTTTCCTTGAAAGTGGCCAAAAACAATTCTACTATGCCTCCCTATAGTTCCCCTTTCACGACAAAGTTCTGGGACGAGGTCGCTGGTTACATGTTCCTAAGCTGCCCGGACTGGTTCCTGTGGTGTGAAAGCACCCAAAGAAAGCGGTTTTACCGCGTACGAATGGAGCATGCATTGTGTACATTACAGCCAGTCTGTATCCTGGGCACAGTCCGTACGTGTGTGAGGGGGTGGGGGAGCCTTGGAGATCATCATGTCCCCAGGCACAAGGAAGAGACATGGCGGGCCTGGGTATAACCCATGGTACGTTCTGACCTACTCAGCCATCAGCCTACCACTAGTGACCTGGATATCAAATTAGTCTAAATTAGTCTTGATTAATCTAATCCAGGGGTCTCCAACTCCGGTCCTGGAGAGCTACTGTCCAGTAGGTTTTCTATTCCACCTGGCTTCTGATGAGCCACGCCTGTTCCTGGCGCTTACCTGAGAACAGCTGTGGTTCATCAGATGGCAGGTAGGAGAGAGAACCTACTGGACAGTAGCTGTCCAGGACCGGAGTTGGAGACCCCTGGACTAATCTCTTATGACCGGCACATTCCCCACTGCATTTAAGCAGGCTGGGTTAACACATGTCCAACATTCTTTAACGTGCTGTTCTCAGCCAAAATTCTGACTCTCACCAAAAACAATCTACTGGACCCACTTCGAACTGATTACAGAGTAGGACACTTGACTGACAGCGGATCCCAGTCCTCTGTCCTGATACTGCTAGACCACTCTGCAGCCTTTGACACAATTAATCACCAAATCCTCCTAGCCATTCTCTCACAACCACTCTCTCACAACTTGGCATCACAGGCATTGTTCTGCACTGGACTGACTCATACCTGTCAGACATTGTATTCCAAGTAGCTTGGGTTTCAGAGGTATCTAGGTCGCATCAAGTAACAAGTGGTGTTCCTCAAGGCTCTGTTCTTGGTCCTCTCTCTTGTTCGTTTTTTACCTCTCTAGGTCAGATCATCCAGTCTCACTCTCATGGCCTCTCCTACCACTATTATACCTGTGGCATCCAGATCTACTTGAAAGTCTCTCCTGATGTTACCATGGTCTCTGCCCAGATCTCTGTATACCTGGCTGACATCAAATCCTGGATGAGGGACCGTCACCCCAGTCTTTCCAAGACTCCAAGAGCTTATCTTCCCTACCAGCCGTACCATTCACCATGACATCACTGTTCAGCTTTGATTATCCACACCATCTCCATCAAGGTCTTCCTGGAACCTAGGGATAATGATAGATGACCGCTGTCCTTTGCTGAGCTCATGTTTTAGATTTACCCTGTATAACATCAGGAAGATCAAGCATTTTCAGTCTCAGTATGTATCTCAGCTTCTAGTCCAGGCATTTATTACCCCATGACTTGACTACTGCAGCTCTCCCCTGGCAGGTCTGCCAGCCTGTGCTATCAGACCACTGCAGATGCCAAACCTCTGCTCGTCTACACTGGCCCCTTGTTGGCGTTTGCATCAAGTTCAAGTCTTTGTCACTGGCTTTCAGTTCCATTAATGGACAGGCACCCTTCTCTATCAAGAGGCTCCTCAAGACCTGTGACCCACCTCACCCCCTTTGGTCAGCAAACCAACACCGTTTGGAGCTCCCTCAGACACGGGAGAAGTGTCACTCCAGAAGGTTCTCTTGCATAGTTCCTTGGTGGTGGAATAAGCTGCTGAACCACATCTGGTCATCAGACTACCTCTCTACCATCAAGACACACCCAAAGACCCATCTGTGACAGGCCTCTTCTAACTGGTCTGTTTTTGGCCTGACCTTGTGCTGTACATACTGGCTCTTGAGTAGCATCTTATTGGTTCCTACTTATGTTAGATTAGTTGTGCAGCTCAGGGTTGTCTAACTCCAGTCCAGGAGGGCAAGAATCCAACACAATTTGCAGATTTTCCTGCTCAACACACATCTTAATTAAAGGGAAATCTGCAAATTGTGTTGGATTCAGGCCCTCCAAGACTGGAGTTGGGCACCCCGGGTGTAACTGTTGTGTAGCTCCTGCTCCAAAAATGCTTACACTTTCATTGGAGGCTCAGCCTAGTCACACTTATGCCTCTTTGACTCCTTGACAGCATAAATGTTAGCAAATTTCCACTTTCCTCATTTACAAAAGGATCTGCTAAATATGTAAAATGCAATAAAATGTAAATGAAAGCAAGAGAAATGAGTGGACAGGCAAGATGTACACCAACATCACACGGAGTTGTGAGCGACTCCCGCCTCCTTGATGACCCATTCCACACAATACTACTTTGTATCCGAGCAGGACCACATCTCTGCGTCATGTGTTGTGTTGTAGGGGGTTGACGTTAGGTCAGTGTGGGGTCGGCATGGGGTCAGTCCTACCCTGCAGGTTGAGGTAGGCCAGCGTTCGCCCCGTGTCCTTCAGCGCCCTCAGCAGGGCCCCGAGGCCAGCCTCCGTCACACCGGGGTTTCCCGACAGGTCCAGGGACTCCAGAGATGGGCAGAGGGGCAGGCACCTGGGTGTGTGTGGGGGGGGTGCATAAACACTGAGACATGCTGTCCTCAGACGTAGGAGATCCCTGCTCTCCCTCTTCCATTTTTACACCGTTCTGCTGGCCATGGTTTTCAGCGACACCATTTGACAGGCTTCACTTCCAACAGTGTGGCTGCATTTCTCCACCTACTTTGTGCCTTGTGAGCAGGAGGCTGCTGATTCGAATCCAAGGGCCGGCAGTGTGATGTCAGCGTTGGGCCCCTGAGTGAGGCCCTTAGCCCCCAACTGCTCCAGGATCTGGCAGACTCTGCCTTCTCAATTCTATGTCGCCTTGGACCCAAACACCTGCTAAATAAATGCAATGCATTTTGGGAAGGAGCAGACACCCACCTGGCCAAGCACAGGATGTCAGCATCATTCAGGCCGTTAGCAGACAGGCTCAGATGTTTCACAGTGGTGTCCCCCTGGGGAAGAAGCCAAAGGTTAGTGTGGACCAGGCAGAGGGGCACAGAGTGAGTGCAGCTTTAGATGCAGCAGCAGGTTAGGGAGTCTAAGGGTGTCCTCACACTAGGCGATCCGTGCTCAGGTGTGTTTCACCCCCAAAGTCCAGTTTGTTTGATTAGTGTGTTCACTCTGTACTAGGGACGAGTATCATTAAGCTGCTGCTGCTACCACTACACCATTTAACAAATTAACATTAAATGTGAAATGCAAAAGTAAGTTGATCTTTAAAATGTAGCCAAGTCTTTCCAATATGGTTATTTAATTAATAGATAGAATAGATACAGTTCACTGTCTAATACTATGTATTTTTATTTGTATTTCAAGGTGGTGGTACAGGTGGGGGTTTACATTCAGGCCCGTCACTGTGCTAGCAAATCCTTTCACTTTCAAGTAAAAATCCTTTTCTTTCTGGAAACATTTGACATTAGTTTGAAGCCTCCAAAATTACTGAGCAATTTGAAATTGAAATTGAGAATTTATGAAAGGTAGCTCAGAGTTTTGGCCATCTGAGATTATGAATACGCACATCCATAACAGCCAGCCAGCTATCCTGTGCGGTGTACGTGGATCGGACAGCGACACCCACGTCTGTGAGCGTGTGTATGGGTGCGCGTGCCAGAGTTTCCCCATGAATCGTGCACGCGAGAGAGCGCTCTAGACATTTTAATCAGGAACGGAGCTGGTCAGATAAACTGGGAAAGATTACGTTTATGTAGAAGAAAAAAAATCAGATTTATTAATTTCTCAAGAACCAAAAGCAGTACCGTTAGCATCAGAGCTTATCCATACTCCAGTCTTTAAAAATGTAGCTCTGATGCCCGTTTAGTACCAGGTTTCGGTACCCATCCCTACTCTCTACCGGGTCCCGTTTAGCCAGACACCATACACCTAGTGGGATCACTAACTGGGCGCGAGTACAGAACACAGACATCAATGGTGCGACTGACACACGTATAGTGTACATGTATGTATGCATCAACTCAAGGTATTGTATAGGCTGTACAGATCAGGTAGTGGTCTGTGATTTCCTGTGAGATCTTCCTCAGAGTTCACACATAAGGTGTGAAAAGCTGGGGTTTGGTTTTGCATGTCTATCACCACAACTTTAAAAGAATCCCCCGCATATAAAGCCACTAACTAGCAAAACTAGGAAATGGCTGATAATCCAACTAACAGTTAAATTAGCGTAATTAATGATTAAAGCAGCGCCGGCAGCCTAGATTACCTGAGACAGGTGTGCAGCCAGGTGCTCAGCGCCGGGGAGGTCAGCTGGGCCTGCGCGCACGGCCGAGAGATGGATGTGAGTCAGGCAGTGAAGAGGCAGGCTCTTCAGCACCAGCTCAAGCCCGGTGGAGCCCAGGGCATTGTGGGAAAGGCACACCGAGCGAAGGTGGCCCGTTCCTGGATGAGGGACAATGATGTTATGGGTGCTGATGAGAGAGGGTTGAACATTCAGCATCTTGAGGTCGGCATAAAAAGCAGATTCACGGCCATAACCAGCCACCAACATTAAGTGTGACCATGAACTTGGCTCATAAACCCTTTCTGGAAAGTCTTATGTACCTGGTGCAGAAACGGCCCTATTTGAAGGGGTCCTAAAGACAAGGACTTCCTCCTTTTGCTCATATGCCAGCCCTGCCAGCTGCACAACACAGCAGGGACATGGTGGGGGAGCTATGAGCACACAAGCGTCTGCCCTTTCAAATTCCTGTGGTGCATTTAAGTCGAGCTTGGACTCAAAGCCGGAACATGATAGGTGGCAGGACGAGGGTAAGGGAAGGCTCACCCGCAAGGGTGCTGGCCAGCAGGAGGCGGTGTTGCTGCAAAAAGCGAGCAGTTAGGCCACAGGCCTGCAGGGACAGTGTGGCCAGCAGGGGGCAGGCTGACAGCAGACAGGAGAGCGGCTGCGATACCCAGTCTCCCAGAGGGTTGGCACTCAGATTCAGTTCTTCCAGACACTGGAGAGAGGGGAAGATGTGATACACAGGCAAGCCTACATGTATAGACAGACAGACCAGTAAAATCACTGAGAGGACTCTCAGACTTACTGGAAACGCTGCTGTATTTTGGCTGTCCAGCATTGCACTTGCTTTCTTTAGCCCCTCCCCTGTGATGTAATTGGCTGAAATGTCAAGGAGGCGGAGCTTGGGCATGGTGATCACTGCGGAAACTAGCTCGGGCATAATGTCATCACTGAGTCGGTTGCCGGAGAGATGAAGTTCTGTTAAGGAGGCCTGTAGCTTGAGGGCGCGCAGTAATGGAGTGAGGCCAGCAGGGGGCAGACTGAGGCCACAAACAGTCACAGAGGGGTTGCCATCCTGTGCCTCACACAGGCGGGACACAAGCCTGTTCTCAGCTGTACATGGTAGAGCAGAGGAAACGGGATAAGAGAACACAGTAAAAGCTGGTCACCCTGACACAGACGCCAGGTGAGCAGAGCACATCGTTTGCATATAAACACAGGCGACAGGCCAACTCACCCACAGACAGACTGTCACAGGCTTTCCTGTAGCGCTCGGGCAGAGGAGGGAGGTCCCAGGAGCAAACCTCAGCCAGGACCTGGGGTAAGCCACAGCCCTAAGTCAGGCACCTTAAAGCCATAAGGGTAACGACTGGGGACAATTACCCAAAGGGCACCAGGCCTCACCTCCTCGTTGGTCTGCAGCACGGTTAGCAGCAGGTCGCTGGGGCACAGGAGAGCACCCTCTTTCTGTAGGGAGAGTTGTGGCAGGAGGCCGCAGGCCTGGTAGTAGCGCTGGGCGGCCTGAGCACAGAGCCAGGAGACGGTGCAGGTGTCCGCCTCACTGAGAGACCGAAAGGGGGAGAGCAAAAACAGCGCTTGGCGCTTATTCATCAACGAGCCAATTACAGATACAGTCACGCGCAGCATAACGCATGTTTCAGTCAACGATTGAGTCACCTCAGATTATAAGCAGAAAAACTCCTATCACCTAGCAAGGCTGTGACATCACAGTGCATCGCTCACGTTTATGGTGATGCTGGTGTATAAAAGTACAGCATATGCATAATACTGGATAATGGTATAAACAACTGTACTTTTTATTGTTACTGAGGCTATATTATCTAGGTTTGTGCAAGCACACTATGATGTTCTCACATCGCAAAATCGCTTAACGGCATTAGAA
>JAODKM010000025.1:19406366-19418194 GCA_026780845.1 Petrocephalus sullivani
ACAGCATTTCAGCCTACAGAAGGTTTTATAGGAATGTAAATTGTACAGACAATTTACAACCAACAAGCCGCACTTTCACAGACAGAAAAAGTCACAGGGCCCCCTACTGGTTGAGCCTGGTAATGATTCCAAAAACCATGAGACACTGACCTGTGAGGAACAGGAATCAGGAAAACATTGTCCTGAACTTTGACCCTCATTCTGATTGGAGCAGGCATAGAGGTGGGCATCCTTTGAGCTGTAGGTTGTGGCTGGGTGAGAAAAAAGTTAAGGACAAATATGTAAAAAGAGAAGACATTTCGTCTTGAAAAATGACAAAAAAAAAAAATACAGTCCGGGGATTAAATGACATTAATGAGCAAAATGTGTGCCCACTCAGAAGGCAGCCAAACAGAACTTCCCAGCTGGTCATCGGCATATGGGTATTTTTCACGAAGCAGATATGAAATGACCCAAATAAGAGGGGCAGTACGTGGGGGAGGGGGGGGGGGGTACCTGTGTGGCATGTGCAGTGGGGGCCGCGTCCCCCAGCTGCTCCTCCAAGGAAGGGCTCCGGGGCCGACTGACCTCCACCCTCCCCAGGTGAACCAGCCCAGGAAGCTGGGTCATTTTCACCTGCCGGCTCTTCTGGCCTGCCCGGGGCAGAGAGCGCCCCCCTGTGGAAGAGGAGGCAGCTACAGGAGGCAGCAAGAGGAAAAGTGTGAGGAATATACTGTTCTTATAGCTGCTTTTCCTCCATTATCCATATTTAGCACCATTAACCAAAATGGTTACAACATCTAACCAACTTCAGTAATCAGTCAACATAACAGAGTCAACATTGAGCACCACAATCGGGACCCGCACGAGTCCGAGCACCTACCGCCTCTCAGCGGATCCAAGGAGTTGCTACGGTGCTGGTCACTCCTGAGGGACGCACCCAAACTCGCCTGCCGCCTCCTCTCTGGCTGCTCCTCCCCAACTCGCCGCCTCTTTTTAGGCTGTGCCTCACCCAAATCATCCTCCAGCCAATCATCCTCCACGTAGTCCTCCTCTGGCACTAGTGCTGACCTGCCATTGGCTGGTGCTGCTGTGCTGCTGAAGCAGGGCTCTGATAGGTTCTGGGAAAAGAGGCGGGTCTGCGCGCTGCCCAGGTTGCGAATGGTCCTCTGGTAGTCCTCTGGCCCACCTGCAGCCGGCCGGTGGTCCTGGCTGGGAGCACGTGCCGGAGAAGAGGGCTCTGGGATACGCAGACGAGGGCGGACGGGCCGCAAGGGGCTTATGGAACCATCAGAATCGCTGTGGTCAGAAGGGCTGCTGTTGTGCTGGGGGGGGAGGGAGTCGTATGGGATCAGAGATACAGAGAGAGAGAAAGAAAGCCAGAATCCCACACTGGAGACCAGCCCCACGGTGAGGAATACCCCATAAAGGACAGCATCCTCTGTCCCTCGTTGCCGACGCCCCCGGTCTACACGGCGGCCCCTGGTGGGGCTCTGCGGCCCCGCATCCGACTCCCTGGACCTCTGCAGAGTGTTCTCCGGGGAAGAACAGGGCCTCTCGGAGGGGAGCAGGGGCTCCGAATTCTCAGCATCAAACAGCTGGCTGTCCTGCAGCACTCCGGCAGGTTTCAGCACGGTCGGAGCAGAGCATTCTGGGAAGAGAGGCCCCGACTTTACACCCGACGCAGCCCTCTGTGTGCTCGTACTGTAGGCCGGCCCCAGGCCCCCACCTCACCAGTCATGGCAGCCTTCAGCAGCTGCTCCATGAGGGCGCACTCGTCCCGGGTCTCCCGGTCCAGCTCGCGGCTATAAGTCCTCCTCCACTTCTTCAGACAGTCCAGGGGGGTCAAGCCCTGTGGGGTGGGGGGGTTTCAGAGTGACGAGCCGCCCGGTGCTGCTGAGGCGGGGCGGAGTGGGCCGGCCCGGCGGAAAAGCTGACCTCCTTGTTCTGGAGCCCGGCAGAGGCCCCTCGCTCCAGCAGCAGCCTGGCCACCGGGAAGTGACCGCAGCCGAGTGCGTCGTGCAGCGGCGTCACCCCCTCGCACATCAAGCCCCCGGGATCGTTCACGTCGGCCCCTCGGTCCAGCAACAGCACCACCACCTCTGACAGGGGGGGGCATTTCAGTCCAGCTTTGATACACCCTTCAAAGAGCTCTCGGGGACCACCCCCCTCACTCACCCAGGTGTCCATGGTTACAGGCCTCGTGCAGAGGGGTCCAGCCACAGTAATCCCTGGGGTTGACGGGGTGGCCCTGTCGGGAAAGGCGCATCGTCAGCCGCGGGGCGGGGAGACGGGCCGCGGGAGCCGCCGGGCCGGGCCGGGCCGGGCCTCACCTGATCCACCAGGTAGCGGACCTGCTTCACGTTGCCCTCGATGCAGGCCCGGTGCAGGCACGTCTCGCCCTTCTCATTGCGCTTGTTCCACTGCACACAGAACCGCAGCGTCAGACACCGGCCCTTAAGCAGACACCACTTACACAAGCCCCGCCCCCCAAACAGGCTCCGCCCAAAACTCACCCGGGCAGTGCGCCTGCGGCCCGGAAGCAGCTTGTCATACTCCTCCGGGTCATCGTCTGCAGGAAGTCCCGCGTGTCAGAACTGCCGTTACCGCAGCAACACTAAAATACCCCCCCCCCCCTTCCGGGCCGAGCGTCACCTGAGTCGGACAGCTGGATGTCACTATCCTCCTGAGGCTCACTGCTGCCCTCCTCCTCTTCCTCGCTCTCGTCCACACCCCCGAGCCCCTGGAGTCGTGCTTCGGTGTCAGCGCACTGGGCCGAACCGGATCGGCGCTGGGCCGAGAGCCACGCCTTCAGGACACGACGCTGTGGGTGGGGTGGTGGGGCAGGACACAGGAGTAGTTACTCACCTGATCGTGTGGGGGGGAGCCCTCCCAATTAGCCACATGATCACATGACATGCCCTCTGCAGATCCGACACCCTCACCCACCTGCATCGAGAGGAGTCCAGCTCCATCCACACAGTGCAGAGCTGAGCTGTAGTAGCGCTCCACTTCCTCTGGGGGCGCCTCGCTGTCCTCGATACACATGGCCATGTTCAGCCAGGACTGACACGCCTGCCAGGGGACAGGCACACAGAGAGGTGGGCAGAGCCATCACATACACACTTGCGCACACAAGCATGCAAGCGCGTGCACGCACCTCACTGGGGTCACCCTGCCTCAGTGCCAGCTCCTTCTGGTAGTGCTCCAGGGCTTCCTGGGGCTTCCTCAGGTCAGTGTAGGTGGCAGCCAAGGACACGTGGATCACGGCCAGCTCCCGGTCCGGCTTCCCCAGCGCCACCGCACTGGACAGCTGGGGACACAGTGGGGACAGCACCACGAGTAACCAGTCTGTTGAGGAGCAGAGCCCGAACCATGGCTAGCAGACACCTCACTAACCCGGCCATCCACCAGATCCAGACCAGACTAATGGCACACGGAGCGCTGGAGCCGGCCCACACACCTGTGACTGGTAGGCCTCCAGCGCCTTGCTGTAGCAGCCGACCTTAGAGAGCAGGTCGCCCAGCTGCTCCCAGAGCCCCGCGGCCTCCTGCGAGGGCCCGGCGCCCAGCTCCGACAGCGCCTCCTCCAGCCGGCAGCCCTGGATTGCTGCGGAGACGCGGAAAGCAGGAATCCTCACCACCTGCTGCGCTAACGGCCTGAGACCGTCAGCACAGAAAGCGGGACGCCCCCAGCCCCCCCACCTTGCTTCAGCATCCTCTTCACGGCCTGCCTGTCCGCCGGCTGCTGTGAGCCCAGGGTGAAGGCCTTCTTCAGCGAGCGCCGGGCGGCGGCAAAGTCCCCCAGAAGCAGCAGCACCTGGGCCAAAACAACAGAGGTCACACCCTCGCACCGGCTGGGAACGCGTCTCCCCGCGACGGCATCCCAGAACACAGGCAAGGATCACGAGAGGCTGAGAGCCAGCCACCGCGTCGCACAGGCGGTGTGTCATGCAAGGGTCGTACACTGAGAAGGAATCGATCACTCTGGTCATAGAGCAAAGAAACAGTAATAAATGGGACAGCTAAATATGACATTGAGACTTGGACATAACGAGCGGCCTGCCAGGAGAGGCCTGCCAGGAGAGGCCTGCCAGGAGAGGCCTGCTGAAGTGCCACCTTGCCGATGCTGCTGCAGCAGTCGCTCTCGCCAAAGCGGTCCTTCATCCTGCGCGCGCAGTCCCGGGCCTGCTCCAGGCAGCGCACCGCCTGCGACGGCCGCTCCCGCCGGAAGTGGATGCTTCCCAGGTTAAAGTTGGCACGATACAGGTCCTCCAGCAGCTGGTTCTTTCTGCGAGGGCAGACGGGGGGAGATGAGACGGGCAGGCCGGCCGTGACGGGGAGGCGGGAGGCGGGCAGCCCCTCACTCCGCGATGAAGATGCTCCTCCGTATGAAGTCGCTGCAGCGCTCCGGGTCACTCAGCCCGTCGTACACGAAGCCCAGGTTCAGGAAAAGCCGCGCACGCATCTCGCTCAGCTCGCGGCTCGGTACTGCACCTGCAGGGGGCGAAGGTGAGGCACAGCCAGTCAGTCAGTGCAGTCAAAATACAGGACTCAGCCGTGAAACAGACCACAAAGAATCACCCCGTACAGCGCCTATGAAGAGGGACCCCCAAGCGAGCAGGCTCACCATCCAGACGCTCATCGACGATGGAAAGGCTCTTCAGGAAGGCGTCCTTGGCCTGCTGCAGGCTCTCCCGCGACTGGTCCGACTCAAAGCGGAACAGGAAGGTCCTGCCGATGGTGGCCAGCGCCCGCTGCTCCTCTGCGGCGTCCCTGACCGAGCGTGCCAGCTCCAGGTGGCGATGCTGGTGCTGGAGCAGGGAAGCGGCCATTGTCTCAGTCAGACACACACAGGCACCATGAGAGGGAGCGACAGAGAGTCACTTAACCCTCTGGAGAGATATTAATTGTTAAAAAACAAGAAACTAGAATAATTTTTTTAAGTTTTGCAAGGAGAATAGAAAGTAGAGTACTGGAGTGTCTGAGCCTGAAAGCAGCGCTGACCGCCACCCCTTTGCAAATCGCGCTATTCACATAACGGCACGGTAATCCGGCGGTCGTTACTGGTTAAGAAACGTGTGAAAAACACCCAGTTAGACAATTTGACTCCTACAAAAAAAGCACGTCCTGCTTGTGTTTACACTGACCGACTGCAAACACTGACCATTATCATGATGAGCAAGTTCTGCTCATTGTATCAGGCTTATGCAGCGTAGAACTTCTCGCATAAAGCGACTTGCATGGAAGTTGGCTGAAACTATCTGTGCAGCAGACACTGGCACCACCAAGCTTGTTCCCAGCAACAAAACAATTAATTGAATAAAACATATAACATTAAGACAGGATTATTGTGAAACTCAAAATGTTAATTGTACAATGTAATTGTAAGTAATGTGTAATTGTAAGTCTACACACATCTGATCACGGGAACATTAAATGTAACACAAGAAACCAAAGCATATAGTTTTCAACTAGCTTATACACTACAACAGCGTAACGGATTCAGCGCGGTTTTTGGTCTTGGTGTGCCACCCCAAGATCCCCCCCCCCATGAAAAATTCCTGGAGGCACCACTGGCAGCAGATTGTAAAAACTGCTGTAAAAAATCATAGAGCTACATAACATTGTGTGCCATGGAAAATAAAACTGTAATGATCATTAGGCAATTAGTCTCATTACTGTAGGGTATTTTGTACCCTTGTATTTAGTTTAAATTTACTTGATTTTTGTATTGCCATTCATTTCCTCACATTCCATTTACTTTATCCATTGCATGTAAAAAAACTGAATGTAAAAAGACTTATTGTCTCTCCTTTTCTTACATCTCAAACTGCTGCTGATTTCAAACTGATGGGTCTGGCATTCCAAACTGATGGGTATGAGGCAGTGACAATGACCACTGCAGCTGACAGTATGCAAACCATTAAAGGTGCAGTGACACCTCTCATCAATATTCGGTGGGTAGGCCACTAAAAATAGTAACTGCAAAGTTCTGACACTTTAGTAATCAAACCGCATTAAAGTTCTGAATGTCTCATTCACCACTGTGCAGCCAACACCTGCCTATAACCTCCAAAGGTCAAAAGTCTTCACTAGAAATGTTTATAATGTGACACTGTACAATATCTCAGCACCTCTGAAAATAGGGTTTTTGAAAAGTGTATGGAAGTTTGATTTTAACAAAAAAAGAATAAATCACATTCTAAATGGTTTGTGGTGAATAAAAGCATTAGCAGCACTTTGTGATAAATGTTTTTAAGACTTAGACTACCCTGAAAGTGGCTGAGAGGCCTCAGACTCCAGAGGGCTAAGAACTGAAATCAGATTCTTTCATAGGGGGGTTACTCAGACAACCTCCCCCCTCACCTTCAACGCTGCCTCAATGTTGCCGAGCTCCGCAAAGCACTCCCCAATCTTGCGATTGGCCACGGCTCTGCCAATCACATCGTGCACCGCCTCTGATAGGGCGAGCTCCTGCCGATGCTCCTCAATGGCAGCCTCAAAATTACCTGAGAAAGGCAACAGAGTACTCACAGACCCTGACATTTAATACAATTTTCAGTGTCTATCTGCAATATTAAACAAGTCTGATATTAGAAGGTTGCTAATAATGACAGGTCGTCAAAGAGACGCTGGAGCACAGTGTGCAGTATGAAGCATCACCCGCTGCCCAGACCGCACACTGGGGCCAGCGGCCGTGTCTCACCAATCCGGGCCAGGGCTTCTCCCAGCTGGTTGCACAGACTGGCTTCTTCCTTGAGGTTACTGGTACTCTGCGCCTTGATTTTGGCTTTTTGGAGCTCTGCATTAGGAATCAGAAGGGGAAAGAGCACACCCTATATCAATCATATTAGTTATTATAAAATAATTTCATAAAAACATCCCTGACTGACTCTGGAGGGTTTGCTGTGTGTAGTAGGAGTATGGAGCACTTAGCGTGCCAATAATAAGGCCAGGTGCCGTTTCAGCTACTACCACAAACATTAAAGGAATATTTTATAACATTTAAAGCAATCCTACACCCTGACCTACATTAGCACTGACCAGGCTGGGCTCCAGCTCTCGGTAACAGGGTGGGCCAGGAAGATTAGAGGGGGGTGGGGGCAATTACATATAAAAAATACACCTCCTCCTCTTGGCTGGGTGGGCCAGCCTTGTGATTGTGATCCCTAAATGCGGATATTGTCATAAATGCAGACTGTGCACAATAGATTTTCAGGCGACAATGACTAAACTGACAATCGAGTGGACAATGACTGCTTAGATGTTTAGTCAGTTGGCTCACGTTTGATCTCCCGCGTCGGACTCATCCTGTCCTGTCGGAGACAACGACGTGCAAAAGCCGCGGAGAATGACAGCCGGGCCGTCGGGGGGGCTCCGGCAGACGCCTGCTTCCCGGCGACACGGTGAGCGCCGGACGCGGACAGACACGGCGGCCCGCCAAAGCGATCCCTGCGACTCCCCGTCAGCTCCTACTTCTCCATCCCGCTTTCGCGTTCGCGGTACTGCTCAGCCAATCACAGTCTGCGGGACACGCTCATTGGCCAATGCGAGCGTGAGGCGTGACGAAAAAGGAAATGTCCCACAATGCACTTCGGTGACCCGGATGGATTGTTGGCGATGTAGTGCAACTTATATAACTTTTTTTTTTTAATCGTTCACGTCACACGAATTAGTTTTCGTTCAGCTTTGGCGGCAAATAATGTAAATGAAAATACTGCATATAATGTAATCCAGTCAGTGAATGTGCTTGGCTCGTTGAAGTCTGCGCGTTCTCCCCGGCCCGGGACCCTGAATATGCTAAGCGGTTCCCGAAAATGGGCGGCGTCGCCCTGGTCCCGAAGCGGCGCTGATCGCCCGACTGTTTGCAAATAACGCCATTCATGTGCTAATTCCGACCTCGCGAGGATAATGGAACGCACGATAAGGAGCCGGCGATCCGGCGGCCGTTACTGTCTGAGGAGGCGCGAGACAACGCCCAGGGCGACTCCTATAAAAAGAGCGCGTCCGGCTCGCGTCCCCACCGAGCGACCACAAACAAACATGGCGCAGGCGGCCGTCCCTGCCCGCGAAGCCTTGCCCCAGGTGGAGGTGACCCTGGACATGGAGAACGACAAAGACCCCGACTTTTCGTCGGACGAAAGCGGTGGCGACAGCGAGGAAGAGCAGAGCGACTGCGAGCTGCGCCTGGATCCCATTGAAGATGATTCCGATGCGTAAGTTACATTCGCTCTGCTTATTGCGATAATGGCGAGTGATTTCCCGCCATCGGCGCGCGGGCCGCGCGTCTATTTCCCCTATTTATCGCTTTCTGTAGCTACAACTTCTGCGCACTGATGCCGATTTTCTCATTCGCGGCCTGAAACTTCTGTCCGTGCAGCAGATCGTAAAACTACGGAGCCCTAAGGGGTCAGGGCGGGGAAATATTTTTAAATACTTTTTCGTTCCCTCGGAATAGATTACGAGGCTGAAGTGGGTTCCTTATTTAGCGGTTTTGTATTCAAAAAAATCCCTTCCGACTTATAATATAAGTATAATGCGCGATCTGCCATGTTCACAACAATTTATCTGGTCACTATATTAATAATAAAGCTGTGTAATATTGCGTGCCTTGCAAAATAAGACTAATGGATGTTACCCTGCCATTATTTTGGTTATTAGTCTCGTCGTTGTAGGTTATTCTAATGCATATGTAAAGTCATGGCTGCTGCAATGTGTAGATGGCGAATTCCGATAAGAGGACTGACATGCTTTCATTGTTATTTTATAGAGACGTGGAGAACATTGCTCCTGTCCGCAAAAAAGCACGGAAGGGGGGCAATCAGAAGCCGCCGTCGTGGAAGACGGAGAGTGACGGCGACGCGGCCCCCCCAACACTGCGCTTCTGTCCGGCGAGGGAGCCCGGTGTCCAGCTGAGAGCAGGGGACAAGCACACGCCTGCGGGCCTCTTCAAGCTCTTCTTCTCGAAGGACGCTGTGGAGACCCTCTGCCGCAACACAAACAAACAGGCTGCCAGGAGCACAGCCAGGGGCGCAAAGTACAAATGGGTAGATATTGATGTCTCTGAATTCTACAGCTACATTGGACTGGTCTTCTACATGGCCATGATCAAGCTGGACCACATCACGGATTACTGGCGGAAAAGCACCATCTTCTCCGTCTTATTCCCGTCTAAGGTAACGGCACAGTACGTTGTTTGCTTTACTTTGATATTTTTGCTCACCTATCTTTTGTGACTTATTTTGTGTTGTCTTCCATCCTATTCCCGTGACAGCTGATGTCGAGGGACAGATACCGGACGATTTCCTGGAACGTGCACATGAGCGACCCAGATGAGGACAAGCGGAACGATGCCAAGAGGGGAACCGCAAGCCACGACAAGTTGTTCCGGATCAAGCCCCTAATGTGCACCATTCAGAATGCCTGTAAGGCCTTCTATCACCCCCGCCGGAATCTGGTTGTGAGAGATAAATCTACTAAGGGCTTCAAGTTGTTCGCTCTCGCAGACTCCAGCAATGGGTACACTGTGGACTTTGCAGTGTACACTGGGAAGATCAACTTCCCCGCAGGCTGGGGAATCTCTTATGACTCTGTCATGTCGCTGATGAACAAGAGGGTGTTGGGATCTGGTTACCATGTCTATATGGACGATTTCTTTACAAGCCCAAGGCTTTTCAAGGACTTGCTTGCTTCCAAGTTTGGAGCTTGTGGTACATACAGAGAGGCTAGGAAGGACTGTCCACGCAGTGCCGTCAATGCGCTGACAAAGAAATCGCCTAGAGGGATGTATCGCTGGATGAGGGACGGACCTCTTCTCTTCGTGAAGTGGAAGGACTCGCGCGAGGTGTGTGTCTGCTCCACCATCCATGCCGTCTACGCTGGGGAAACGATACGGAAGAAGGTGAAAACCGGACGGGCTGTCTGGACCACAAAGTCCTTCCCGTGCCCCTCACCGGTGAAGGACCAAAACAAGCACATAGAAGGTGTGGATTTGTCAGACCAGCTGATCCGGTTTCACACAAAACAGCACAAGACCATGAAGTGGTACAGGAAACTGTTTCTTCACTTTTTGGACATTGCCGCGACCAATGCCTACATTCTTCACAAGGAGCTCGTGCAGGAGGAGAGTCTGACCCACAAGGCTTTCTTGGAGGAGCTCACGGCAGAGCTGTGTGGCGTGACACGGAAGACGGTGGACACCCCTACGAGGAAGTACAGCGACGCTCATGTGCCAGTTCTGGGGGCGGGGCTTAGCAGCGACAGCAGGCTGAAGGCCACCGCTGGGCGCAAGACCTGCGCATATTGCAGGACGCATGGAAAAATCAAAACGAAGACCCCTTGGAAGTGCAGAACGTGTGATGTCTACCTGTGCCTTCAGCCAGACAGAAACTGCTTTGAGGCATGGCATCCTGTTTAGGAATGAATTTTATTTCATTTATTTACTTTCTGACTTCATCTACTTATTTACTGTATTTGATCACTTCTGTACTTACATTGTATTGTTACTTGATTCTTTTACTGACTTGTAGCATTTATTTTACTCGACTTTGTTTTGCCACTTTATTCTCACTTGCATTGTAACATTCCATTTGCTTTATTAATTGCATGTGATAAACTATAAAAAGAATTTTATTGTCTTCTCTTTCCTTACATTTCAGACTGATATTTCAGGTTGCTGGGTCTGACTTTCCAAACTGATGGGTGTGGCAATGACAATGACCGCTGCAACTGACAGTATGCCAACCGTTAGAGCAGGGCTAGGGAACCTGATCCATGGAGAGCCGGTGTGGGTTTTTGGGGTGACTTTTCAATCAGCCAATAATAAAGCATTGGCTGTCAGCTCCTGTCCTGGGGACGCAGTCTTATTGGCTGATTCAAAAGTCATCCCAAAACCCAGCACCGGCTCTCCATGGATTAGGTTCCTTACCTCTGCGTTAGAGGTACAGTGACGCCTACCTCATCAAAATTCAATGTGCAGGCCACTGGCTCCAAAGGTCTAACACGAACACATCAAACCGCATGACATTCACCAATGTGTAGCCAACGCCTATACTATAACATCCAAAGCTTCAAAGTCTTGGCTAGAAATGTTTGTTTATAATACATAATTTTTTACAATTTCTCAGTGCCTCTGGAAATCAAAAGTCAAATGTTTAAAGTTAGAAAAAAAAATAGAATAATCATTCTAAATGACCTCAGATTATTGTTTGTACTGAATAAAAGCATTTGTAGCAGTAGTTACTTTTGTGACTCACAAATGGGCCCCAGACATCCTCCAGTCATGTTCCATCTATAAGTCAGTGGCATCAGCCAATGGCAGGTCAGCACTAGTGCCAGAGGAGGACTACGTGGAGGATGATTGGCTGGAGGATGATGTGGGTGAGGCACAGCCTAAAAAGAGGTGGATTGTTTGGGCGGAGCAGCCAGAGATGAGGCCAGCACTGTGGCAACTCCTTGGATCCGCTGAGAGGCGGTAGGTGCTCGGACTCGTGCGGGTCCCGATTGTGGGGCTCAATGCTGACTCTTCACTGAAGTTGGTTAGATGTTGTAAACATTTTGGTAAATGGGGCTAAACATAAAGGCTACAAAAACAGCATATTCCCCACACTTCGGTGCCTTCTGTAGTTGCCGCCTCCTCCATAGGGGGGCGATCTGTGCGCCAGAAGAGCCGGCAGGTGAAGATGACCCAGCATCTTAGTCAGTGTCTCATGGTTTTTGGAATCATTACCAGGCTCAGCCAGTAGGGGGCCCTGTGACTTTTTCTGTCTGGGAAAGTGCGGCTTGTTGGTTGTAAATTGTCTGTACAATTTACATTCCTATAAAACCTTCTGTAGGCTGAAATGCTGT
>JAODKM010000025.1:19428592-19466005 GCA_026780845.1 Petrocephalus sullivani
ATAACGACACGTGATAATCCCGCCCACTCTAAAGCGGCACTAAACTGCAGTCGAAACGCAAACCGAGCCGAACTGAGACAAACCGTACTGAACCGTGTCGTACCGTACCGTACCGTACTATGCAGTGGAAAAGCGCCATTAGACACCCCCCCCATAAGCCCCTGTATGTAGCCCCCTGTGAGTTTTCATGTTCTGCCTTTTTGAAATTGGCTTGTGATGCTGCGTCTAAATCTAAATCTTCATTAAGCACATTGGGGAAACTGAACTGAAGCCAAGACCTTTATTAATGAGCGGCATGCTGATTTAACGAGGGGAGCGCTGCTTTAACGAGTGGAGCGCTGCTTTAACGAGGGGAGCGCTGTAATCGACTGCAGATTGCGCTTCTGCATTTTATGAAGCCTGTGTAAAAACAGGCTGGAGATGAGCAGCTTGTGTGAGATTCGGGGCGTCTGGATGCTCTGGCAGAATGAGAATCACGCCTGACAATGGAGAGTTTGTTTCCCAGTCAACATCCAGGCAGATTTAGTTAGTGCTTTGATTTTGTGCCAGCTGCGAGGTTAGGGAGGCTCCTGCCCAGCTGCCGTCCGACGTGCCCCCCCCGGTCCGACATTCCCCCCCGGTCCGACGTGCCCATTACCTCTGCACTGCGCTTCTTCATCAGAGGCCATAGAACCTGGCTGCAATGAAACTGAACTTCAGTGATTAAAATGATTATATAATATATATAAAGCGTAAAATATTCACTGGCTTTCGCCATTTTAACCGAAAGTTCTAATCCTATATCATGGAGGTCCTCAGGTTGCAAATGTCTGAGATCAGAAGCTCCCACAGCTGGCACAATGACCCTTAAGCCCCAGTTGCTCCAGGAAGTGGCTGATCATGCTTCCTCAGTTACACATAGCGCTGGATAAACGCGTCCACTAAATAAATAGAATATCTAAAAATCTGCCCATGAGGGAGTCTGTGGCTTGCAGCTCAGACACGCCTTTGGTCTATTTCTGCTTTATGTGGCCTGGCCTGCCTGAGCACTGCAGCCAGGTCGCCCTGCAAGGCAGAGCCGGCAGCCTACGGCAATCACAGGGAGTCTTTCTGCTTAAAGGCCAGCCTGCATGGCCACCCAGCCCAGAGCTCACTGCGACTGGCCCACCGGCGCATGTTCGTCTGTGCAGCAGCATAATGTTTTCCTTTTCGGGTAGTTAAGCAGAAGGTAAAATAGTGTAGTACATTTTATTTGGTTTATTTGATCATCCAGTCAATAGGATATTCATTCTTCGTGAGATTAAGGGTTGAGGGGCATGCTTTGTTAAAATGTCAGCAAAAGAATTAAGTACATGGGCACACAAATCAAGTGTTCCTACAAAGTGCAGCACTGATTAAAGAGGAATGCGGGGGAATGGATTCTTTTTGAAAATGGATTTGACGAATGATACAGGGAAAAAGGTAGAGGACGTGCGCCCTCATGTGCTGAATGTGAGTATGACCAGTGCAGCTGCGCCCTCACTGCTGCCGCCCCAGCCTGTTAATTATCATTAGTTACAATGATAATTACAATTTACACTTCAAGTTACAATTTATTTCACACACGGCCATCCAGCTGGTACCTGTGGGCCGGTTACCAGTACTGCCAGTGATCACTGATACAGTAATCCATAAATAAAGCAGACAGAGTGTAACTATGTTACAAAGAGGGCCATTAGAGGGCAGTATTACCCCAAACTACGCCGCTGCGCCTTCCCGCCCTAAATACGCCATGTGGTTTATGGTCTGCGTTTAGCTCCGGGCTGAAGGCAGAAGGAGCAGGCAGTGCTGTCCCTTTGAGCTAGCATTCAGAGAAACATTACAGGAAGCAAGGAAGTCCCCCCACCCTCAAGCTGGGGGTGGAATTTTATTTCTGCCCCCATATGTGACCCCCCCCCCAGGCAACAAGAGATGGAAAAGCCATTGGTCAGAGCCTGTAAGGGCAGGGGGGCGACTGGCTATGAGACCCCGAGGGCTCTTTACCAGAGTCAGTAGCCTTTTCAGCATCAGTGATGCAAAATGGAGGCTGTGGTAACGGGGCAGTGGGCCTGGATGGCTGCCGGGGTGAGTCACTGCAGCAGCTGGCCTTCATTAGTGCCGAGGTCGGGATCCTAGTCTGCCAGGAACGGAGCACAGCCTGTGGATCTGAGACCAGCTCATGGACCTGGCAGCTCTTCAAACGATCCACGATCTAACTAGTGTTTCGGTTTTCGGGCTCCTCGCCTTCCAGCAGCATTGTAAGTGTTGAGTGATTTTAAAAGAACAACTGCTTTTCAAGTGTAAGGACACCTAGTGGTGGGGAAGGGGAACTGCATGTGGGATCAACACTCGTATTACCTCTGTTACCCCTACGTGTGGGTATAGGAATTTGGGAAGCATGCCCCCCCCCCCCGGCCACAGGCAGGGGGAGCCAATAGGACCAGAAAAGCCCCCCTCCGAGTCACAAACATCGCCGTGTGCCACCCCTCCCCCACAGGTCCTTTGACCAGGTGAGCATGATGACGGAGTACAGCATCAGGACGGAGGCCAGCTCCATGTACAGCTTCGACATGACCCCCTCCAGCCCCAGCTCCCCCAGCAGGAGGTCCAGAAAGGTGAGTGAGGAGCAGCTACCATCTGAGGAGGAGGCTGTGCCGAGTGTGCTCACTGTCACTGGCATCTCACATAATTATTCATGATCATAATAATAGTAATAATAATAATAACAATAGTGCAGTGGGTTGGGTATTACTGTCACACCTTCCATGTGCAGGTATACAGCGGCATGGAATAATGTCCCCCAGGGCCGCGGTGTGACATACAGACAGCGAGTGACAATAACAATAATAATAATAAGAAGAATAATAATAATGCAGTGGGCATTACTGTCACACCATCCATGTGCAGGTATACAGCGGCATGAAATACTGTCCCCCAGGGCCGCGGTGTGACATACAGACAGCGAGTGACAATAACAATAATAATAATAAGAAGAATAATAAGAAGAATAATAATAATGCAGTGGGCATTACTGTCACACCATCCATGTGCAGGTATACAGCAGCATGAAATACTGTCCCCCAGGACCCCGGTGTGACATACAGACAGCGAGTGACAATAACAATAATAATAATAAGAATAATAATAAGAAGAATAATAATGCAGTGGGCATTACTGTCACACCATCCTTATGCAGGTATACAGCGGCATGAAATACTGTCCCCCAGGACCCCGGTGTGACATACAGACAGTGAGTGACAAAGGAGGGTTTTCACAGGACAGTGAGGAGAGGGGGCTGGACACAGGGGTTCCTACCCAGAGTGCCGTTGACTTTGCAAGATACTAAGTGACTTTTTGAGTGTGGCCCCAAAATAACAAACGTGCCTCTGGCTGCAGCCATGGAGCCCCCCCCATGACTGGGACTGCCTTGGTCCAGCTGCCCTTTTCAAGCTCATGTAGCGTGTCACGTTACACCCATGCTCTTTGTTTCAGCTGGGGTTGGGTTTCAGGCCGTGGGGGCAGGGCCGTGGTGGCAGTTATGTTGACAAAAAGAGCAAACAAACTGATGCTGGAAATGTAGAGGTGGTTTAAAATGATGCATCAGTTAATGAAATTGTTCTGCAGATTTCTCTACAGAGGGTGTAATTTACCACCATAGCCAGGAGAGGGGAGTGTACACTCACATTGGAAGCAGGACCGCACTTTCTTCTTGGAGTAACTTCTGAAATATTTAATTCTGTAATTTAGTGTGGCAAAAGTGGTAGGTAGGAAGAAATTATATATTGATATGTTGATCCGCAATGCGGAGTTCCAAGTGTTTTTAAAATGGCAGCCCAAAAGAGAGCCTTATTGGTTCATTCGAAAGGGACACTAAGCCGGGCTGGGTTCCTGCGACTGGTGCCAGCTGCCCTGTTGTAACTGAGCACCTTCCTCTGAAACAGGATGGCTCTGAAATTTTGGATCCCAAAATCAGAGCCACTGTGGAAGGTTATTGGGGCCTCAGGGTGCAGTAGCCTGTTTCACTGTGCCTGCAAGCTAAGAAAGGAAGCTGTCTAGCCCAGCCCAGCACTCTCTGCTTATTTCACAAGCTGGGCCATCATAGTATTCAAGGGCGTAGGAGAGAACCTGCTACTGGGATGGACACAATTCTGTAATTAAAATGGAAAGGTCTATTTATTAGCCAGAGCTACCTCCATTACTCTGCAGCTGGAACTGGGGTTGTTTACAGTGAGGCATGTTTTGGGCTCTGTAGGTTCTGACTTGTTCCTGTCCGCTGCCTGTCTGTGGGCCCCTGCAATGCCATCAGAGTTTGCATCGGGGAACCGCTGAATGGCTGTTTTGTAATCCAAGCTGCAGTCCTTGGCACCAGCTCTGGTTTGGAGCAATTTAGTGGCTTGGGCTGGGTTTGGGGGTGGAGCTTGAGGTGGGGGTTGGTTACTCATGCCAGTCTCCAAGGCGCTGAACACGTCAGACCTGCTTTCCCGCCAGGAAGGGGTGGGGGTTGAGGCTACCCTCCCTGATGCTAATGACATTATTATCCTACTCATTTACTTTAGGGTTACATTTACTTATCACAGTACTGACAGGGGCAGTGTAACGGATTTATAACGTTAAATTCCTAGCAGTGGTGCTGCTGTTGTACCTTTCAGTGCTTAAAATGATATAGTTCTTTGGATGAATATTCTCGATAAAGACTGTAAGTGTAAATACAGCGGGCCCGGCCTGGCCCACCCAACCTAAATATAGTTTTTTTTTTACATATGTAATTGCGCCACCCCCCATCAAAAAAACAAAAAAATCTTCCTGGCCCACCCTGTCACCGACAGCTGGAACCAGGCCTGAAATACATTAGCAGCAATGTATTTGCTATGACGGATTGGTGCTTATATGTAAGTATGTGGCAGTCCCTCACTCGTTTGCTCCTGGGTTTAAACCGACTTTAGGCTGCAAATTCAGCCGCATCTAACCGGAGCCTCGCAAAGAATTTAATTAAATAGTGTTGTAATTCGTCGCCGCGTTGTGCAAATAATCCGCTCGCTATTTTAATGGGGAGGTCAGACCCAGAGTTACGCCAGCTTCTGTAAAAGAAAGAAATTCATTCACGGAAACAATCGAAACTATCCCTTGATGTCCTTTGTAATGAGGAAACGTGAGGCCGAGGCACGCAAAGCCGCTTTTCATGCCTGCAGCCGAGCGGCCCTTGCGACAGGCGTCCCGTCACCGGGCCCAAGCTGAAAAGGGAAAAAGCTAAACACGTTTTATTAGTTTACGTTTGGGCAGAGGGCACGATCGAGGCAAATAGCCATTGCTTGTTAAATCAATGCGTGCAAACACACCCGTGTCACTATCCACCGGCCGTATCAATGCAGTCTGTGCTGTGGGACTTTATCAGAAACCTGACAGGAAACTCTGGATACAGCGGCGCACCAATTTATCGCGTTTTTGAGGTTTGCAACCTGCCCAGACTCATCTGGCTTTTTATTGCCCGCAGAAATGTTATAGAAATATTCAGCATGGGCGAACAGTCGTATAACGCGTGTGCAAAACAGATTTTAAAAGTTTTTTTCCCAATAGAGATGCATGCATGAGTCTTTCGGGGTTTGACGTTTAACACGGGGGGGGGGGGCGTCTCTGCACCCATCAATAATGCAGGCGCGCCGCGAGCCCGCGGGGCAGCGCGCACCTGCGTGCACACGCGCGGGGGGTGTGACGGCGCGCGCACCTGCGAGAGCAGCCGCGGGGGGTGTGACGGCGCGCGCACTGGGGCCGCCGCTCCACCCTGCACGCGCATTCATGCCGCTTTTCATTTTCAATTAGATCCATCCCAATAGGATAACCACCCTTCCCAAAGGATCACGCCTTCCCCAGGCATTCTAAGGCGACTGGGTGTTGTTGAGTATTTCTGCGAAAAGGTGCATGGCGGTGTCCGGGCGGCCGGTGACAGCCCGATCTCCTGCCGCACCACCGTGTCGGAGCGACCGGAGTGGGCTGAAGCGGGGTCTGGGTCATGCGAAGCCCCCGCAGATACCATAGGCTAGTGGGCCAACCTTGTGGCTCGATTGCCGTGCGGCTCCGCAGTTCGCTGCACCTCTCCTTCGGTCCTGTCCAGACTTGTTTCATGGCAACGAGGAAGAAAACGATTTTGGAGCAGCAGCATTTGCGCGGCGTCCGTGCGCCCTTCTCCACGTGAGCCGCCGATTCGCGTCTCCGGCTCGCGGGGCTCTCGAGGAACCGGCCATGGCAGAAAGGCAAGTCTCCCGGTCGGCGGTCCGCGAGGGTTCCCTCGCGCGAGAGAACGTGCTGATTTAGGGTGCCAACTTATCAGCTAATGGTTAGGCTTCCTTAAGTTTAGTGCGTTCGGTACGTATTAGTTTTAATATATACAGTGTGTGTGTGTATATATGTGTATGTATATATATATATATATATATATATTTTATATATATATTATTTTTGCGTGTTCTAGATCTACTTAGATTTGACTAAAGACTTGCGAACAAAAACAGTACAGCATGTGCTTTTAATCTGCAGGACTGCATCAAGTTCGGTGTAACTTCTGAATGCGCGGAGTCTGATCAGAATGTACTGCTATATGGCAGATAAGTTACGGATAAAATGGAAAGGCTATAGGGGGCGTCTTGGACGAAAGTGCATTTTAACGGCACCGACCGGAGCGTAAAGGCAGCCTGGCTCGGTGTGCCGGACCCGCCTCTCCTCCGCCTCGCTGCGCCTCGGAAAACGTGGCACAGGCTGGGAGGAGGAGTCGGTGGCGCGGGGGAGCGCTGGGGGAGCCCGGAGGAGGGGACTGGCGGGCCGCGCAGGACGGGCGCCCGACCCAGCTCACACACCGCTCTCTCTTGTTATCTACGCAGCATCCCAAACGCAGACATCCCCGAGCGCGACACTGACCGTGATGTAGTGAGTATGATGATCCGTGAGAAGCCAACTGCTTCACATCTCATGATATGTTTTTTTTTTTTTTTGTACTTGCCGCAGTTATTTATGTACTGGTCTGGACTGTGAAAGTAGTGAGGGTATGCAGTGTCTTTGCTGGAAAGTCTTGCACAGTACAGGAAAGATGCCATCTTTAACAATCCTTAACAGCTTTCAGATGTGTCTGAGTCAGGAAGTCCTGAAAATGCCTGTTTTACATATTATGTGGTTTATATTGAGTAAAATATGTGATTTCTATGGGACTTTGAGAGGAGAGGCTTTGGGGTTGTGACTCTAAAGTGGGAATAGTGGCTCAGCCCCGTTTGCGGAAAGTGCCACGGACCTCGAAGGGCGCTACATTTCTGTGGCTGGGGGCACGCTGACCCGCCTGGCGTCTCTCGCACGCAGGGCTCGGAGGAGCGGGGCGGCGTCCTCACTCGCATCGGCAGCTTCTTCAGCTCTCGTCGGCGCAAGAGCAGCACCTCTGAGGACCCCCCCCCGGGAGCGGACGGCACCTCCCCTCCCCCGCCAGAGGTGCTGAGGACCCCGACGGGGAGTCCGCAGTTAGAGGCCCAGGGGCCGCATTTTTCTGTGTCAGAGTCGCACATCGAGCAGGCAGAGCTGGGGGGCAGCCACTCCAGCCAGGGAGAGGGCGACCTCCCCTTCGCCGACAGCGACAGCCAGAGTAGCCTGCTGGAGGTGCCGACTCGTGACGCCGGCGGTGGAACGCGGACGGCGGGCAGGGAGGGGCCGGGAGGAGCTTCTGCTGGCACCGGAGAGGCAGGGAATGTCAGCAAGAAGCTACAAGTGTACCTGGAGGAGACCAGCATCTGCAGCGAGGCGGCGCTCGACGCCGGCCAGGGCGTCATCTGCAAGACCGTGAAGACAAACCTGACGGCTTTCTCAAAGGGCAGCCTCAAGGGTGCGGCACCGCCGTCCGGCGTCGCCGAGGAAGCAACGCGCACCAAGGAACCCGGCAAGCCCACCGGCAGGGGCTCTGATGGAAGAGGGTCAAAGTCCACAGAGCTGCTGATCTCGGGTCCCACCCTGACGGAGGCAGACGACAAGACGATGGGGAAGAGGAACTCGGGGAGGCGGAAGCTGGGTAAATCCCAGGAAGCCGCGCCCTCTGCTGAGCCGGACCTCGCTCAGGAGCAGCTGAATAAGGCAGAGCTTCCTGCCTGCTCACCTGAGCCTTGCAGCAAAGCCGCGGCCCCCGTTTTGGGCCAGGTGGAGCCCCTCCTGAGCGGGACGGAGTCCTGCCTGACGTCTGGCCCGGATTCTGGTGCGTTTGCGCCCCCCTGGCCAGTTATGGCTACAGAGGAAGCATCCTCAGGAGTGATGGCATCTCCGGTTGCTGCCGCCCAATCGCTGCCGCCACTAGGAGGTGCTGTCGAGGCACCAGCAATAGCCTTATCCGCAGCAGAACCCTTGGGGGAGGGAAGAACAAACAGAGATGTGTACCAGGAAGCGGCCGTTATGGACCCAGAGGGTGCCACCCAGAGTCCCGTCCTGGAAGAGGAGGTGCTGAGCACCAAGCGCAGGAGCATTAAGCTGTCCCAGAGCCAGAAGGTCTTTGCCAAGAAGGTGTACGTGAGCACAGATGACTCTGGCCAGGAGGCATTTAAGAGAGAAAAGGACTCTGCGAGCACGGTGACCAGGCAACCACAGAAAACAGAGGTTATATTGTGAGTATAAGCGCGACGCCCTCCATTTTAGTCACCGCGAGTCAGGCAGCGCAGCCTGAAATTTAGGCTGGCAAGTCTGTGTCTGTGTACAAACGGCAGCGAGGCACTATAATCCTGGTGGGATCTGCAGAGAGGAATTACTGAATGAACCTTGACTCCGGTTGCCCACGCGCCTGTCAGGTCATAAAAATAGAACGCTTAGTCGCCTTTTTAACCTGTTAGATTCTGTAGAGGAGCAGTAGATAGCACTGGCTAAGGTGTGTTTTTCTCCAGTCTTTTATGCTAGTTGTGGAGCTGACGCTGTTTCTGAGTGCTACATAAGGCAAATCTATACATCAGACAAGATGCATGCGGCCGGATTTAACTTGCAAGTAAACCAAACAAATGAAGTAACTGTCATTTACTGCTCATTGCATACCCTGAGTTATAGGATAAGTGATATTTGATTAATCACACGTGTGACATTTGGCTGTGAGCTTGATAGAATTTTTTTCAGTATGGGTTTATATATGTAGTGTAATAAACCAGTTAAGCAGTCAGTTAATGATAGAGAGGCGGAAAATCTGTCAGGTCATAATCCACGTTTGATAGGAAGGATTTCGTTTTCTTGTTTGCCTCCGGTTTTGTTTAGTTAGTTCTGCCCAAATCCCTAATAAACCTTACATGTAGATTACACTCTTAAAAGATAAGGTGCTGTGCCAGCTGTTTTAAGTTTCACCTTATTCTGTTTGCCGTACACTGCAAAGTTAATTTTTGATTGGGAGCGAGCCGGCGTTTGCGAGCCGTCGTTCTCCCCGAGATTCCTCGCACTTCTCCCACCGTGGTGTCATATTTGCAGCCTGGTGTTTGGCCCCATGCGGGGAAACCCTCCCACACGCAACAAGGCCCGTAGGTCCTGTTAGTCTTATGGATTCTTTTCTTGTTCCAAAGGCTGCATATTAATCAGGCCTTTGACATGTTTGACATTTCAGTGGGGGCAGTTTCACTTTACATATTGCAAGCTGCGTGGTGGATTTTCCGACTGGATACACCTGCTTGGGTGTCACAGAGACATGTCTCTGTCATGGACAGCATTGTGTAGCCCATGCTACTTCTAAGCCCCTGATTATGGTGCCTTTTTGTGCTTTGAGTGCATCTCAGCTGTTGCTACGCAGTCTGCAGGACCGGTCTTACTTTATAAATGTGTGTTTTTTTCCCAACAGGCCTCTAAAACCCAAAAAAGTGAGCTTGGAGATTACGGAGAACCCCAGGACGCCAGTTGACATTGCAGGGAAAGTGGGACTATTTGAGGGACTGCGAACAGCCCAAGGCTGCCATGTTATCAAGGTAGTAGGTCCGTCCACTGAACCAGCTAGAGAATCTGGAGTGGAGGCAGGCTTGGATGAGAGCACGCAGGGCACTGCAATAATGGGCAAGAAGTCTCGGTCACGAACAGCCAAAGTCAAGGGTGCAGGGGTCAGCAGTCCCACGGTATCGGCAACAACATCAGGGCATGGGGACCAACCAGAGACTAGCTCCAATGTATTAAAGTCGGAAGATTCTTCTTCTTCAGAACCAAAGGGTAAGACTAGGAGGACCAAAGACCAGTTAGAAATTCGCTGGGTAGAGGAAACTTCTGCTGATACAGACAAAGCCCAGTTAGGTTCTGGAAGCGAAACAACTGAAGTCAAGGTCAGCATAGAAAATGAAGGGTTACCAGGAGATAAACCCGAGGTGGCTAAACCAGACAGTCTACAGTCTGAACATCCTAAGGAGTCATCAACAGATATAGTTCAGAAATCATTGTTGGTTCCTGAATCTTCCTTTGTTACAGATAGTGTTTTACCTTTGGAATCTAAGGTGCAAAATGACAAGGAAAGGGTCGCTGTGCCAGATTTAACTGCGAAAGAGCAAAGTACTGTTCCGTCAACAAAAGAGGAACAAAAATCTGTCACTGAGGGGATGAAGACACCTGAACAGAAGACCCCAGGAGCTATCCAACCTGTGGACCATTCCCCCACAGTACCTAAGGTACGGCCCAAATCTAAAAGACAAAAAGCAAAAGAAAACCCTGAACCTGCAAATGTAGCTAGTGGAAGTATCCCAGAGAAAGGTGCCGGAAGCCGGAGGAACTCTTCTGAGCAGGCCCAAAAGAGTCCTGTGAAATCCCAGGCTACAACCAAAGATAGCGGTGATGTTAAAAAGCGACCGCAGGCACGCAGTGAGCAAAGCATGGTCATGAAAGGCAAATTACCCAAAGCCACATGTCAAGAGCCCCTGTCCCCCGTCAAGAAAACCACCGATCAGAGCACAAAGAAGAACAAACCTAGCCCAAAAACACCAGAAAATGCTGATGTGCCCAGTCCTGTGCAGGACTCGCCCACCGAGGCACAAGCGGGAAGTAAGCTCCTGCGGGCAACGTCTGGGTCAAAGCAGCCAGTGACCGAGGAAACTGCCAGCAGTGAGCAAGAGTTGCCATTGTCCCCCTCACAGCCGGACAACAAGTTGAAGAAACTCAACACCAAAGACCCTACAAAGGTGAATGAGCCTCAAAGTGACAGCAGAACAACTGAGGGTGAAAAAGCTGCTATGAATGATGGGAAGGTATCAACAGATACTGGTCCCCAAGGAGATTCTGGAGCAGTTTCCCAAGTGAGTAGCAACCAGGTTCCCACACCCTGCAAGGAAAGTCCTTCAAAATCATCCCAAGATTCTGGGGTATCCAAAGCAACTGTTGCACCTTCAGCATCACCTATGCTGCCTACAGAAAAGGCAACGTCTGGGTCAAAGCAGCCAGTGACCGAGGAAACTGCCAGCAGTGAGCCAGAGCTGCCATTGTCCCCCTCACAGCCGGACAACAAGTTGAAGAAACTCAACACTAAAGAAGACCCTACAAAAGTGAACAAGTCTCAAAGTGACAGCAGAACAACTAAGGGTGAAAAAACAACTATGAATGATGGAAAAGTATCAACAGATGCTGGTCCCCCAGGAAATTGTGGCGTGGTTTCCCAAGTCAGTAGCAATCAGGTTCCCACACCCTGCAAGGAAAGTCCCTCAGAATCTTTCCAAGATTTTGGGGTATCCAAAGCAACTCTTGCACCTACAGCATTACCTTTGCTGCCTACAAAAAGTCAGGACACTAACAGACATGAACAAAGTGACCAAAAAGTAATGGAACATAATAATACATCTACTGCTCAATCCAACAGCTCTGTTCAGGTAACCACAGAACAAAGCCACACCAGCACAGGGACTATCTATGATGTCAACAGTGCAACAGGCACGGAGAAAGGAGTGGATGTAACTTCACCGCAAGTGTTGGACATTCGGTCCGATCATGCTAAAGAACAAAATTCAGATGTGGAACAGGTCTCACTGGAAGCCCACATTTATGCTGCACCTGCAAAAGTCTCAACAGTTACACCCCCTGGGACTGTGCAGGAATCGAGAAGAGATACAATACCTGTAGGAACTGTTCCAGATGACTCCTCATCCAACCTGATCTGTGCCCTTCCCAAGCCTGAAATAAAGCCTGAGTCCACAACGCCTCTGTTACCTGAAGTCTCTGAGACCAAAGATCATGACCAAGATAACGACGAGAAACAGCAGAAGGATGTTCCTCAAAAACCAAAGAAAAAGTTATTGGGACCCACAGAGATTAAAACATTTACTGAGAAGGATCATCCTATAGAAAATGGCTTGGCTACACTCCAAACTGTCATGACTGTGACCCAGGAGATGAGAAGCTGTGATGTGGGTTTAAAGCATGGGTCTCAAGATGAGGAACTGGGAAAGCAAAAGGAGGCTTCTGGTGGAAAGGCCATAAAACCTCTCGAAGACAGAACCTCAGAACCCAATGCTGTTATAGTACAAGTAGACAAAGGAAAGGGACAGAAGACAGAGGTACAAGCTGAGAAGGCACTGGGTGCTGTCACCACAGAAAGACCAAATAAAAATGGTGATGTCCACCCTTCACCCATTCAGGAGAATACACTTGAGAAGATGGAGAATAAAGCTAGTGTGAAGCATGTGGAAGGTCATGTCTCGGGTTCAAGTCTTCATCCTGAGAAAGCTTTTGAGGAGAATACTAAGACCTGCTTAACTGCTAAGCAGGTCCAGTTAGCGCAAGAAGCTCTGAGAGTGGTGGAAAGTGAGGATGTATCAAAGAAGGAATCTGGTTTCCTCAACCAGATGAGCAAACTCTGTCAAGGATCCCTGCCAAGGTTACAGGAGTCCACCCAGGCAAGCTTTCAGCAGGGGAGTACCTCCTCAGTCTCTGAGGCACTTAAAAGTTCAAAGTTATTGTCATTGCCTCCGGTTATAAAACAAACTGTGGCTGCTTCCCAGCTGGCTCCAACAAACAAACAACCTTTAGCTTCACGCAGTCTACCGACCCAAAAGGACAGCCCCTCCAGCTGGCTAGATGTGGACCAGAGCTCTGTGAAGAAACAGAAGAAGCCAGAGAGGAATTTGGATGCTTCTGTCAGTGAGGATGATACCTTGGATACCTCTGATGAATTTGAGGAGTTCATACATAACATCAAAAAGCTGGGTGCACCTTTCTCCATTCCCCTGAAGAAGCATGTCCACACCAAGTCCCCATCACCCCCCTTCGCTATGCCAGCCATCAAAGAAGATCGTTTTGAGAAGACGTTTGATCCTCAGGAGTTTCAGTTTGGTCTAAGGAAGAACTCGGCCCTGAAGGACCCGTCGCCTGCAATGATGGTGAAGTTGCAGAGTGCAGAAGCGAGGAGCAAGCTCCAGCCCAAGCGATCTGGCACGGAAGATAGCCTGATCTTCAAGCAGCTCCAGTCTCCATCCTCTGCCCTGAGAGAGAAAGGGGAAGCAGGGACAGAGACCACTGAGGACTCAGGGAAAGTTAATTCACGCTTGGGAAAGAGCTCCATCCTCTCCAGCCTCATGACCAACTCCAGGGCCTCCAAGAAGTCTGGCAATGAGCCTGATTCCGCAGCAGGCTACAAAGCCTTACCGCTGCAGTTGGGGGCAACCTCTGGTCTGACAGACTCGCATGTGTCATCTGGCACCGGGCATGAGCCAGTGCTGAGCCCTTCCTCACCTCCCCCCCCTCCTTCCTTTGCTGATGTCAAGCTGCCAGATTACTTAGGGAAGTTACTCTGTCAGGACAAAACAGAGGCAGGAAACCCTGAAGGCGGCCTCCGGCATACAGATGCCAGGGTCCCCATGTCTGGAATAGACGTGGGTTATGGCAAGAGCCAGGCCCAAATGGACAGCGTGCCACCCTCTGGTCTGGAACCGTTAGCTCCTACTAGCCTGATCCAGATTCAGCAAGCATCCGGACCCAGCCTCCATGCTGGACATGCTGAGGTGAGTGAGTCATTAAGCAGCCATGAAATGTAGCCATTTTGCAGGAGCAGTGGTTGCGACCGGGCTTAGTCATGGCTCTGTGGGTGAGTGTTTTTCTGGATGTTTCCGGATGAATCATACCTTCCTTCTTTATAATTGATTATGGAAGGGACAGAACAGAGTGTGTGTATTTTTCTTAGGCTGGAAATGAGATGAAGCATGTGGTCCGTGTGATGCTGCCTGTTGGAACAAACCATTGCGTTGCAATCCTCATCACCGTGTCAGACTTTACTGCTCTCATTCATTTTACAGCAAGAGGAATTTGTAGTTGCAGGGTGGAAGATGGCAATATTTTCCTTCAGTAGCTCTCTGTCACTTTTTGTTTTATTATTATTATTATTTTTTTTTTTTTTAAATTTCCCACTTAAAGCTAGAGTAGCCAGAGGGTGGCTGCCTGGTCCGGAGGCTCGAGTTCCGGAACGCTTACTAAATTCGGTAAAGATATTGCAAATATATTGGTTTTATGACAAAAATTAGTACTTCATTAGTTTATGATAAAATATATATCACATTCGAAAACAACCAAAAGTTTTAAAGTAAAACATTAATTTCAGATACTAATACATTGAAATTAAGTTAATTGGCAAGCATCATTGGGTGCTATTTAATTAGTAACAATTACATAGAACACCAAACATTTGTGCTTGGTGTCCCTTTTGGGAGCCAGTGACTACAGTTACAATTAACAGCAAATGGTAAGAACAGGACTGAATGAGTCAGTCACAAAAAATACAACATCTAATAAAAAAGCGTCTGTGTGGAAGATATTTGCAGGTACATTCAACTTTGCTCCTCAATGGACTTTTGTTATGAAACCAGTGAATTTGCAGCGTTATTACAGAATTAATCAAGCGTCCCCAGATTCTCTATTGGGAAGGAAGCACGTTTGCCTTTAGATACACTTTAAATTTGCCCATACTTCCTCTACAGTCTGCATACCTTCAGTGTGAAGTATGCAGGCTGTGTCTATGTGGCACGAAGGCTTGGTTCCTGAGAAACACGCAGACACGCAAGGCCGTCTGTGTGCATCCTCGTTCCTGGGCTCCTTTGCTGGTCTGCTCAAGGATGAAGGAGGAGCTGACGTGCTTCCCTTTGCCTTGCAGGTGCAGCATGAGAAGGGCTTCCACCGGCGCCCAGGAAAGGTGACCACCTCTGTGCCATCACTAGCGCCCCCTAGCATGACTTTGCATGTGTCAATTTCTAACAACATCCACACAGCAGCCAAGGCTACAACTCACCCCTTCTGTCTCTCTCATGGTAGATGGTTCTTTACGAGCGGGCTCCATTTGAGGGGAGCGCTTACGAGGTCCATGGAGACGTGGAGGATGCCACATCCATGAAGCTGTCCCCTGTGATCTCGGTCCGCGCCGTGAGAGGCTGGTAAGCGTGATGGAGAGTGGCTGTAACCTGTATCCAAGCTTTCTGGTGACACCTGGGGCAATTTCTGGAGAAATTCATCTCCAGTTGCGGCACAACAGGTCCTGCACCACCTTCCCCGTCCCCTTTACACCCAGATCACCTGTCTTGACACCCTGGAATCTGTTCTTCCAGCTGGCTCCTGTATGAGAAGCCGGGATTCCAAGGAAACTCAATCGCTCTGGAGGAGGGCCCCACAGAGCTGGTGAATGTCTGGGCTCAGGAGCCGAACCCCGGCCAGGATACGCCCACATCTCCCATGGTCATCGGCTCCATCCGGCTGGCTGTTCAGGTGACAAGACCTTCATCTTGCCTGCCTTCCCGAAGGCTGTTGTACTTTCTGTCCTGCTTTTAATTCCTCGGAAGGCAAACATTTGTTTTGTTTCAAGTTTCATTGTTACGTGTGTTCTAAGGAAATTCTTGTGCCACAATTAGATGATAGGGGACAGGTGCATTGTGGGATACGGCACATAGCAGAGCAACGCAAGACAAGACCGTGCAGAATAAGAATGAGGAAACAAATAAGTAATGAATATGTGCAATGGGAATGAGGAGGCAAATAGATCACGGTTCTTTGAAATGGCATAAATCACAATACGTTTTTCCTAATGAGCTTTTGGTAGGATGTAAGATACCGGTTTGTCGTTAGACAAAAAGAGAAGCAGGTTTTTGCATTTTAGTTGCATTTTTATTCTATTAGTGCAGACAAACTTCACAAAAGTTTATACAACAGAATTGGGGTTTAAAGTGGACAGGGGAGGGTGGAGATATTTGTCACGAATGCCGAGTCCAAGCCTGGTGTGATCCCTGGTTCTGTTTTGGCTCCAGGACTACAGCGTTCCCCGGATCGACCTGTTCACTGAAGAGAACGGACTTGGTAGGATGGTGTCCTACTGTGACGAGGTGGTCGACACGGGCTCCTTCGGGATTCCACAGTGCACTGCATCCATCAAGGTCCACAGTGGCGTGTAAGTGCTGACCTAGCAAATGTTCCAGGCTTAAGGATATGAGAGGGAAAGTGGCCTTCAATGTCCTGTCACAGTCCATACTACCGACGGTGACCACAGACATACCATGATGCTACACACCAGCCTTGACATGCTGGGGGAGATCAAGCATGCTTCAGCAAGGGTTTCTGGGATGCCTGCAGTACATGGGGTCAGCAAAGGATTCTGGGATGCCTGCAGTACATGGGGTCGGCAAAGGATTCTGGGATGCCTGCAGTACATGGGGTCGGCAAAGGATTCTGGGATGCCTGCAGTACATGGGGGTCGGCAAAGGATTCTGGGATGCCTGCAGTACATGGGGGTCAGCAAAGGATTCTGGTACATGGGTTTCTCTTGACCAGTGAGGGCTAAACAAGTGATATTGTACGACAATTGAAGAACCACTAGTAGGAATGGGATGTGGGAGGAGCCATGGGATTTCTGAATGGATGGGGCCTGTGGAAGAATGTCATTGGCTGAGGTCTGAATATAGAGCTGAATTAAACCAATGAGGGTAGCAGATCAGGAAGGCTGAATGGTAAATGCTGGTAAAATGGTCCAGCAAGATTTTGCATGAATCATAGGCAGGTGAGGTTGCACGTTTGGCTTGTTGCTGATGTAGGAAAGAGTGTGGACGTAGCTTGTGAGGCTGTGGGGCAGGTTGTGATTTGTGCGAGGGCACACGCAGCCTTTACCTGTTCTCATCCACATTGTCCTCCCTGGCATATTACCCTGCTTGATTCCGTGCGTCAAAGCATTCTGAACTTGCCGGAATGATCCACAGACATGGAACGGACAAGTGCAGCTCTCTCTCCACATAGGTTTGGAAGTTTTTGTTAAATCAGATTGTGAGGAGGAGAAAAGCCTTCTGAAGCTTCATGCTGAGTAACATCCCAGCAAAGGCTTTGACCTCCATTCACCTTGGCATGCAAAGGAGATCGTAGTGCAAAGGGTCGCCAGCCTTAAATTTGTGACCATTTTTTATCAACACCCTGTTTTAACCCTTTTTTTTTTTTTTTTGGTTTTACAGGAAGTCGATTTTATTTACAGACGGGGTGAATTTAATTTGGACTGTCCATAAACTAAAATATATATAAACAAATATATATATATATATATATATATATATATATATATATATAAACATAAAGGCGACACTTTAGGTATGCAAGCGCATATCATAAAACATTATCCCAACACTGATCCTTGTGGCACATGAAAGATTAATAAAACCTAGAAGTTTCCCACCCCAAAAAAAACATAAGAAGAACTGAGATATGAACCGAACTGTAGCTCAAAAATCAAGGTCTGAACCGAGCTGTGAATTTGGAGAATCTTTACAGCCCTGAACCCAATATGAAAGTGGAAAGATGGACATTTGACTGACTGCTGTCGTGTGTGTGTCTGTGTCTTCAGCTGGCTGGTCTATGATCAGCCGGGGTTCCAGGGTCCTGTGGCGGTCTTGGAAGCAGCAGAGTTCCCCCATCACACCTCCTGGGGGTTCCCCGAACCGTTCGTCGGGTCCCTGCGACCTCTCCGAATGGTGAGTCTGTATGTGTCAGACTTTGGAGCTGTGTGCTGGTGTTTGCGTAGGTGAGGAAGTCCCGCCTCGTTGGCCCGTGACGTCCGAGGTCACGTGTCCCACTTAGCGGCCGCTGCTCCTACAAACGGCTCTCCCTCGGAACTGGTTTCCAGGCAGTCCGCTTGTGTTATTCCTGTTCATCCACATTTTTCCTCCTCGGTTACCTCGCGGACACACGGGAAGGCGTTCTTGTTCTCCTCCGTATTACATGTCGAGTGTGTGGCGTCCGCTGGCTGCCCTTGTGTGAAACCACCTTCTGTTCTCTTTTCAGGGTGGAATAAAGGTGGAGAACCCAAACGAGCTCAAGGTTTGTCCCAGTTCGGCTTCGCTTTGCTCGGACACCCGCAGCAGCAGCCGTGTCACCGCCAACGCGGGGTCCCCACGCGGCCTCCCGCCTGCTGGAGGATAGCCCCCAGCTCACGTCTGGCCGCCGCGCTGCTGCCGTTATCCAGTGCAGGTTGCAGTTCGTACAGCTAGTTATTTTGGTTTTTAGCACTTGAGTTCAGGCTGGGAATCTCCAGGTTCCACAGCCACCTGCCGCACACACACAGTCATCACTGGCACACGGCTCCCTGCTCTGTTTATATGGCTGCCTTTGCCTGAAGGGTGCAATTCTGCCCCCCCGCGGCCTTTCAGCCCATAACCGCCTTGTTCTCCCTGATCATGCTCCTCTATGAGTGAGATGTAAGTTCATGGTACTTAGCGAGCCCTGAGATGCCCGAAGGCAGCATCTGTCTGTAATTCGTATCCGTCATGCCCAGGCATTTCTCTCAATTTCCTCCTTGCTACCTTCAGTCCATATCTAAGAGTCATATATTTTTTTTTTATTTCAGAACTGTGTGATTTATTTGATTCAAAACAAGTGACTCACTAACTTCAGGAGGACATTCTCCATACCTTAAGGAAGAGAGATGAGACAGGCGTGGCCTTGACTGGGGAGGGGGTGTAGGGAGCAGGAACGCATGGAATCTGGAACGTTCCTTGGCAGGCATGGGCGAGACCCAGGTTGCCCAATGGAAGCCTCCCAGCTCACATTTCACAGGGCAACCTCTGGACTGCGTTTCAGGTGGTGGCGTATGAGAGGCCGGGCTTCGAGGGTGAGAGCCTGGAGATCTCCAGCGAGGTCATCAGCTTCGTGGAGGAACGGGCTGGACAGAACTCGGAGTCGTCCGCCGCAGAGCATAGGAAGCTGACCTGCGTGGGATCCATCAAAGTCCTCGGCGGGCTGTAAGCTCCATCAAACAGCCCGGCAGTATCAGGCCCCCGACCTTGACTCCTGTGGAGCTCACTTCCCCACATCTGTCTCCCCACGCCATGTAGATGGGTGGGCTATGACAGACCAGGGTTCGAGGGCCATCAGTACATCCTCGAGGAGGGCGAGTACGAGGACTCGACGGACTGGGGAGGCTACAGCGGCAGTCTGCTGTCCCTGCGGCCCGTTTTTGCTGTAAGTGAGATGGCGTGCAGTCGGGTTTCCACGTGTGGTCGGGTTTCCACATGCGGTCGAGTTTCCGCGTGCGATCACACGCCCCCGGACAGAAGGGAAAAGCTGCTTTTCAGCTTTCAGGTTGCAGGTTTGGATCGTGCCATACGTACAAACTCACGCCGTACATGCGGAGAGGAAGACTGAGCAGGCAGGGATGGCGGCTTCCTCTCCTGCTCACTCTTTCCGTCTCTTAAGCATGACGCTTGGTTTGGGTCTGGCAAATCACTCCAGGAAGGTGACAAACTGTCACCCTGAACCATCTCTCCTTCAGGACTTCCTGTCCCCACACCTGAAGATGTTCAGCGAGAGAGACTTTGATGAGAGGGGAGTCAACATTGACCTCCTGGGTCCCGTCCCCAACATGGAGGGGACTGGTTTTGGCATGAAGACACAATCCATGGAGGTCATTGCAGGCGTGTAAGGAACCATGATGGTCATTTCTTACAGATTACCTGCATTAGCAGTCAGCCTTCAAGCTTTGTGTGTGTGTGTGAGTGTCTCTTTGAGGTACAATGAAGAGTTTGGGTTGACCCTGCAGTGATGCTGTATCCACACAGCACTGCAGTCAGACTCTTACATCGTTGCCTGTTTAGAGAGGGTAGGGGATGCTATCTTGTGACCGGGAGTGGGTGCGGAAACAGAACTGGAGGGCTTTCTCTCTGTTTGCTGCCGTCGCCTCATGGTTACCTTAAACCCTGTCTTTTGTGGTGAGCTTAAATTCTAAGTCTGTTAGTTTTCTGGACGGTTGCTGCGGTAATTGTGTCCCTTCGTCTGATTGGCTCCCGTGCGGCAGCCTCAGAGATCTGTCACCAAAGCCACACCCAAGACAGAATAAGCGTCTGCAGCTGGGTGTTGGGGGGGGGCGGGTGCTGGCCAGCCTCAGATTTTCCTAGAAGGCTGCTTCTGTCCAGTCAGGCCTAGACTGTCTAAGGCTACAGCAGAATGTCTAGTGGGGCTGCCACATGGCACAAACATCTGGACACCTTAGCAACTGCCCCACCCTTCAGCCCCTACCGACGTGGCCAAGTATGTGGTCGCCCTGGCAACACACTCCTCCTGAATTCCTAGACCTTTTATGCTATTTTGTGTACGAATCGGGTGCTGTGACCTATGGGTTGAGCGTGAGTGAGCGCTGGGATTAGGGCGTATCATGCGGCATACCGCTGCATTGACAATAGCAGCTTAGCGGATCCTGCCCAAGTCAAACCGCTGGCTTCGCCCCCTGCTGGACACATTGGGCACTGCCATAACCGTTTGCAGATGTTCCCCCCTAAGGCCACTCCTTTCATTGCTGTGGGTACATACCCTTCTCTTTCTCCCCGTCGTACTTCGGCTACCCGGGTACGCCCCTTACTGTGTGGTTTTCTTTTTCTGTGACCTATTTAGAGAGCAGTTCCTGTTTCTTGCTTTGTCCTTTTGTGTTCTTCCTCCTCGCATCTCACCTTTTATCTGCTCTGTTGGTCTGCTTTGATCACAGCTGGGTGGCTTTTGAGAATCCCGGCTTTTCCGGCAACATCTACGTACTGGAAAAAGGCCTGTACTCCAGCCCCGAGGACTGGGGTGGCCAGCACGTGAAGATCGGCTCCGTGCAGCCTGTGATTCTGGTAAACCTGAGCGTTTTTACTGCCGTAATTCAGTCTGTACTCTGTGCAGACCTACAGCGGGGTGAAAGGCACAGCGATGGAGTGCAGCACCGTGGAGCGTGCCCTGACCTGTGCCGGGTCACTAACCCACTGGGGTAACTGACGTTTGCCGCACTGAATATAAAATCTGAGATTATTTTTATGCTTTGTTCCCATCAGGAAATTTTGAGTGGACTGCCCAAGTTTAAGGTGAGTGTGGCCAGCTCATGGATTTTCCTGCTTTTGTGTTTTAATGGGTTGTGTGTGTGTGTGTGTGTGTGTGTGTGTGGGGGGGGGGGGTTCTTCTTTTGATTTCACGGCCATTAGCATTAGCATTAGGTGCTAATGTCCATAGTGGAGGCCTGGCAGGTGACCAGTGGGTTTGCACCGCCTCAGGTCCAGCTCTTCTCCGAGTCCGACTTCCAGGGGAGCAGCCACGTCCTGGAGGACAACGCTCCGGAGCTGCCAGGGGATTTCTCCCCACGCTCCTGTAAAGTCCTGGCAGGCAGGTGGGTCCCCCCTCCCCCCCAAATCTCCTAGCCTTTCAGATTCTCTCTCCCTGTCTGACATGCTTGGGCGCATCCTGCGTTTTATTGTGCTGCTTCCAAAATAAAAAAAAAAAACAATAAAATCTGGGAACAAAGGGATTCTGAAAAAGCAGGACATCAGCATTTGAGCTGCTGAAGGACACACTGCCCCCCCGACACACAGTATGTGTTTACAGTCTGCCTGACCGGCTGTTCATCTGCCCCATGCCCCCCGGGTGTAACGAGCTTGGCGTGTCACGTGGCCCTCGCTGCGCGGGCCGCCCGGCGTGTCACGTGGGCCGCTGACGCCTTCGCCGGCTCCTCTCAGCTGCGTCAGTGTCTCGTAACCTTTGTGGTAACTTTCCACTCGCGCCCGCGCCCAAACATGCCCCGCTGACACCGTGTGCGTGTCATACCAGCACTCTCTCGGCTTAAAGGCCGCCGCAGCCCGCGGACATTGAAGGCCGGTGCACCTTTTTCTCGGTTTCTCAGCTGTCTAGGGTTTCATCATCTGGGTCACGTGACAGCAGGGTCATGTGACCAGGCCCTGTTAGGCAGCCACTATTTCTCACTGAGACCCTTTGAATGTTTAACACCACGGACAGTGGAGGGCGCTCTTGCCGCTGTAAGCCGAGCCCCCGGCTGTGGCTGATGGAAGTGCTGTGTTTCAGCTGGGTGGCGTTCGAGGAGGAGCAGTTTGCAGGCCCCATGTATGTCATGGAGGAGGGTAGCTACAGCAGCCTGGAGGCCATGGGCTGCCCCCATCAGGACGTGCGGATCCGCTCCCTGCAGACCACCGGCTTCGTGAGTAACCCACCCCACCCCCCCCCCGCATATGTCTGTACCAGGACCCCAGGTATTCCTAACATTTACGTGCCTGTGCGGCCCCCCGCCCCCCTCTAACCCCCTCACAGGAGTTCTCGCTGCCCTCCATCACCTTGTTCTCCAAGCCTGGCTTCAGGGGGAAGAAGGTGGTTCTGAAGGATGGTTCTGTGAACCTGCCTCTATGTGGCTGCGATGGCCTCATCTACTCACTGCAGGTGGAAGGGGGCATGTGAGTGACGACCGTCCAACTCGCATTCCAGGGCGTTTGGGAGCTGCAGCCATTTCCAGCCGGGGTGGGAACGGGGGCACTTTGTATCTTGTTTCTGAGCCACATCAAACGTCAGATTGGTTCCTGATGAACGGGGAAGTCAGTCTATCGTGGTCGCTGAGCAACTGACCCAGGCCCAGGCTTGGAGTTTTCAGACGGTCCCTAAAGCGCCTTTTCCTCTGAGAACATGAACATTCCCCTGAAGCTCACACTAGTGGCCTCGCCTCCGCGGCCGGTGTTCAGGGTGGCCAGACCTTGTAAACATACCCGCTAATTTGCAAGCGCTCGGGTTTCTCATGAATGTCTCCACGCTGTGTGGCCGGGCCCGCCCACATGCTGTCGTCCTCCCCGCTCGCCCAATCAGGTGGGTGCTCTTCGAGGAGACCAACTTCCGTGGAAGGCAGGTGCTGCTGCTCCCCGGAGAGGTGGCCGACTGGTCCACGATGACCAACTGGCGGCGCATCGGGTCCCTGCGGCCCCTGATCCAGGTACGGGCTGCCCCGAGAGGGCTTGGGGAGGGGTGGGGTTGGGGCATGGAAACACAGTGTCAGCCGGGGGTGCCGTGCTGCCCGACTTCACTGTACGTTTTCCACGACTCTGGAAAAACACATTTGACTTTGTTTTGTTCATATGGTAACCAGCCTGGGGGGGGAGCAGCACTGGCTTTCTGCAATTCACTTCTTCCACTTTTTTAGCATTTTTGTTCTTTTTCTTTGGAACTTTCCACACTTACTGTGTCCCAGTTGCTGCTCTTCACATTTAATAATTTATCAGCCGCTTTCATCCTAAGCGGCTTATGATGGGGGTGATGGTACAAGCTCCCTAAGATTCGAAACCGTGACCTTTCTGTTGTTAGTACAGTCTGCAGTCTGTTGAGCTACAGGAGCTTGTATACAGTCCTAATCAGCAGCATGGCTGAGAGCCCCACACTGCCCGGGTTCATGGAGGCACATTTTGTTACACTTGGATATTTATATCTTGGGGGGGAGGGGGGTGCTATCTGAAAGCCTACACCCAGGGGAAACAGTCCCGCAGAAATGACTCCTCTCCAGCCTCTCGGTACAGTGTGGGACTCTCTCGTTTCTCAGGAATACTCCCATGCAGGAAGTGGCGGTATGTGTCATGTGACGTGCATGTGTGCCCCCCCCCAACAGAAACCCGTGTTCTTTCGGCTGAGGAACAAGGAGACCGGAGGTGTGATGTCGCTCAGCGGGTCGCTGGACGAGATCAATCTGATGCGCATCCAGGTGCTGGATGAGATGGGGGGGCCTGAGCAGATCTGGGCCTATCAGGACGGCCTGTTCCGATGCAAGGTACGGTCGCCTAGGCGACCCTCTGCTCCACCCCCCATCCTCAGGTGGGACGCGGATGACGGCGCGTTGACCTGCTTGCCTCTTGCGGTATAGGCGCTGGAGGACTGTTGCCTGGAGACCACAGGGAGCATGGTCATGGCAGGAAGCCGGCTAGGCATCACTCCAGCGGTGGGAAAGGAGAACCACTTCTGGAGCATCACTCCAGACGGGCTGATCCGCTGCAGCATGAAACCAGAGCTGGTTCTGGAGGTTAAAGGTGAGTTTGGCGCCGCTGGGCAGCCTGGTGCTGCCTTGCTCCCCTTCCCAAGGCCCTGTCCACAAAACATACTGGCAGAACTGGGATGTAACCCCAAACCCTGAGATGGTCACATGACAGAAGGTAAACAAAACAAAATGCTGCCTCAGCATAGCTGTTACAAAACTGCAAGCGATTTCATTGGTTGTGAGGGGACTGGGCATATCCGCATTGCTGATCCTGATTGGTTGAGCCCAGATTCACTCATTCCCGCGAGTCTCCAGAAGAGGTCGTGAAGGCTGTCGCCCGTGCCAGCTGCCATTAGCATCATAGTTCCCAGCACTGGGAGAGCAGGAAGTGGGTGACGGCAGAGGGGCTGAGAATGGCTGGATTTTAGGCCGCTTACAGGCCACGGCTGCTCATTACTCATCACTTTTCCAGCCGTATTGTGAAAGTAGCTCCAGTGTGAAAATGAACTGCTGGTGTCGGGCTTTTGACAGGGTCACCTGAGTTTCAGATGTCTGTGTGAACTTGGGGTCAGTTTGAGGTCCTTGGCTAGGTCCTTGTCCCATAAACCGGAAAACAAGCTGACCTGCAGCCATGCATGTGTCACTACAGAAGGGCATGCGCTTGGTAAATTCTGCGTGTCTCCTGAGCACGCAAAGCTTTTTAAACGCTGTTTAAGAGCACCACCATGTGGGTAACTTGAGAACTGCACTAGTTCACAAGATAGGACTCCAATCAGGAGTAAAGGGCCAGTGTAGTGAATTATTAAATGCTTCCTGGTAAATGTTACCAAGTTTGTTTGTTGCTGGTTCCTCTCTCTCTTCGGAATCTATCCTGGATATTCTTATTAAAGCATCATACATTCAAGTTAACTTTTTCTTAACAGGTGGCCACCAATATGACAAAAACCAAGTAATTCTCAATGAATTTGATGAACGGAAATTAAACCAAAGATGGACGTTGGAGATTCTTTGAAGCTGCAACAGCAGACTGGAGTGGATGTCAGGACTGCTTCAACGTGGGGCATCAGGGCCTTACCATGCTGCTCCACCATGGGGCCTCAAGGCCTCACCATGCTGCTCCACCATGGGGCCACTTTGATCTATAAGGATGGTCCATCATGGGGCTCAGTATTTCTTGATAAACTTGCTAAACAACCAGTGTCAGGTAAACCTCCAGAAGACACCAGCATTCCACATTATGCCTGCCTTTGTATTTTTTTTATATAATGCACAAACACCACAAGATGGCAGCACTCCAGTTGTGCAGAGCATCCAAAACCCTAATCACACAGATGCCTTAAAGATCGAGGACCAAGCTGCAGATTCTCCCTGCAGAAAGCAGGTTAATCCCAACGGCCTTTAAAACGAAGCCTTTAAAAACGAGGCTGCTTCTTCTCTAGCGTGGAGAGCCGCTCTCATCCCTGTTTGGAGTTTGCTCTGTAATTAATGACCTACAGCTTGTGGAACAGTCCATCAGACCCCAAGCAGCTGTGTCTCTCACTCACACAGACACAGACACTCACACAGACCTGTGCTTCATTTTAACCTGTTTATTTCTGAAACCAGCACAAGCTGGTTTTTAAATCGCTCTTCCAATTTTTACTAGTGCATGACATTTTCTACATGAAGACATGTTTTTTTTTTATAACAGGTGTATTTTCTTTATGCTCTTTTTACAGAGTTGCTAGTTTCTTTAATGTAAATGTTCGGTATTCAAATAAAAATGCTGTTATGTTTTGAATAAAAATGTAGTGTCTTTTCATACACAAACTGGCTTCCCTTTCCCCAAAGCTGATGCCTGCGGGCTTCTTTGATTGCTAAACATCCCTTTCACACAGCGTGCTCCCCGCAGCCCAAAAACACACTCCCACACAGTTGATGATGCACCAGAACTGCCTTAAATAAGCTCCACCATTCAGCACAAGCTCCGGTCCAGTACTGAGTTTCCTGAGAGGACAAAGGTCACCTGGAGCCAGAGCACTTGGGAAAGGGTAGATGAGGGCCTGAGCAGTGTGCCCTGTGCATGCTTACTGGGGACCCCCCTGGAGGACGTTAACCACAGTCTTCCCCCGTGCGTGGCCCCTCTCCAGCTGCTGAAAGGCCTGGGGCACCTGGTCAAAGGAAAACTGGCGCTCCACAACAGGTCGGATCTGCAGGACAAGAGGAGGAAGTGATGCAATACAGTGCAGCACTTCCTGTGAGCTTGGGGCCGACCGCACACCGCAAGCGGGGCACACAGCAAGGCAGAGTGCTGGAAAGGAAGTGACCAAAACCAGCAGCAACCTGCCTGCCAGCATCATCGGTGATGAATATGGTTTAGCTTCTTTTTTTTGATTTTCAGGCAGCGGTAAGTGCAGCGCAGGACTTCGGGGAAAATGTGACATATGGTTTCACAATAGCATGAGAGGCCGAGGCCCTGCCCACCTCAGATTCACCCCCAGGGCCAGAAAGTCCACAGTAGGGCTTGATTTAAGACAGATTCAATCAAAGACAAACCAGCTCAGTAACTGGCATTGGGCCTCCATGTTGTAACACCTTCAGTGGTATAAAACCCCACCTAAAATACAAAGGATAGCTGTAGATGCAGCCCCAGGTGCAGACGCCCCGTGACTATACCTGTCCAGCGTCCACCATCTCTGCCACCTCATCCAGAGCCGGTCCACTTGGTGCAAAGAACCCCCAACGGTAGTGCCCCCCCCGGGACAGGTGCTGGAAGACAGGGTCAAATTGCTAAGTAGTGTGTCTTACCTAAAGACGTATTAATATTAAGCTTCATTTGACACCTCATTCAGACAGTTGGCGGAGCATTTTGCCCGTTTAGTGGTAATTTACATTTACCCAGGATCGACAGCTACGGCACTGATCCCAGACTGACCCTGGGCACCCCAGGACCACTTCATTTCAGGTCAAGACCCACCAGCCCGGGCTGACCACAAGTTGTCTGGGCGAGTGAGTCAGTCACACCTCATCATTTTCACTTCCCTCTGGTGGCCAACTACTCAGAAACGCCAATGACATCAGTCCCATGCGACCTCCACCTTGCTACTCGGCTCTGCACTGCACTGAGCTCCTTCAATAAATGGCGATCAGGCTTTGCTCTGTGCTTGAATAACATATTTGTAACAGTAGTTAAAATCTGCAATGTTTCAACATCACCGTAAGTTTTCAGCCAAACAATGAAAGTGTCTACCCAGCCCCCCCCCCCCGAGCTCCAGAAGTTCTCTGGAACCCGGAGCCATAACAGGAAGGTGTCAGAAACAGAAACGTTCATTCAAAAGGCACAAAAGGCAGCAGCAAAGCCGCTTTGTTTACTGGGAACAAAGGAGCCCGCGCTGCCATGGTAACAGGGGCCTTTCAAACCCACACTAGGAGCCCCCTCAGGCCCTGGGTGAACATGGCAGAGACGCCACATATGCCGCTCGTGCTGCAGAATGGACTGAACAGCGCCGCATACCTGTGCGGGACAGAGAGGCAGGATTAGCTGCAAACGGCAGCTGCAGTTTGAGCCCCAGTAGGGGGCGCCATACGCACAGGCACACCAGCGAGTGACTCATGGCATAGTTACGCCGGCAGACAGTCCCAGCTGAGGGGACAAAAGGAGCAAGGCGAGGCGCCCACGGAGGCATCCCGGGCCCGAGCTGGCATCAGCGGAAATCCTGCCGGCTCAGCACAGCTGGCAGCCACTGCGCCCCGCGTCACGGCGGGCAGATGGCATGTACGGAGGTGGCCCTCCGCGGCCTGCTTCACGGCGGGCAGACGGCATGTACGGAGGTGGCCCTCCGCGGCCTGCTTCACGGCGGGCAGACGGCATGTACCAGGCCGCACTCACATGAAGCCCACCCCCCAGGCATCATCAGAAACTCAGGCACAGAAGCTACAGGTTACCTTGAAGACCTTTGTCGCCACGGTGAGACCAGTGCGCATCATTCCATCGGCGATGCCCAGTGCATCCGTGTTCCTGAGGAAGGGTGTCACCATGGTGACGTACTTTGCTCCAGACCAGGGCCGCAGCAGGTCCAGGGCCCACTTCTCTGTGTCCCCGCCCACGTTGTCTAGGATCAGGTCGAACCTGGAGAACAGAGATGGTACGTCTCACATCCAGCACTAGCGCCAAAACACAGGGAGAAACCGCACTCCCATTGGCCAAACTGGAACTGTCGAATTGATAAGCATCGGAGCAGGCTTACTTCTCCAGGGCCTTCAGCGGGTCCTTCGGGGGACCGGCCGTGTAGTCCACCACAAGGTCAGCTCCCAATCCCTTCACGAGCCCCTCGGCATTCTGGGAGCACACCGCAGTCACATGTGCCCCCCAGGCTTTCACCATCTGCAGAGGAACCAATCAGGAGAGGTTCATGTCAGCATCAAGAGATGAACTACAGCTCCGCTGAATGCAAAGGGATCACATTACATATCAGAGAATATCACATAGCAGATTCGGGTCAAATCCCCTTCTGTGGTCTAAGGCATAAATACCAGATTTTGAATGCGAGCTCAGGCTGAGTCAGCACCGAGACGTGCGCTCAGGCTGAATCACAGGATCGCAGGCTTTTCGCCAGTCCAAGGCTGGTGTTTTCATCATCAGCCCATTAAGCAAATATGTTACTTACCTGGACAGCAAGGGTGCCGACACCGCCGGACGCTCCGATGATGAGGATTCTGTTGTGAGGAAGCAGCAGAGGACATCGGACATGTACCGGCTATTTATAGAATATGCAGGAATATGATGAATCAGGCAGCTTCCTAGGCCACGCGGCTGGGGCGGCTCACCGCTTCTTAGGGCACCGGTCCTTGGTGAGCCCTCCGGTTGTGACGAGGGCGGACCAGGCCGTCGCTGCGACGTAGGGGACTGCAGCTGCCTGGAGATGGTCCAGGGTCTTGGGCTTGCGAGACACCTGGATAGAAGCGACAGGACAGGGCACAAAAATAAAGCCGCCCATTTAATTAGGACTCCCACACAAGACACGGGACAGTTTGTACACCAACCTTAAGCATCCTAATTATTGAAATACTGTACACCTGCTGGAGGAGGCTCATGATTTTATTTAAGCTTCCAAAAGCAGGAGATTTGACCCACAGTCATCAGGAGCTCCCAGCACCTCACCTCATATCCAGTCAGTACCACCAGCACCTCACCTCAGTACCAGCACCTCACCTCATTCCCACTCAGTACCACCAGCACCTCACCTCAGTACCAGCACCTCACCTCATTCCCACTCAGTACCACCAGCACCTCACCTCATTCCCACTCAGTACCAGCACCTCACCTCATTCCCACTCAGTACCAGCACCTCACCTCATTCCCACTCAGTACCACGAACTCGGCCAGGCTGCCCTGCTTCCAGGGAGGGATGGCCGCCCACACCTGCACAGAGACAATGGCGGCATCCTAATGAAGCTGGGAATCCATTACAGCAACAAGAACAGCAAGATTTAACAGGCAGTTTCTCATATAAACTACGATACGTCTAAGCTGCAGGTGTCCCCTGCTCTGTAACACTGGCCGACCCAGCATAGCTGGCTGTCCAAGTAAGGACATGGGAAAAGTACTTTACGAGCCCCCATCCCTCCAGAGCCAAACAATCCATGACTGTTTTTCTCACTGTTGGCATTACCTCATCCCCAGGCTTAAAATAAGTCACATTCAGGCCACACTCCATAACCACACCGGACACATCGCGACCCAGGATCAGAGGGAACTCGCTGCCGGTCTGCTTGATGTACAGGGGGTCACGCATCATGCGGAAGGTGGCGGCTCCATAGCCACCTGCGAAATAGACAAGGAGGTGCTGATGGTCACCATGCTAATTCAGGTATTCTAAAACCTTTAAACAGGCTGAATGATAAGTTGACAATAGAGAAAGGTACCAGCCCTTGCTTCCCGGTTTGCTTGTATCAGGGGGAGTAAATTTACAGTTGATTTCTGTCAAAAAAAACTACTGTCTGCACAGAATGGCAATGAGCAGCAATATACCACCGTGTTGATATTCCAAGAAATTTTCCAGCCTTGAGAAAGAACCACAGCGTTAGACTGGACTTGTCAAAGTTCGCATAAATGCTCCATATTAGTTAGCTGTGAATGTTGCAGTATTCCGCGAACATCTCCATCGTCACCGCTGAGCAGTTGGGTTAAAAAGGCGCTTCACCCACAGGACTCACCTCTCATGCTCGCGTCTATTGGGTTGAGAGCCGCAGCATGGACTTTAACTATCACCTCGTTAGGATAGTTGATGATGGGGAAACTGGCGTTTTTGGTGAACCTCAGAACCTCATTGCTGCCGTATTTATCAATCACCCAGGCGGGCATGACAGTCCGCCGGTGCGCGGAAGTCCGCAGCCGCCTGAGCGACTCCCCGCATCCGTCACCGGCCAGCAGGCTTACTCTGGGTACCGCGCTGCGACACCGACGTAGCAGCCGTGCGCTCGCTGTCGTGCTGCACAAATGCACCATCTTCACACAATGTTCGCGTTGACATTAACCGTGCCTAACTCGATATCGTCAATGACATTGGACCGCTTTCGCAGATCAAATATACTAGGTCACTGCACCGTATCGCTATCAAACACAAACATCTAAGCATCTAATGTTAATTTTGTCTACGCTTCGCATAAAATCTTCTATTTATCGTTCAGTAAAGTTTACGAGAAAGTACTTCACTGTCATTCAAATACACTCCATACTACCCATGCCCTGTCCATGCCACCCGCTGGCAACATGACCTCTGACCTAATGGTATTAACCAATAGAAACGCGAAATGCCCATAACCGACCAATCAGACTCAGCGACACTGGATGGCAAAGTGAAGCCAACATGGCCGCTTATTATGGTTCTATATTTTGAAGGTTGCCGGCATAGTTTCGGGAAATAGGGCTTTTAAAAGAATTCATTAAATATGTTGGGCTTGACAATAAGAGAAGTAAGTATCATCAACAAAACTTAATTCACACATTGTTTATATTTTATTATTCATTTTCATTCAGATAGCAATTCGTCTGTCTTACAGTATTGTGATTGAATATGCAACGTTTTAAAGATAGAATTAATTATGTTCATATTTCCATTTGAATTTAGTAGTATTAGTATTACATATTAGTACAGAACGCGATTTCGTTTGAATTTGATCGTAGATAGCTGAGGATTAGTAAGTTAATTGGACATAATGGTTACTTCGTAATGATGCACAATAATGTCACTACCTTTAATATGGTTTCACAATGCATCGTGAGCATATTACATGACAATACGTATACATTAATGTGCAAATGAATATGTGTTCCATGCCATGGTTATTTAAAATCTCCTCAGGTGTCACAGGCCATGAGGGAGGGAAGGGTGTCTCCCATGGACCTGTGCAGAAGATGCCTAGACCAGGTGAAGAACACCGCCTATCTGAATGCCTACATCACGGTGACTGAGGAGCAGGCTCTGAAGCAGGCGCAGGAGTCGGAAGGCAGATTTCTTAAAGGTTTGTGTGAGAAAGGCACAGAGAGCAGTTTGCCACTGTGGAGACGTCTGAGTGATGTCCTTTATCTGTGATGCAAACGGACATGGCAAATGATTGTGACGGAGTTATAAATGCATCTGCGTCTCTCGCCTGGTGGTGAGCATCACTCTGCCCTTCTCACAGGAAAACCCAAAGGCCCCCTGGACGGGATCCCCTTCTCGGTCAAAGACAACTTCTGCACAGAGAACATCGAGACCACGTGTGCCTCAGACATGCTGAAAGGTGAAATGGTGAAATGTGTGCATCTACCGGCTTGTACGAGCCAGGGTTAATTTTTTCCTGGAAATGGCGATATTTTCAAGGCTTTGGGCTTTTTCTTTTTCTTGTATTGAGGTGTAAAAGTATTAGGATTGCAAATGGAGCTGAGAATAGATGGTGCGTTTCATACTGCTACTGGCTCCCTGCCAGGCCAACGGCCTCCTGCACGGCTCACAGCTCACATGCTGCCATGCAGGGGCGCTGATCTCGGTGGAAGGTGCCTGACACGCCTGTCAGAGGAACAGACTGTGACTCCAACTGCATGGAAGGTTGTTGTGCAAAGACCTGGCTTATATCACCAATATTCCTTATCCTCTTTTAGGTGTATTATAATCAGCATCATTTGGCCTTTGTTTCATAAGTCCATTCATCCATTCATCTTCCAACCACTTATCCTGGGTAGAATCATGGGGGGGTTGCTTGATTCTATCCTATGCCCCCTGTTCCATGATATAGTGGAAAGTCTAAAAACTCCTGCTGTACATATAACATGTCTGTGTCTGTTTTGATACGTTAAAAACACTGTATGCTAAGTATGCTCATGCTAGTTACTGTAAGCAGCTTCTTAAAGATGCACAGCACTTAGCCGAGTCTGTGGGTTGGCATCTCGTTCACCGCTCACCACCACTGGTAATCATTTCTCTGTCATTGTCGTCCCAATTCTGGCTCACAGGCTACCGTTCTCCTTACACCGCCACCGTTGTTCAGAAGCTCCTGGACCAAGGGGCCGTCCTGATCGGAAAGACTAATTTGGATGAGTTTGCAATGGGGTAAATTTATGCAAAACGCTGATTTCTTTTTTCCCTTGTTTTGCATCATTATCGCTGTCATTTTCATTCACATGGAACTGAATTTGAGGGAGCTGCTAGCTGCTAGCTGCTGGCTGGCTGGCTGGGGGGGCGGGTGGATGTGTTTTGGGGTCACGGGCCCCCAGCATAGCAGCTGGTCCCCACCACAATCTCTTTCCAAGGTCTGGCAGCACCGACAGCGTGTTCGGCCCAGTGCGGAACCCCTGGAGCTACTCGGCACAGTACCGGGAGCGGGCCGGAGCCGACGTGGGCTGGACCGTCGCCGGCGGCAGCTCTGGGGGGAGTGCCGTCGCCGTGGCAGCTCAGACCTGCTTCCTGTGAGTGTTGCAGCTTCAGATAAGCACCTGACCTGTCAAAAGGTTGCATGACATCGCAGTTTGTTTGCCTTCCCTGGTTAGGAGTGTCCATCATGTTAAAGCGCTCTCCAGTCTGGCTTAGTCGTCCTGTATTTTTGGGTGGAGTGTGAATCTCCCTTCCATACCTATGTGTGTGCTCCCCCCGTCCCTCCCTGTCAGTCTGTGCCCTTATCTCCCCGTGCTCCTATCTCCCCCCGTCCCTGTCCTGGACTGCTGTCTCATCCATGACGTACCGTCTAATGTCCTGCAATTCTGAGCCCAGTGACCTTTCCTGAATAAGTGGAGTGTGGATGGATGGAGAAAAGGTAACAGGGTGGCTTCTGAATAATTGACCAATCAGAATTAAGTAGCTGGGGCCGCACCCTAACCGATGGCGTGATGAACAAATGACCTGTCCCCCCCCCCCCCCCCCGTGCCGCTGTCACTCAGCCCTGTTCGCTCCTGCAGTGCCCTGGGCTCAGACACGGGGGGATCCACGCGGAACCCGGGTGCCCTGTGTGGCGTGGTGGCCCTGAAGCCCACCTACGGCCTGCTGTCCCGCCACGGCCTCATTCCACTGGTCAACTCCATGGACGTCCCCGGTATCCTGAGCAGGAGCGCCAGAGACACAGCGGTCATCCTAGGTAAGGGCGGGTCCCACGGCTCGGGGAACACGCCGGAAGGCTGGAAGGCAGGCGGGCAGGAGGACAGCTGGAACCCGGAACGGTCAGTGGGGCGAGTGTGGTCCTGACAATGGGCCGTATCTCTGCAGGTGTCCTCCAAGGCCTGGACACACGGGACTCCACAACGATCCCTCCCCCAGCCGCACCCCCCCACCTGCCCGAAGAGATGGACATCAGGAAGATCCGTATCGGCATACCGCGGGTAGGGTAGCACAGAGGTTTCAATTTCAGGTCCAGAAAGTACAAATCCAGACCAGGATTTTGGTTCAACCAATCAGTTGAGCTACTCTGTGACTGTGACTCTTTATGCTCAACTGATTCGTTGAAACCAAATCCTGGTCTGGATTTTTACTTTCTGGACCTGAATTTGACACCTCTGGGGTAGCGTGAGCGCGTGTGACTGCCGGAGATTCCCAGGCCGGATTCCCTAATTATTACTATTAGTGATCGATTCACTCCGGATGAGAGCTTGCTGCCGTTACTTTGGTGGGAGCGACATAGCAGGGATGTCTTCAGAGAGTGTAGAAGTTCACCACCGTACATGATGCTTTGTTGTTTCTGGCCAGTCAGGTTACGGCTCAGCTCATTGGCACGGTGGCTCGCGATTACTAAAGTTGTGTCCTTTTCCTTTACCCCCCCAGGAGTACCACGCACCAGGGTTGTCCACGGAGACGCTGTCCCAGTGGAGTCGTGTTGCCGACCTGTTTGAGCAGGAGGGGGCCTCGGTGGAGACCGTGTCCCTCCCCCACACCCAGCACTCTATAGTCTGCTACCATGTGCTCTGCACTGCTGAGGTGGCCTCCAACATGGCGCGCTTCGATGGCCTGGAGTACGGTGAGCGCTGTCCGGCAGTCGTCGGTCAGCTGTGCACGATGCGGTATTAAAGAACCATCCCTCAGAGTCCTGGGCGGGGTTCGCAGACTGACGGCGAGTCTCTTCCAGGTCACCGCAGCTCACTGGAGGAGTCCACCGAGGCCCTGTACGCCACCACGCGACACCAGGCCTTCAACGACGTTGTCCGCCGCAGGATCCTGGCGGGGAACTTCTTCCTGCTGAAGAGGTGAGAGGTTGTTCTCCTGCCTCAGGCAAGCATGAGTCGGACCTGGGGGCCTGCCTCCACTTCTGCTTATTCTTGGAGAGGAAGTGGCTCTCCTGCTACAGGAAGAGCATTTATATGCATACGCATCTTCTTTCTTGCTGTTACTGCTTTTGTCGTTGCCAGCAGGCTTGTCCCTCTGCACCATGTTCTGTATTTCAGGTTGTGTTTCTTCTGCGGCAATTTGATCCTCATTTGAAGAAAGGTCCGTCTTTCGGAGCTTGACCAGTCATGCCTGTTGCGTGACCTCTCTGGGTTCGCTTACTCATTCCTGCCCTATGGCCACGTGCAGGAACTATGAGCTGTACTTCACGAAGGCGCAGAAGGTGCGGCGCCTGATCGCGCAGGATTTTGCGCGGGTCTTTCGCAGCGGTGTGGACGTGCTGCTGACCCCAACGACGCTGAGCGACGGCGCGCCTTACCGCGACTTCATCCAGGAGGACAATCGCACACGCAGCATCCAGGAGGACGTCTTCACGCAGCCCGCCAACATGGCAGGTATGGCTGCCCTCGCAGCTTCCGCCGTGTTGTTATCCAGCCGCGTTTATTCTGGCAGCCGCCGGCAGTGGTGATCACATCTCCGGTGTCTTAGAGCTGGTTGTCACAACGAGCTGCCGTCCCTGTCAGCTGGAGAAGGGTTGAATGCAAAGGGGCTCTTTGCTTTTAAAAGCTTATGGAAATGCCTGATGGTGTCTTGTCTTGGTTTTCACCTTCCTCCAGGCCTCCCGGCCATCACCGTGCCCACGGCGCTGTCCAGTCGGGGCCTCCCCATCGGCCTGCAGCTGATCGGACCGGCTCTGCAGGACGCCAAGCTCCTGGCTCTGGCCGCCTGGCTGGAGAGGAGACTGTGCTTCCCGCGCTTGGAGATGGATGGAATGTGGGCGGGGCTTGGGGATGTGGGTGTGGCTCAGGGACTTGAGGATGCTCTCCAGGGGCGCACCTGAGGACATTGGGGACACGGTGGCTGGTCTGTGCGGTACCCCGGTGGTGAGGAGCTGGGTCCTCGGCGGCGGGTGGAGGGTTCAGTGGTGGCTCAATTTAGAAGTGCATCGAATGGCATCGTATATGCGATATTTAAGAGCAGAAACTGCAGCGGGCACTGCAGACCTGCAGGGGGAGCCGGCTGGCATCTGGGCTGGCCGGCGGGACGCACCGCTGCCGGGGGTTGGGGGTTGAGGCGATCCTGCCGTCCCACAAGGCCGTGGGATGCATGTAAAAGGCAGGGCTTTTTCCACCTCTGCCTGCCTGCTGTTGTGAAATAAAATAACGATGGATCATATGACTTCTTTCCTTTTAATAATGTCTGCCTTTGGATTTTAAAATCTTTGTAATGAGGGTCACCCCTCTCGCCTAAGGGTCTCAGCAGGGCTTGTGATTGGGAAGCAAGTTTGTCACACTCAGTGATGCTGTTTAGCGTCCAGGTAAATGATGGCCTCGCAGTTCATCATTTGACCAGAGGGGGCAGCAGGGCTACTGCCTAGCTAAATGAAATTGGTGATGGGATTAATGTGTTAAGCAGTGGAATACACAGTGGGTCACATGGCAGTCACATGGTCGGCACTGTCACTCTCCTGCAATGTCACCGTCAGTGTGAGGATCGCCTTTTGTACATGACCATCCTGAGGCACCCTGTTGTACAGATACCTTCAGTGTCACATGGTTTGATGGAGCCTCCTTATTGGTCCAGTACCTAAAGGCCTGAGATCAGAGGAAGAGAATGCCTTGGGTCTCTCATCGTCCCACATCAGCTCGATGTCAGACTTCGGCTGCTATCCTCTTTGTTTTAAGACTGATTTGTTCTTTTTGTCAGCGGTTTTGGGGAAGTCCCTCTTTTTCGTGTGCCGGCTCATCTCAGCGTGTGTACAGGAACTGGCAGACTCCTGCTTAATCCTGCCTGCGAAAAGGTCAGGCTGTTTGTGTGCCGCATATTTCCACTGGTTGGGGTGCGCGGCTGTGTGATGTGTACGTAAGGTGGCTGGCTGGATCTGCCTGCGGCCTGCAAGGTGCCCGCCATGAGACGCCAGCGGACAGATGTGGGGGTGGGCACGGCAATCTCAGGATGACGGCTGTCAGAAGGGCGAGGTCGGCTGGCTGGAGAGACATGCTCTGCTTACGTCCCTTGCAGCTCCACTTCATGTGCTTGCCAGCCGCGCCCAGGGTGCTACTGGGACGTCCCTTTTAGCACCTAACACACACACACACACACACACACACACACACCGGTGTAACGGAGAGGCTCCCCTGCACTGGTTAGTCCTCAGGCTCCTGAGGTCACACAGACGAGGATGCACTTCATTTTGAAAATGCAAAGAACGCAAAGTCATGCAGTCGTACGAGTTTGAATTCGGGAGCGCTGCCCATTCTGTCATTGTCAGGGAGAATGGGGTGGGGATGCAGTGGAGGGTGGAAGGTGGTGCCCCCTCTGCCGGTCCTGTCAGGATGGTCCCGAGAGCCCCTTATAGAGGTAACCCCCTCCCCC
>JAODKM010000025.1:19490176-19504462 GCA_026780845.1 Petrocephalus sullivani
ACTGCCCTCCCACCCCCCATCATTTGTGTAAGCTCAGCCTTCTTGTCAACGGCGTACTCAGGTTGCACTCATGCAAACCACAAAAATCATCTCTATGAGCCAAACAGAGACAGTGTCGAGTTCGGGAGACTCAAGATCCAGGGGCATAGTCTTTCTGTCATTGGGCCCCCCAGCTTACCCCCTAACCCCAACCCACCACCCCCCCATGCCCTGTGGGTACTGTCACAACACAAAAACAAACTAAATCCCAAAATAAACCCCCTTTCATGTAGAGTAAAAATATGCATGACTCCGTTTCCAAATGAAATACAGGGAGGGGTCATATTTCCCTCAGTTTCACTTAATACAACAATGTTTAAAAAAAAAAGTGCTCTCCCGCCTGATGTAAAAAACGTGTATTCTGTGCAACACGCCAAAGTTATTTGCTTTCGTTAGCATATGCAGAGCAGTCTGAGGGCGTAGGGAGGCGCTGAGGCCTGTCGCCTCTTTATTCCTCTCCATTTCCATTTTTTTGGCCCTCTTACAGCCTGTCTGTGTTTGCTCGGGGCGAGGATGAATATTTCAGTGACGGCCAGCGGCTGGAGAGTGCAGTGCACGGTTACCGGGGGCAACGGTGGTTTAATGATGTTTAGCTTTTGGGGCTTATAGCATCTCACAAACCTGTTTCCAGACTCCTCTCTCTCACTCCATCCATGCCTGTCTATCCATCCATCCCTGCGTCGCCCTTCAGGTGACTGAACCCCCGGCTCACACAGCTCGGACTTGAGGTGTCAGGAACCTGGTGACACCTCCCCACGCTCCCCATGTCCTCTCTGTGCGAGCGCCGGGAAAAACCACAGGGCCCCAGCCTGGCGCCAGCCCGCGTGCCTCCCGATCGATACCACCGCGTTTCCTGTCCATTTGCTGAGGGTCGCGGGAGTGGGGGCTCATTAATTATTTCTGCCGGCGCAGCCTGGAGTGCGCTGCTGGCACGACTGGGGGGGGGCATGGGTGGGGGGGCCGCGTGACCTTCTGCCTCCCGTTCTGTTAGCAGCCTCTCGGAGGGACAGGAGGGAACGAACGACCAATCAAAAGCCGGCAGACTGAGAGCCAGGAGGCTCAAAGAGGAGCGAAAGACTAAGAATCGTGTAAAAGATGTTTATTTTTAGAGGATTGCGAGGAAGAAAAACGGTGTATAATAAAGACATGGTGCTTGGAACCCGCCATCGTCACCAGACCCGTCCCAGTCAGACCCAGCAGGGCTGGCTCAGAACCCCCGGGGGAGGGGCGGAAGCTCCCCAGACATGCCGGATCAGAACTTAGTGACGGCGGTGGCAAAGTTCTCCAGGGCGGACCGGGCCTCCGAGGGAGGAAAGCACTTAATGGCATCCAGGGCTTTGTTTCCGTGGCAACAGCAAAGGTCGATGGCCGCTCTCACGCCGTCCTCGGCTGCGACTGCTTCCCAAAGCTGAAGAGGAAAACAGCGAGATGGCGAGGACTCTCAGCATGGGACGCAGGGGCCGGCGCAGAAGGAGGGGCTTACCCAAAGCACCTGGAGTGGACATTCTGCATTGGACTTTGTTAAACTAGTTGATTAAACTGGTCTGACTGATTTAACTAGTTCGGTGACAGGACTTTCAGCAGTATGCTGCTTGCCTGACCAAGCTCATAAATAACTAATCATAAACCCAGCAGGCAAATCATCAGTTGTTTGCTCCCCTCCCAGTTAACCTTTAATCCCTGCCCCTGCCGAAATTCTACTGCACCGTGTTTTAAGGTGGGAACACAGCTGGCACACAATTAAAAGCCTGAATTACACACACACACGCGCGCTTGCTCGCTCGCTCGTATGCACCCACACACACACAGACATAAAACACATACACCAACATGGACACACGCACACAGACACACGCTCACAGACATATGCACACAGACATACAGACACGGACACAGACACACGCAGACAGACATACAGACACACACATAGACACACGCACACAGACATATGCACACAGACATACGCACACAGACATACAGACACGTGCACAGACACATGCACACAGACATATGCACACAGACATACAGACACACGCACACCGACACACGCACACAGACATACAGACACGCACACACACACGCACACAGACATACAGACATGCGCACACAGACATACAGACACACGCACACAGACATACAGACACGCGCACACACAGACAAGCACATACATACTACTTTCCTGCAGCTGCACACGACTCTCTTCAGACACCCGGTGGCACTCAGTGCCACATCTCGAGTACAGAGGGCAGGGTTAAAAGACAGCACACAGAGAGACCAGCGTCTGTTTGGGGGGGGGGCAGGTTTATGCACAGCTACGGGGAGGTGTTAACCAAAAGGTGCGTCTCCAAACAGGTGAAGCACAGGGGACAGAAGGGTGACGATCCGAACCTCAGACGTGCTACATGTGACAGAACTCCCAGCTTCCAGTGTGGGGGCCAGGACTGAGGTTAAGGCAGTGGTTAGGTAAGGGAAGGAGCTCCGCCCCACTCTGTCCTCGTGCGCACTCACACACACGCACTCACACACACACACGCAGACAGACCCCCAGCAGAGGCACCTCTCCACTGTCCCCTCCCATAGTCACCCTGTCTCCTGCACAGATCTGGCCCGGCACCATATCCCCGCCGATCCAGTTTCAGACTCGACCCGATCCCCCCCATTCCTCCGCACTCTTCCTGCCCCCGTCTGTCCCTAACTTCTTTTTCATCTGACTTTGGCAACCAAATTTCCACCTCGCTATCAGTTACAGTCGCCTGGACCTCGCCCCAGAAGGACACGGAGCACAGGGGAGGAACACGGATGGGCTTGGAGACGACCACACAACTTACGTGCTTCACATTGAGATCTCTGTATTTTTTGGTACTTTCTGTAGTTACATTTGCACACCAAGTCCATCAAATATACTCTCCATTCATTTCCATTCATAGAATGAATAATCCCAACTATGACAACCCTAACCCCTAACCAGACATAACCTTAACCATAACTAACCAGACATTGTTTATTTTTTGATTGCAGTCACAGATTGAGGCTGTCCTTGTGGGGACCAAAAAATGTCACCACAAGGTAAAAGGTTACAGGTTTTTATCACATATTGGGGACATTTAGTCTTTTGTAACGTTTCACAACCATAGAAAAGCTACCAGAGGGGACGGATTGTTCAAACCCAAACGTACCTCTTTGCTGGCAATGCTAAAAAAGCCATGTAATGATTTCTGCGGACAGGCTAGAGCCTGCCTGCGATTAGCCAGATCTGGACGATTCACACAGAACTGCGGCACGTTGGTGCCAGGGTACACTGCACAGCGAGATGGGTCCAGGACAGAGTGCAGCGCCTGACTGGCCACACGTAGGAGGACTATTATTTCAGGTGCAACCACCTGACAGCTGGTGTTTGGGTCTGCCCCGCTCGGGGGCGGGGAGGAAATCAGCACCAATCACTCACCGGGGGCCGGGCTGTCGTGCTGCAAGCGCACACACACTGCCAATGACAGCACAAGGTAAACAGAAAATTACGAAACCAGCTCACCTTTGCATAATCAACCTGTTTCCCAGCAGCTTTCGCCTATACGGGACAGAGAAGAGGCAACAACAGATTACCATTAAAATGTAATACTGAGGACCAGTGGGTAGGCCTCAAACACCACTTAATTCACCATTCACTGAGGTCTTATAACATGTGGTTTATACACTATATTGCCAAAAGTATTGGGAGACCCCTCCAAATCATTGAATTCAGGTGTTCCAATCACTTCCATGGCCATAGGTGTATAAAATCAAGCACCTATGCATGCAGACTGCTTCTATAAACATTTGTCAAAGAACGGGTCGCTCTCAGGAGCTCAGTGATTTCAAGCTTGGTACCGTGACAGGATGCCACCTGTGCAGTAAGTCCATTCGTGAAATTTCCTCACTTCTAAATATTCCATGGTCAAGTGGTATTATAACAAAGTAGAAGCAACTGGGAACAACAGCAACTCAGCCACAAAGTGGTAGGCCATGTAAAATCACAGAATGGGGACCATGCATGCTGAGGCGCACAGTGTGCAGAAATCGCCAACTTCCTGCAGAGTCAATAGCTACAGACCTCCAAACTTCATGTGGCCTTCAGATTAGCTCAAGAACCGTGTGCAGAGAGCTTCACGAAATGGGTTCCCTGGCTGAGCAGCAAAGCGTCGGATGCAGTGGTATAAAGCACACCACCACTGGACTCTAGAGCAGTGGAGATGTGTCCTCTGGAGTGACGAATCACACTTCTCTGTCTGGCAATCCGATGGACGAGTCTGGGTTTGGCAGTTGCCAGGAGAACTGTACTTGCCTGACTGAATTGTGCCAAGTGTAAAGTTTGGTGGAGAGGGGATTATGGTGTGGGGTTGTTTTACAGGGGTTGGGCTTGGTCCCTTAGTTCCAGTGAAAGGAACTCTTAATGCTTGAGCATATGAAGCTGTTTTGGACAATTTCATGCTCGCAACTTTGTGGGAACAGTTTGGGGATGTCCAACATGACTGCGCACCAGTGCACAAAACAAGGTCTATAAAGACATGGATGAGCGAGTTTGGTGTGGAGGAACTTGACTGACCTGCACAGAGCCCTGATCTCAACCTGACAGAACACCTTTGGGATGAATTAGAGCAGAGACTGAGAGCCAGTCTCATACAACATCAGAGCCTGACCTCACAAATGCTCTCCTGGAAAAATTGGTCAAAAATCTCATAAACACACTCCTAAACCTGGTGAAAAGCCTTCCCAGAAGAGTTGAAGCTGTGTGAAATTATAGCCGCAAAGGGTGGAGCAACTCCATATTAAATGCTGCATTCCATTTGCCCTCGGAACTTGGATTCTGAGTTTCGAAGCCGGAAGTGACGACATGCTCGCTCCAGTTTCTCGAAGATCCGAGAAATATCTCGGAGCAGCCCAGAGTACCCCCCGAGTTTCGGATTCAAGATGGCTGCTCAGTGATATTTACATTTTTAAGCACTTTAGTGCTGTTTGAGTCAACTTCGTAAGCTGTGTACACCATACAATGTTATTGTAGTTGATAGATGTGTTGCTACGATCATGTTATACGTGAAATACCGCTTTATGTGTCGTTTATCTACTGGCAATGTGAAAGAATTGTTTGGTTCATGTTGCAAACAAATGACTAGTCGAACCATATGTGCGCAGGATCTGTGACTCGAGCCAAAAAGTTCCGATAAAAAGTGTAGATGCGTTAGGGTATGCCTAGCTTTAACCTTATCCGAGTTCTAGCTTCAGTGGCAAATGGAACGCATCCGACTCGGTTTTCCCCCGAGTTTTTAGCGGATGTGATGTCATTCCGAGTTCCGACTTCCGAGGTAAATGGAACACAGCAAAAGCATGTGGATTAGGAATGGGATGTCATTAAAATTCATGTGCGTGTAAAAGCAGGCGTCCCAATACTTTTGGCAATATACTGTACCAATTTAATATCTTGTTTTAATAACTGCTCTTTTTATTTTTTATGGAGTTTTTGTTATGACCAGCATTCACTGCAGTTTGTGTTCACATTCTTACTTGATATCTATAGAGGACAGTGGATGTCATGGTGATTAAGGACTCACAACTTATATAAACACTTAAATATGTACTTAACCTGCATTCCCCAGTAGAATAACCAGCGGTGTAAATGAGTTAGTGTAAATTACCTCAGATCTACAAATAACCTGCACCGTGTTCTACTACTGGTGCCTGGTCCAGCGAGTCCTGCTGGCCCTTTCTGAGTCATACCTGTTCCAGCTGGTGCGCCCAGCGCCCGGGGCCCACTATCTGACGGTGTAAGAGCACAGGGGCAGAGGTCAGGCTCAAAGTCACCGGGTCGCTCGCACTGCGCTTCACAAAGGGCTGCAGGTCGGAATTCACCTGAAAGGAAACAGACCCATCAAGTCCAACGAGAAACATGAAAACACACCGACTGGCACCTTAAATTAATAACAGACGTGCTAATGCCTTCATGCAGGTTTTCAGAGTGACATTACAGTACAAGGTGGACATGGTGTGATTTAAGTTGCAGGCACACGGGTGGATTCTCCAGGGATTCCGTCGCAGTCTGCCTGCTCTCTAACCCCCAGGCCCTCCTTACCTTGTGAGCCAATGACATATGCTTCCCATAGAGGTAAGCCAGGGCTTGGGCCTCCCTGTCATGCTTTGCCAGCTCCAAGGCTGCCTGGCAGCTCTTCGCCAACAAAGCGCCATGGGACAGAAATGTCTTGTCCTCCCAGGAAGCCACGGTCGTGTCCTCGGTCAGACTACTGTCCTGAAAACGACCACAAAACACGCAAACATGTGGATTCTCTTCCCCAGACGCACGGGAGAGTGCACTGACTCCGAGAGAGAGCCTCTTAACACCGGAGGCGGGACCAAGATGTGCAGCTTTAACTTGTACATACTCACTTCTCAGAGAAAAATCAGAATAAGAATCATACCCATGGTGGTGCAGAAGAAGGAAATCTAAGAGGGTGCTGATACCTGTTCCCTCCAAAGAGGGAGATGAAACCAAACTCTGCAGAGAGCATGAAACAAAGGCCGAGCTCTGCTCGGAAACTCTCCTCCGAAAGAGGCTGAGGTGAAACCCGAGGCGGTGACTTCACTGTCCTCCCCTCAGAAGCCATGCGCTGGCACGCAGAAGGAAATTCTCTAGGAGAGATACCTGCTACTACTGTTTACATCGCCATGCTTACAAAGTTTTTTTTCTTTCTTAAAATGCCTCCATTCATAATTTAGAGAAAAAAGACAAATTGCCTTGGAAGACTCCCCCCATCTCACCACCTGTTAGAACTTGTCAGAACCTGTCACTTCGCCCAGCAACCACATCACGACCACTGACAGATTGCCCCTGGTTTTAAGATGCGGACAGTTTATGGTCTACACCTCAAAGAAATGCAGAAAGTTGTCGACAAACGTGTCCTGGCCCTGCACACTTTCTGTAGGATGCATTGCGACTGTTTAGCCATAAGTGTAAAAGGTACATCTCTACCTCCCCTAGGGAGCAACGCTGCTTCCCAAATCTACTCTCTGGAGAGCCCCAGGGCAAGAAGCCAGGACACTGTTAAGGGTTCCGAGGGGCCCTGAGGGAAAGACGTAGCTGATTAAGGACACAGGAAGTGCAAGGCACTGGCAGCCAATCCTGACAGCTGTTACTGACTTGGGTACGAGGATGTAAGAAGCGTACCTCTGTCCAGCTGTCACTCTCGTGGTATATCCCCTGGACCAGATCCCCAATGGCACTGGAGATCAGTTCCACCACCTGCAAGGAGACACAGATGTCCGTGTTGAGGTTCCACTCACTGAGAGACTTGTCATGAGAGAGATTCTGCAGAAGAATGCACCGCTGCTGGACCTTTGATTGAGATGGTCTAACAGCACATCTGCAAAAGTGAGAAAAGTGAACTTTACATGAGGACAGAAACATATTCCAAGGTATTGCGCTATGCAGCTATCTATCAAAAACTTGAACACGAGACCCAATCCACAAGTTGCTGCAGAGTGTCAGAGGAGTGCAGTCTTTTTCTAGAAGGTTCTCTCAAGTAAAATACTCAACTTCTGGGTAAGAGCAGTCAAGAGATCCATTGGTGGAACGTCTTATCTGCACTAAACTGAAGGTCCCCCAAAAGGGAGACAGCGGAGGAGGAGAGAGCGGCTTTCATGTTTAACTGACAAAACCACCACCTACCATCCAAGAGGGTTTTAAAAATGGATTTAATCTTTAAAGCTGCTCTGCTGAACAGCTTGTGTTGTACTTTGGCTCGCCTGGGACAGATGTGGACACAGGTGTGTGTGTGTGTGGGAGAAATACCAGGAGGGGTATGGATGGACGAGGGTGGGCCTTACCCCTCTCATTGACAGCTCATTATCACATCTGCACTACAGCCGCTGTTTTCATAAAGAGCATTTACACCGAGATTTGTTAATTCACATCTTATTTATAACCCCACCCCCCATTCCAAATGTTTAAACTGTGTCGTACACATGTATCGGGTTTCCTGTCTTCCGTGTCGCATGTACTGAGGAGCAGATGGCGAATCAAAACACAGAAAGGTCAGCAGGGTGGAAAGGTTCATGAGACCCCTTAGTGGGCTGGAGACTTCTACCAGGGGTAGCGGGCGTAGATTCAGGAAGGTGCTGACCAAGGAAGGCTATGCAATGAAACTAGGAAAACTCCAGTGACCCCAAAAAGGTGAGTTGTGGCCAGTCTCCCCACCCTTGAGATACACATCTGTGGATTGGAAAAACTGTGAAGGAATCAATCAGACAAGCTTTTAGCCCTTGATACTCCAAAGCCCTAGATTGGGATCAGTAAAAGAATTCTACTTATGTCGTTCACACAGAGCAGAAAGGCAGTGTCCCCCACACCTATTTTTAGTTGCTTCCCTGGGCCCACCCTTGAACCACATGGCAGGAGAACAGTGTCCAGATATCTCTGCTGCCTGACCCTGGCGTGGAGCTGGGAGGGGGTGGCTCCTCCATAGCTGTGAACCAAAAGTCTGCACTCCGGAAACAATGCCAAACAGCTGCAGGTTCACATCGCAGCCAGGAGAAGATGGTGCAGCCGCAGTGGCATTTTCACAATGCGATGCTCTTCTGCTGCTAGACTACAGCTCTGAAAAAGAACACTACATCCACCTGCAGCTCCACATTGCTTCCTGCAGAGGGGGATGCACTTTTGCTCACATGGATTTTATCCCCAGAATTACTCAGCTACTTAGGAAATATTCATCTCAGACAATAAACCTTGCGTGCGGGTCTCGTGGTACTGACCGGCCCCAACAAGCGCCTGATCATTTTGCCCATAACAACAGGCAGCTTCATAGGCTTGGCCTGGTTCCCTCAAGGTTTTCAGTCATGCCCAAAAAAAAAAAACCTGAAAGTAGAACTCAAATCCTCAGTCATCATTCGTAAACAGCAGGAAAATGAAGAATATGTTATAGACTTAAAAAAAAATGAAATCCACCCCTTTTCATTAAATCCAGACGTTTTTTATTTGAGAGGCTGGTATAAACACAGCTCTTTCCGAGTCTCCGTGCCCTCTGGGTAACCGGATCCTTGAGGAAATATTGAGGCAATCCGAGCTCTCGCTCAAACCAAAAGGACAATGCCCCTACAGTGTTACCACATGTGCTGTCTTAGTTAGCCTGGGAATAGAGAAAATGGGGGTTTTTAAGGAAAGTATCAGATAAGCGTTATTCCCAAATCCAAGCGGATCGGGTATCGCCAGTGGGTCTGTGAAGGGCCGAAACCCGAGAGGTGCCTGCGGATCGCGTTACCGTTTATACAAGCGCTGTCCCAGGATTCCTCTCAAGGCCGGGACACATAATACAGATCAATCACTCACTAAAATATGTTCTGGTTTGTGAAACGCCCAGAGGCCCGGGAGCCAAGAGGAATGCGCCAGGACCCACTGCTTGTGCCGAATGTCACTGTGCCGGCTCCTCCTTCCCTACGTGCATGTGTGAGTTGGACAACAGCGGCGACAGCTCGTCCACGGGATTATGCTGCCGTGGCAGCTACTTTGCATGCGAGCGTGCTCACATACACACACACACCCACACCCACCTCTGGGTGCACACGGGGGAGAGTCACAACCTGCCAATGTGTCACCCCTCCACGGGTGACAACCTCTGTCAGAGTCACCAAGACCCAGCATCCATCCAGCAAATCCTTCATGGCGCTTCAGACCCCCACAGCTGCTAAGGATGCCGTCATTTTCCACTTTGAGCGCAGGAGGCAAACAGGCAGTCATGCCCCATGAACCTCAATCAGTCAATCAAGTCGTTTTTCAAATGTATAGCAAATTTGTCCATCAAAATAACTCTGAACAACTCCGAGACAAAAATTATGGGGGAAAATGTGTGAAAATAAATCTGTCAATCAATCAGTCAGTTAAATTTTCTTATACTGCTCATTTCTCCAATGAAGCTGTCAGGAACAGCTTCACAATTACCAATTTGGGAATCTGGGAAAAGCGGAAAATGATTCCCCGAGTACTTATAGGAACGGCGTTGATGAATGCTCCTGGAAAAGATGAAAATCCAAGAGGAGCAGCACGAAATCTCTGGATATTGCTGAGAGCCAAATGTTTAGATAGAGCCAGTGGTATCTAAGCTTAGGAGAGATCTTACCATGACCATGCTTGATGGATAAAGCAATGAAGATCTAAATACCCTTTCTGTCACCACAACCTGTGGGCCATAGTTTCCCTACTTTTTCTACATCTGCCGCAATAATCATGGAAGGGTGCCCAAGTTTAATTTTAAACCTTCTCTGATCTCACAGTGATCAGACACCCCAGAAGTCTGTACTTGGTTAGCATCAGCCTCTGCAACACATCCACAACAGCAATGCGATGCCCAGCTCAGTGTCCTTTCAGAGCATGATAACAATTAGCTTTCTCTGGCAGTGTTGTTTAACTTGCCCTGTTCTGGCTCTGCTGTTTGAATACAGTCACAGCCGAGCTGAAAGGCCCTGAGGCAACGGCTGTCAGACCTGGCTAAAGTAAAACGTAGTTTTGCGTGCACCATGTTTGTGTTTCAGATGCTGAGCTGGATTCACCTCCAAATGCTGGGAAAAATCACATGCAACTCCCACGCATGATGTGTTTTTAGAGAAAAGGTTCAAATCTTGCCCTTTGCCCTCTGAAATTCCCATTCCCAAACTCTCCCATCAAGAGTGCAAAACCAGCACTTACTTAAGTCATCAGTGACCTCTGCTCACTTCAGCCAACTTCATGCTCACACCTTGCTGGACCCGCTGCATTTAACAGTTTTTACCTTAGCATTCTGGGACAACTGGAGTGTGCCAACTAATATTTTTGGAGCAAGTCTGTCATGGTTTATTCTCCATTTTACCAAGTAACAGCAATTAATCTCAGGCGGTCAAGACAGAGCCAAAGCTGTTCCTGCTGTCCGGGGTTTTCCCCTGGGCGTTCCTCTGGGCTCCATACTCGGCCCCTTCCGCTTCTCATTTACATTCGTCCTCTTGGGAACAAAAGTCATCTGACAAGAATGTAACAAAACCAAACTTCACCCAGTTTTAAAAAAGTCCTTGTGCTCCTAAGGTTTGACCACATTTTGGGTTCTTCAGTTTCTGTGTGAGAGCAAGCTGTCCATTAGATTACCTACTGTGTTCATTTACCCAAAGGACCTGTTCTCTGGTTTTTCATTCATTAATAGTCAGTCATTCATTAATAGACTAGTTCTAATTTCCTTCCACTCTTAATTGTGTGATAAAAGGAAAGTGATTACTCCAGCATTTCCAGCAGAACATTCTCACTGCAAAAAAGACCAGTCAGTGTAACTGAATGCCACCTCCCCTAACGTCACTTCACATAACCCCAATCACCAGGTACAAATAAACATCCAGCAAATTACCTAATGCAAAATAAAATACCAATTTTCAATTTGCTCTTGACATGCGACTCAGGTCTATAGTAATGGGTACCCATAATCACCATTACAATAATTAGCTAAAGGGTTCTTTTTTGCATAAAAATCCTCTTTTCCAGTGGTAAATGATCCATCAGCAATTCTAGAATTGCCTGCCGCACTGACGTAAGCCAGCACTGACACATTTTTCCCCACTCCACTTCCCTACTAATGCTTGACGGAGCTGTTAATCCAATGGTGTTGTGGAGCTTTGCGTCCCTGGCACGTACCTGCTGGAAATGTAGCTGACTAATGTGGTGTGGCAGTGTGGTTCGGCCTGGTTCAGGCTTGTGTCCAGGTTTGACAGAAACCTAAAATCCTAAAGGAATTTATGCTATACGGGGGGAATTGCTTTATCCTGTTCACTGGTGTTGTGATTGTATATTCGTTGGTCTGTATTGTCCTAACACTGGAATCTGCCTCATATAATACAGGCAAATGTGTTTTTGTTTGACTTTTTCAGGGATAGTTTTGGCCAGCAGGGGGAGCCTGTGAATGTCGAGAAGAATTTTTTGTCTTGCAGGTAGACTTATGCTTTGGCACTTGTGCATTCTTAATTTCTGCCATAAAACTATTCCCTTTGTGATGATTGTGGGCAATAATTGATACAGCAGTAATTTACTTGGGAAGCAATGGTTTCTATTCAGGATATGTGTAGTTGTGTGTCTTTAAAAGCATCACAGGCGGGGCTTTAGATATGGGACCTGATACCAGTATGCAGCAGTAGAATCTGCTCAGCACACAGGTGAGGGGCAAAGCTGTGTTTCTTTTTAATGGGAAGGGTAAGGGTCACCGATTCGCATCGTTTTACCGACATAGAAGTTCATGATGTGACAGCCCTGATTTAAAAAGTGTGCCCTGGATAAAATTTGGGTGGAACTCAGGATGCATCGTCTTTAACCCTTGATAAAAAGGAGCATCAAGGGTTAACTATTAACTAGGCCCTACTATTTAGAAATGTGACTAATAAGTTTTGACCATTTTACATTTTGATTGACTCCCCCTTCCTGAATTGTTTCTGAATCTGTATCATATTCTTTTGTGTCGTATTGCATCATGTTGAATCAAATTGTGTCGAATCGCACTGTATTGCAATGAGGCGAATCTTATCATGTATTAGCAGTTGCTTCATATGCATCTTTAATGTGTCAGATTATTGGCAGTGCATCGAGATGTGTAACGCGTTGGCCTCCGTGATGGAGACGCACATCCATAACTGGTACCACTGATTTCGAAGCAGGTGGGTGGGGCCTAAGGGCCCAGTGGGCGGGAAAGTGGCTGTGTATGTGGAGCGCTGAGACAGGCCCGAGGAGCAGCAAGGCAGTCAGCATCATGCGGTTTGAACAGAAAACAAACAGCAAGGTGCCGATCGGAAGTGCAGCTGGAATCGGCTTACTTTCAATCGGGGGGTATCGAAATCATCCGGCAGGGCTGGAGGGAGAGCCGGGGAGATAGAGGAACAGAGAGGGTGTGAGGCTGGTGGGGAGCTGGGAGACACCCTGGGCCGATGGTGCTGACGCTGAGCAAGGCAGACTATGTTTTATCTTTGCGGTGGAGTTAGGGATGACTTAGCTATGCATGGGGGGGTGGGGGGAGCTATGCTCCATCAAGGATGACATGTTTTGCTTGCTTATGTTGATGCATCATGAAATTATTCCCATTTGTGTCCCACCCCCAAGTCAGACCACTGGACCTGCCCCTTACTCCGGTCCCCCCTGGAGGGGTCGCCTGACACCTCTCCTCTCATCCCCCTCTTTTCGCTGTTCTTTCCTGTACATCTCACAGCTCTGTCGCTCTATCTTCTTTCACCTTGGGATATGTGTGTGTGTAAATGCGCCCTCACAACCTCAGAGCTACAGAATTGATCTGCCGAATGAATCAATCTGCTCCGCACCGAGCGAAATGGACACAGACGACCTGTGCAGGCGGCATTTAACTCTTCTGTAAACACCATTTATGTCCCCATCAATATTCTGCACGTTCCTGGGGGGAGCTCCCCTGATCACATGCCCAAGCTCCACTAAACCCCCCCCCCCAACTGAGTTTTCCTTCACATGACAGCTGGGGCTACTGGGATTGGACAGTTCCCACGAAAGATCACGCCTTCTGATCACGCCTCCAGTTCAGTGGGATTTAGTCCCTGGGGATAGAGTGTCTGGAATTATAACCTCATTCCAGCTGCCCATCATCACCGGGTTAACAGCTCAATCATCAGGGTCTTTAGGGGACCAATGTGGCATTAGTGCAAGGCCAAGGGGGGATGGAGGGGGACACAAAGATAGGAACCCCCATCCCATCTGCTTTGGCATCTCCAGCTGTGTTTGTTTCTGAACCCAGCATCAGTGAGACCCATGGGTGGGTTAGGGAGCTTTCCAGGAGTTCTCTCTACCAGGGACACATATGGACGCACATGCACCCACCTCCAAAGCAACAAGCAAGAAGCCTAATAAACATTCCCCCAGGAAAAGGTGCTTTTGGCTATGAATTTGATGTAGTTTAATGTGCAGTGTATGACCTGGGACTTAAGCATGTGTGTGTGTGTGTGTATGTGTATGCGCGCATGTGTGTGTATGTGGGGGTAATTATGACTGCTTCAAACAGGGGACTCTCGTTATGTACTGCAGTAGTATCCACTGGGAATATCTGCAAGGAGAAGCTTACAAAAAAAATAATTGACTCTGCTAATACTCCCTTGGCAGCAGATTATCATTCTGTCTGCAGATGCGAAACCCCCACCCACTCAGATGGGGGGGGGGGGGGGGGGGGGGGGACCCCAGGGGGACCCCCCGCCTTTTTTTCAAACGGTCCC
>JAODKM010000025.1:19504634-19521956 GCA_026780845.1 Petrocephalus sullivani
CAACTTAACAAAAAAAACCACGGCACTTTCAAATACGCCCTGAAACCCGAGTAATCGTTCCCCGTTGAGCAACAAAGCCCCCCCCCCCGCGCATGGGGGGGGGGGGGGGGGAGCTGGACCTCAGATGGACCTCACGCATTTTCTTCAAGCAGTGCCCAACTTGTTCTTCACCTTCTCCTCAAGCAGCACGCAGCATCTATTCACTAAAGTCCAGCAGATTATGATCTACTGCCATCTGACCAGTAGGGAGAACTCATACCGCTCCCTGGGCTAACCGCACCTCTGCTGTGCCCATGGACATCACACATCCCCTGCCCACTGCTCACGTGCTCCACCAGATACCCCCAGGATAACACCACCACCCCCTGCCCACATCCCCACCCTCCACACGGTCGTACACAGAAGCACCTAAGGGTCAGATTTACTTGGACAATCATCAACAATGTGATGCTGCACTTGGCGAGCAAAGAAATTGAACTGAAGCACAGTATTCAGAGATAAAAGCCTGCATTTACAAAATATACACAAAACACCTCAAGGAGTCTGGCAAAGAGCCAGTGACGGCAGTGAAGGGGCCTTAATCATCTCATTATCAGTAGGCCTCAACCCAAAAGCAACAGCACACTCTGTTGTGTGGTGGGGGTTACCTTGGTGTTGTTCAGCTGTGCCAGGCCAGTGCAGGCATTGGCCAGCAGGAAGTCGCCACTCAGAACAGCCATCTTGTTCCCAAACTGCATGTCCTTGAGTGGCCCGTCGGAACGGGTCCATTCCTTGAGGTCAACGATGCCACGATGGACCAGGAATGCCGTGTGGATCAGCTCTGTTATCTCAGCCAGGTTCCTCTGGCTGTGGGGACAAAGAGGTCCATGGGTCAGGCAGCCCTGCATGTGGTCACCAGCTTACCCAGCCTGCAATAATCAGGCATCCTAGAGGTCAGCAAGTCAGAAGAGCCCACGGGCCTTCCACAATCCAACCCAAGGTTCCACAGCTACATTCACACGAATCAGGCTAGGGCGCCTAGGAGACCAACATGATGGAGGCTGCAAATGGGCGGGCGCTAGGGTTCAGGTCCTTCAGCTTCAAACAGACATCTGAGGAACCCTCAGTATAGGGGGCCCCAACACGCTCCGGTTCCCTCTGACGCATCCAGAGACACACTCGCCACGACTCCACACCTCCCAAAAACTGCACACAATTTACACTGCCCCTTCCCAGAATGAAACCACTCTTTTGGCTTTGCCTCTTATACCCTCATCTTCCCTCAACCCTCTACTACAAATCAGCAGTGAAAGAGGGTGACATGGGTGGGGGTTGGGGTGGTGATGGTGCTGGGGGGAGGGGGTGATCTATAAATAGCTCCTTCTCCTGGTTGCATGGCAACGTGGCAGCATCAGATGCCATCTTGCTGAAAGGTTCCGCCCCCCCAGACACGCCTCCTTTTCTAAGGCATTCTGCTCTGTCTACAGAATCGCCGTTGCCCTAAAAGGCCGTGGGGGTGTGTGTGTGGGGGGGGAGGTGGTGCCAGTCATCAGTAACAATAAGGACAGTTCATTAAAAAAATGACACAGTCAAAGCTTGAAAATGTATGCAAAATGTGGTGAGTCCGTCCACACTGATATGGAAAACTGATCTGCAAAAAAAAAAACAAAAAAAGCAAAAAAGACTGGAGGAGGTGGTGATCTGAGAGCCAAGCAGTGGGGGGCCGCAGATCTTTATGGTAACCCCCCCGCCAAAATAAAGGCGCACACACACACACGCCTGAGGCCACAGAAATACACACAGCGCCACAGTGCGGGCGGCAGCATCACGCAGAACCAGGTCACCATGTCTCGTTACCAAGACACGAGGTGCCGTCCGCATGTCTGCCTCGCACAGAGGAACCAGGAGGCTTCGCCGAGGTCCCATCCGTCGGGCGCGATCAAAACATCGCGCAAGGAAACCAACAACGGCTTATTTCATTCCCAAGGTCACGGATGTGTGGAAAACATGCAAAAAAAAAAAAAAAAACCTTCCTAAACAGGCCGGCAGTGTTTGAACAAACTTAAACACCAAGCTGTTTAGCTGTTTATAAATAACTTCTGTAATTACACGTTACTAAAGTCCCAGACCATGTGTGAGGCAGTATGAATCCGGATACAGTCCCTTCGACAAGGCCCCAATAAACACAATCCACATTATGGACGGCTAGATATGTCACAGGATATTTTTAAATATCTCATTGCAGGCCATTTAAAGCTTATGGCAGAGTTTCACAGGTCCCCCACAGTGTCCAGCAGGTGGTGCTGTGATTAATAAACCTGAGACCAGGATGCTGGCGCACATCACAGAAGAAACTGTAATGTATGAAGAGCAAAGCCCTTTAGCAAAACTGCGGTCCAAAAATAAAATATGTAGAAAGCGGACTGGGTAAAACACAGAGAGACAGTACCCCCCACCTCAACCCCCCAGCAGGAAGCAGGGCAGGAGACATGTTACAAATGTTGTGAAGACCATCCCCCGGTGGCATCAATCAAACCCTACCAGCATCTGCGGTAATGAGGCGGGGGGTGGGGCTGGATGAAGCGATGGGCGATTAGTCACCGCTCGTTAGCAGAGCCGTGCTTGAGAGCAGCCCAGACAGGTGAAGGAGCACAGTTTCATTACTGTGTGTGTGTTACTGTGCTGATGTATGCATGACTTCACCAATGTGCCCCAGCCCAGGCAGCGCAGGGGCCAGCCGTGTGAGCTCTGACAGCGCACCCTCGGCCCACGGCCCTGTGGTTCTGTCCCGAGGAGCAGACCGGCGGGTTTGTGGGCACAGGTGGGGAATGTCTGTCAGCCTCATTGAACAGGGCCTGGCCTATTCTACATACAGTCTGTGGGGAGGGGGGGGAGCTGGCCGAGGGGGGAGCAAGCCAGGCAGCTCCCAGCCCCCCTGGGCACCGATTCCGCAGGTCAAATTGCAGCTATGTCATCATACGTTGTTTTTGATGGGTGGGGTGTGTAAATGTCATCCACTGTCTGGAAGTGGAGGTCCATTACACCCCCCACACACTCTGAAATTGGCCTGCTCAGCTCCTGTCTCACCAAGGAGGCCTCCAATCACAGACCCGCACTGACGGGGGCCGGAAATGGGAGATGCGGGTCGGGGTCCCCCCCCCCCCCCAAGTCTGCGATGGCGAGCTCACTTCCTCGTCTGGGCCAGACGGAAGAGCGGGCTACCGCGGAGGGCGTCACCGGTAGGGGGAGCGGGGAAGCCAATAGGACTCCCGTCTAGCCCGACACCCACCTCCCCAAGCCCGAGGCGTGCCACCACCCGCCCAAGAAAGAGGTCATTGAGACAGAAGCAGCTGTGGGCCAAGCAAAACAGCGGCTTCTGGTAACCCCTTGGCAGGGAGCAGCAACAAAACACACAGCGGACTGGCCACTGCCGGCCCGCGTCCTGCTTTTTATTTTCCCATCCCACGGAAAACATGGTGCCGGGGGAGGCGTGGGCAGGCCAGGACCATGGCAGGGCTGTCACCAGGCCCCACGTCCAAATCATCAAGTTCGACAAGATCAGGAAAAGCACAGAACTCAGTTTCTGACTGATTTCACAGAGCCTCCGTTATAAAGCAATATTCCAACTCTCGGAGTGGGAAACAAAACCAGTCCACAGCTCCGGTTTGAACTGGTTTTGATCCTCAGTCATCCTCAGACTTAAAAAAAAGTTCTTTAGGATCAACAAATTAATGAATGGGTAATAAAGGTAAAAATTAATGTTGGATCACTTTGGATAAAAAAACAAAAAAGAATTAACGTTAAATGCATGGCAGCTCCTGCAAATGCGAGACCTTCATTTCCTGTGCGGTTTTGCAGAGAGTCAGTGGTCCCACCACATACTGATTGCTTTCAGAAGTGAAAGTGAAGATGGTACTCAGATTTGTCAAGTTACAGGCCCTTCCTGGGGGCCGCAGTGGGGCCCATGTCGAACAGCACTGCTTAATCACCTATCCCCACCGCAGATGACCTGTACAAACATAAACAGCGCCCCCCAGGAGCAGGACAAATGCACGAAGTCTGCAAGCAGCCTTTGTTTAAATCATCGTCGTCGTCCTTATAAAGCACAACACAGCCATGCCAATTCACAGGTAAGGGAAGGGGCACCGCCCTGAGAGCCTGTGGATGGCAGCAGCAGCAAGACCTCACACAGCATTTCAAAGGCCATGTGGCAGCTGGCCAGGGCAGATACTGTAGGGGTGCTCACCTGGGGTAAATCCCGCTGACCATGTCCTGCTGCAGGGGCCCGGTGGAGCTGGAGCCCGGCCCGGCCGCCTTGGACATCAGCAGCACAACTAGACCCCGCATCTGAAGGTTGTTCCTGCTGTCATGCACAAAGCCCCTGGAGGCAGGACAAGACAGGCATCAGTCACCCACAACAGGCATAAACAACAGGTACATCGCTGGAGTAGGACTGGGCATGTGGGCGGGGCGGAGGGCGGGGCATGTGGACGGGGCGGAGGGCGGGGTATATTGTTGAGGTGGCAGGCATGGGACTGGAGGGTGGGACATGTCGTGGGAGCAAGAGGGCACGGCACACAGCTGGGGTGGGGCTGACAGTACGGGCCGCTGCACCCTGCCGCCGGAGTCTGCCAGCGAGTGCTGAGCCGGACGGCAGAGTGGGGGCTCGGTCCCCTGTGGATGTGGCTGCGGGTGAGGAGAGACCGCCAGCCACAAACCGATTCTGCCACTGGCTGCCTGCAGACTGACAGGCGCACCGTCTCAAAGTGACAGATGAAAGCCCAGGAGAAGCTGATCCCACATCTTGTGGGCACGGATGCTGAGCAGCGGCCTTTTGGGGACAGGGCACAGGCGGGCAGGGGGCACAGGGGCTACCGACATGGATGCATCACCTGAAAGCTGCCCCTTCAGGTCTTATTAACTGGGCTGAGGGTCGGCTGCTGAACCCTTAAGGGGGACACTTCAGCAGTCGCCCCACGTTGTTTTTTTGCTCCACAGAGGAAAAGAATTAGGCTTGGAAAGACAGACAGGGAAGCACAAGGCGATTTGGGAAAATGCACCCCATACAAACAGGCGCCATATTTCTGCATGTTGCCCCAACAACAACTGGTTGAGACTGAGACTGTCCCCCTATTTCAAATCTAAAATTCCTCCACTTTCTACTTACATTGGGGGGTGGGGGGGGACAAACCCACAAGGGAACATTTGCTGTGGCGCATCAAATGCCCCATAATGCTCAGTAATTGCATGCAAATGAGATGCGAAGCCTCAGCTAATGAGACGGTCTGTTACCCTCTCTGTCTCTCAAGGGGCAGAACCCTTCATTTGAATCCCCCTCCTTCCTCCACTGCACAACAGCAGAATGGCCTTTAATTGCAGTTGGGGGGGGCTTAGATGATGCTGTTAAAGATGCCCCCCCCACCCCCTACTTGCCAGGCTGACATTAATTTGCGGTGCTGCATGACGACCCCAACTGCGTTATCAGTTAAGGGACCCGACATGCATCATCGCATGCGGTAACAGATGAACCTTTGCCTCTCGTACCCCCAACACAAAATGCAGACAAGTGGAGCGAGCCAATCGCAGGGCAGGGGGAGGGGCTGGGTTGGAATGGACTGCACATCTGAACGAGCAGCAATACCTGGGATCCAAAGGGACCAGACCGGATCGGCTCTCATTCTGTGAGTGTGTGTGGCATAGAGAGTTACCAAGGATGCTGGCTCTCTATCCCCTCCCTGCGTTAACGCCCCTGGCAGGTAAACAATGTGGTTGCCAGGGAGACAGTCCCCGCAGCCGCTGTTGAGACGCCCCCTATTCCCCCAATGCTGTTTGCAGCACACTGGGGGAGGGGGGGGTGTCTAACTGTTAACAAATGTGATTCATACTGACTGCGATCCACCAGGCGGCTAACACTGGGAGCACGGGGTATTCCGAAAAGTAACATTAAGTTAATGTTTCTGACTCGGGTGCGAAACACGATCTTTTTCTGACGGTGGGGTGATGTCATGTCCAGTGCAACCGGAGACCTGCCGTTTTGGCCGAGATAATTATATGTTTAAGCCACCTGAGACCTAATCAATTGTACAAAAAGAAAAGTAAAATAAACAGGTTCCTTTATGACGAACCTGTCCAGGTCGTGGTGGCTGAAAAATCCATAGCCCCACAGGCAGGAGCGGTGATTCAGCACCGGCCGTGTGTATGAGTGTCATTATTACAGGAGGCGTTTAACTCCGGGCTGTAGGTAATGTTTGGGTCGGAGGCGGGCCTCACGAGGACAGTCAGCAGTCAGACGTGCTCACACACGCTCACACGGGATGGACCAATCGGGAGGAGCAGCCGGCCCGCAGAGACTGCGACTCAGGGCCACGTTATTAATGTCTGTGCCACGTTCAGAGCTATAGAACATCCATCAATCATATCAGCTGCCACGCATGGGGGTGGACGGACGGGGGGGCGGGGGGGATGCAGTGTGAGGCGAGGCAGCGGTCTCACCGCAGCGCTGGCCGCATTTCTGCACCACCCGGCCGCACTTGCCAAGCGCAGACCGGATGTGCTGGCTTACAACTACAGCGCACAGTGACTGAGTCCGTGAGCCACATGACCTGACAGGCCGGAACGGCTTGGGATGCTGCATGTCTGCAGCCAATTCGCACGTGGAATTACAATGCTGGAGACAGCTCAGAAGAATGCCGTTACAGATATGCGCGCGCGTGTGTGTGTGTGTGTGTGTGTGTGTGTGTGAGTGTGTGAGGCATGTGCCACTGCTCCATGGCTGGACGCAGGTGCCCCACATTCCTTTGCAATCTGGCAGAGTCTGGTCAAGGGTGGAGGGGTGGGGGGCAGATCAGGATGATGGACAGGCGCTCAGGGGCGACCCTCGTCAAAAAAGCACAGAGAAATCCGGCCGACGAGTGGCGGGGGCTCGTCAATGAATAGAGAGATGGATTTAATGAGACACCGGGCCAGGTCAGTATCCTGCACATCAGCCAGGCAGTCTCTCTCACACACACACACACACACACACACACACACACACACAATCTGACAGTCGCACAGCAGTGTCTTACACACACAGCAGTGTCACACACATACACATACACAGAACAGCCCTTCCCAGCTGTCAGCCTGTGGACATTGAAGGGGGGGGTTAACTCAGTCCACCAGGTCACTTAGCAACAGCCAATAAATAAAAGGCCGGCTCCTGGGTGACATTGGAATGTGGGAACATACAGCAGAACTAAGTCTGATTTGATCAACAAAGTGACGCTGTGCCCCCAATAAAAAATGGGCGTGGTTGACCCCCATTAGCCGGGCCCAGGCTAAGAAAGTTGTCCGCCTTAAAGAGCCACAGGGGGGTCACATCTACTCGCAGGCAGAGTAACAACCATGATGCAAGCAGCGTGTTCAACAGGCCAAGGGCAAGCAGCCCACGGTGCGATGGCACTCACAAAGGCAGAGCCCCACCTCCTGGTAGCCCCGCCTCCCTGCGGCCCCACCATCTCTCAGCCCCATCTCCCCATAGCCCTGCACCCCGATGGCCCCACCAGCCCGTGGACCTGCACCTCTGCCTCCCCGCAGCCACACCTGTACAGAGTAAGTGAAGGTGATCAATCGTCATTGTTGACGCACCACAGCATGCAACAATGAAATGTGTCCTCTGCTTTTAACCCATGTGACAACGTGACACATTATGGGGCAGCTACATGAGCACCTAGGGAGCAGTGCTTGGGGACAGTACCTTGCTCAGGGTACCTCAGCGGTACTTCTGAGTCGGGCAATCTTTCGATTACACAGTTGCGTCCCAAACCATTACACCACCTGCCTGCCCCATAACAGAGGATGGTTTCGATCCATCGACCTCTGGGTTATGGGCCCAGCATGCTTCCGCTGCATCTCCCTGTGGCTCTGCATCCCCACCTCTCCACAGCCCCGCCTCCCCTCGGCCACACCTCCCCGTGGCCCTGCCTCCCCTCGGCCACACTTCCCCGTGGCCCTGCCTCCCCTCGGCCACACCTCCCCGTGGCCCTGCCTCCTCTCGGCCACACCTCCCCGTGGCCCTGCCTCCCCTCGGCCACACCTCCCCGTGGCCCTGCCTCCCCTCGGCCACACCTCCCTGTGGCCCTGCCTCTCCTCGGCCACACCTCCCTGTGGCCCTGCCTCCCTGGGTCGCTGTATCATGTACATGTGTGAGACACAGAAAGCAGATAAATGTAGAAATTGGCAAGTCCCCTCTGGCAGCTGAAATCTAATCATAGCTCACAGAGCACATTTCTGAAAGAAAATTGATTTTTTCTCAATTTATTTAAAATTCACCAGAGCATAAATATAATTTTCAGTATAATTGAGAAAGTGCCCATGTGCCTCTCGCTTTCTGGGTGTTACAGCATATAGTGTGGGGGGGGTTGGGGGGGTGGTTAGCGAAACATGACAATGCTGTAGCTGCCAACACCAGCTGGGATGGTGTGAATCGGGTGGCTGTGCAGGGCACACGGGAAGGTGCCGGCTGCCCCTACCGCCTCCGGATCCCGGCTCGGGCTTCGCAGCTTCTCCTTGGAAAAGCCGAGTGGAGGTCCCCACTGCCTGCCTTCTGAAACCACACTACACTAATTGGGGTGGAGTACAGGGACTGAGATGTGCAACCTTCCATTAGCACCTGGATGCTCTACCGACGCTGCATGAAGGAATCCCGCTATGACAGGATGCATGGCTCACGCTCAGCCGCTGCGAGGTCAGGTCACACACAGCATTTCACGTCTAGCCTAGCAGGTCAAGTGGCCAGGACCCGGAACACTGCACCCCCCTGTGGCCATGTGGATGTCACGCTGACAGAGCGGAGCCTTGGTGTCGCGGGAAGGAGCCGTGCTTTTTAAGAATGGAGCGCGGAGAGGAGAGGCCGCCTGTCTGTGGCTGGAGATATTTTTGTCTGTGCGGCGTCTCGAGGCAGAGACAGAGGCGGGAACACGAGCCGGGTGACTGCGAGGGCCCAGACTGTCAGAGGGCCACTTCACCGATGCTACCACACCAAAATGGACACTGATATCGGATTTAGCCGTATAGGTTATTACACCCTTGGGCTACGGTTTCCAGCACGACGGTCTGCCGCACAAGATCAAATTGCGGCTCTCTCCCCGCAGGGCGCGGGGCCTGGAGGACACACAGAAGTTCTCCCACCAGGCCACAAGTACCACTGTGGAGACCACCGCCATAGCGGAGTGTCATTTTAGTAGAAAGGAGGCCTTACTGCGCGGCAGCGGTGGTTGGGGCCGCCGCCCCAGCACCCTCTGACCACCTGGCCACCGGTACCTCATTTCCAGCCGTAGCTTTCCTTTTAGCCAGGTCATGTGACAGCGAGCAGAAGTCACAGCGTGGATTATACTGATATAGCCAGAAAGTGGCAGTTAGCGATGGCTAAAAGGACACATGACACCTCTGTGTTGTGAATTCGTGGCCAGCAGTTTGGATCATGGAGGAGTCCTGCGGTAGTGCCATTAACAAAATCACACAAAATATCGGGACAAGCATCTCTAAAAATCCCACCGTGTCGTATAACCTGAACACAAACACAAATTGTTCGTACGCGTTTCTTTCTTCCATCACACACTCCCTTTGGCATTTTAATCACAATGAATATTAACTGCTTTGGAGCTCCACCTGAGCTGCGAATTGTCATCTTTCGTACTGATGGTTTTGAACACTGTACGCAGAGTGAGGAGCACGACTCAAGTACTCGGTTAATACGCAGTAGATAAAAAATCTTCCTAATAAAATCATCATAATAAATGGATTAAAATGGCATGTGGATAAGTTGTCAAAATATAATTTTATCACTGTAAAACACAAATGTGTTGTTATCTTCGTTCATCACAGGAGATGCCTCAAGTAGCGGATCCTCCCCTGAGACCAGAGAACGGCGGTTCTCTGCCACCAAAACTGCGGTGACCATCCTCCACAACAGCATGTCCCGACCGGACAAGCAAGACGGAGAGGAGATCTGGGATTTAAAGTAGCGGTTTCCATTTAAAAGCATCGGACTTCACCATTGGTTTAAGGGTGTAGGAGATGGAAATGTGGGTACCGCGTTTATATCGGTTATCGATTGGGCAAGCCCATATCTATCCAGATCCAGCGGGCTTCGAGCTGAAATTAAATAACAAGGCAAACCACAGGAGGGAGCCGGGGCTTCCAGGAAACTCACAGAAACTTTACAGCCAGATCTCCGGTGACCTAATCATTTAAAATGCGTCCAGACAACAGTTGACGGCACAATCCAGCTTAAAATTATGCACTGTAAAACAGACCCACTTTTTTATGTCAATGAAAGACCGACCCCCGTGTGAGCACTGTGCATCGTCCTGCCTGGAAGTTTATCGGGCCGGGTGAATTCGTAATATTGCGGTGATGGATAACGTGCGGCACTTGGTGAGATTGTGATATTCGGGCAGCCCAGCATTGGGGAGGGCTCGCCAAGAGCATGATGACACCGGCTTCTGCGATCAGCCTGGCCGTAACAGTCTGACTCCACCAAGGGGCGATGCCTTCACACACACACACCGGCAGCCCCAGTCACAGCGGATCGTACCTGGCGGTGTTTAGCAGCGGGTGTTTAGTCCCCACCAGCTTCCTGACCTGCATCGCCACGTTGCTGAGCTCGTCGCTCAGCAGACAGCGCAGGCTCATGAAAGAGGTTGGATAGCCCACGATTTTCTCAGCGTCCGACACCACTTTACTCCAGCTGGAGGGCGAGGTGCTGGAGAACAGGCTGATGCTCCTGCGAGCCGTGTATAGGCTGCCGATGCAGAACGCTTTGGCTCGCACGCCTGCCATTGTAACGGACTTCAGCCTGCTAGAAACTCATTCGAAAATAATAAAACGTCCACCTAAAAGCCAGTTAGTAGTTTTAAATGCTGTAGATACTACTTTAGCCGAACACCAACAGAGCATAAATATATGCCAAGTAAAATAAAGAGACCCGTTTAGAATGTAAATAAGAAATGTAATTGTGCTAAATATAACATAGTCCAGTTAGATATTACGCAGAAATCGCTGCTGTCTATAAGGGATTCCTCTGAATCGTCACGTACACAGACATTTTTGGGGAAACATGCTGTATACTTCTACGGGCATTAAAATCCAGTGAATTCCGATTTGTAAGTAACCCGTAGAAACTATGCCGTCATTATTTAAGGCTTCGCTAAAGTAGCGCTACAGCGATAAATTACTGAACATGCTGAGAAGCTACTAGGTATCGTGTCATTTCAATGGAGGCCGCCATCTTTGACAAACTGGAATTCGGCATGCCGCAAAGCTTAACTCGTGAAGCGCCGTATCCAGGGTTCTGCTGTACCATCGTGTGTTTGTAGGTTTCTATAACTCTTTTTGTTTGCTTGTTTCGCATTTAGAAATGTGGTTTCCGAAAGTAGGGTGACCAGATAACCCATGTCATCCCGGACGCTTTGAGCTACTTCAGGTTTTACAAACTACTTTAAACCTGAAAGGCTCCTGCGCTCGGCTAAATGGTTCCGTTCTTTTTGTGCTGTGACTGGCTTGCTTCCTTGATTGAAAGACGCATCCAGCCGTTTCACATTAATATCCAGGTCCTTTTGATTGAAATGGTAGTTTGCAAATCCCGTTTTAGCTCAAAGTGTCCACGATGACATGGATTATCTGGTCACCCTACCTAAAGACTTGTGTTTTAGTGAAAACGACAAAGTGTGGTTTTGGTTTCCATATTCAAACAAAAGTTTTTGAAAGTCTTAAAAATGCTTTATTATTTTTTTGTGCAGTGTCTCTAATGCATCGTAGGGGTGGAATTGCACGGTACTCCTGAAACTCGTAACATGCACACCGCTCTTCCAGCCAGCCTGAACCGCTGACGACACTGGCGTAGTTTTCCAGTCTTGGGTCTGTTTGTTTTGGGAGGGCTGGGAGTCTGTGCGCTGGTGATATGGACACGATGATTTATGCTGGCCACTGCTTATTCTCCGGCTCGGAGCCCCCTGCTCTGAGACGGTCTTTAAAAGGACACTGACAATTAGCCCGTTTTGCAGCACAGCTGACCCAAACAACAGCTGCTTTGTCTCCAACTTTTAATAACGATTTTGCCTGATTCCGGATTATGTTTTACGTATCAGTGCCTGACAATCAAATTTGCCTCTGGAGAGTCAGTGCAGAGTTCAGCCTTTCAAAAGCTGGAGTATCACTGTTACCTAGCCAGCAGATAAATTTCACCAAAGTCCGCTCTCTGTGCACTTTTGGCCTGGCTGCTTATGCTAAAGGATTGCAAATCTTTTTGAAACTTTTTTTTCCTTTTACAATGACCAAGAGTACATTGTAGCCAATGTGAAATTGTATGTCTCCATGGTGATGCAACCTCCCAGGTGCTTGGGAGTTGTTCTGGGTCTTTCAGAGTCACACTGCTTCCCCGCCTTTTTATACCATGTCTATCAGTTGGGGGGGCAGCTGCCCATTTAATGGGCCGCAGGTTTTTGTAGAGACAACAGCTTTACTTTCATGCACTGATATGGAATCATCTACATTAACCTCACCTAACAAAAACATGTGACGCGTGCTGCTTATATTGCACACAAACCCACTGTTTCTGGGTCTCTGTCATGAACATTGGGCTACAACCCAATAACACTGCAATAAAACTATCACTGGAATGAAGGATTTTGTCGAACAAGACTGCAAACATCCCTGAGGCAGGTTGCCCCAAGGGACCTAATCAGTATGTGGAAAAAATATATCTTCAGATTGATGCTGGTGGGATGTCACAGCGCAGAGTTGTCAAATGAAGCCCTGCTTCTGGTCTGTGTATAGCTTAGGCCTTCTGGGCTCCATCCTGCATGGATCTTCTGCACCTACATGGCAGAAACTCTCCCTTGCAAACACTGGACAGGCACTCACATTCATTTTCCTCAGTAGAAGAGTGATCGCTTCAAAGCCTTTCCATTTTCTTCTGCTGTCCCATCCATCCATCCAGTTATCAGGCCAATCACCTTTGCTGTGGTTGTGCTGCACATATCCTTCATGACAGTGGGGCTGTCGGCTCTCACTCATATTTTCCTGTGCATCTGCATCCATTTGGATTCTGTATCCAGGGAAGACTAGCAGTGAACCTTGGGAAAAGAAAGGGAATTGTGTGTTTTATGTATCTCTCAGTGTGTGTGTTACACAGGCGCTTGCCCGCTCGCGCGCACGCACGTGTGTGTGTGTGTGTGTGTGTGTGTGGGTACAGTGCCCCTCCCAGCTGCCCCTCCCACAGCCAGCGGCTGCTCCCGCAGCGGGGGGTGACAGGGGGCCGCTGTGGAGTGCCTATCCTTCACACATCCGCTCCTAATTACGCCGCTTAGGATGATGACATCGCCGTGTGCAGCCACACACACAGACGCACGAACGCCGCACACGCGGTGATTAACGAGCGGAGTTCGGAAGGAGAGCTGGGTGCGGGAAGGTAAGGCTGACCTGTGCGTGGCACATTCAGTTTAATCTGCTGCCATGTAAACTGCACGTGAGCGAGGAATTAAATTCCCGTGATTAAACCACACACTCTCCATCAGGCGGAAAGGCCTGATCTGGCTTCACACAACGGGAATAATTATCTGAGTTGCTTCAATCTGCTCATTAATTTTAATCCTTTTTGGCTACCAAATACTTTGGAGTCAAATTCATTTTCAGTAGGTCCTTTGCAGCTGTGGGGGAGGGGCATTTGCAGCAGAGCCCTCTGATTGGCTCTTATTATTTATTTATCTTGTCAATGTCAGCCTCTCGGGTGGGCGAATGTTAAAAACAGCCTGTTCCCGATTTTTCCGATAAAATTAGACCTGGGGTTACTCCTATTTGACACAGGGAGACCATTGAATACCCCCCCCCCCCATGGTGCATCTCCACAGCAGAGAATGGCTGAGAGCCAGGTGGGGTGCCCCCATCCCGTCTTCCCTGGCCAGGCAGCTAATCAGCTTGCGGTGATGCATTTGGTTTGTGTCACTCTTGTGTTTCATTATTATTTTTTTTCTAGCTTGATAATGATCCCTGTCTTGATGACATTCTTAATCTGGCTGTTTTGTGCATCTTTTTAGTTACTTTATAAGATTAACCTCCAAATGAGATCCAGTACTGGCACGAATCACACAGGCCTGCGATGCTTCGTGATTCGCATACACCTTCCACCGCGCCTTCCGTGGCACCCAGCTTTAAGCGTCAATTGTCATTATGCTGTTTCCCTGTCCATGATCCACGTGGGTAAAAGCTGTTGAATTGAATTTGGTTGAAAATGAATCTGGTTTGAAGAACATGGCATCCACAGCTCTGTACGGCGGGCTGCCCCGTGTGGTGTTCTGTGTAAGTTGATCCCCGATGGGATGTAATTGTTTATTTTGAAGCAATGCTTGCCTGCCTGCTCTAACCACTTTGCGTGTGCATGTCCAACATTGCATTTATTGGGGCCCTGCTCTTACCTTTAAGGGCAAGGCAGTGGTCCCCCATCCCCCCCACCAAATTGGAAGCATGTCCCTGTGCCACCCCTGCTCCAATGACAGGGTTGGATGCTTGACATAGGGTGAGCTGTCTGAGTAGCTGCGTCGGGGCAGGCATTTTCCTGGTGCCGATGCGGTCGCCCCAGGTTCCTCTAGACACACTCCTGGTCAGTGTATGCCTGGGGCAGTAGTAGACCTTGCAGCGAGGATGAAGAAGAAAATAAGTATGGCCATTAAGACAGGTTAGGAAGCAGAAAGCGGGGTGTCTGCCTCAGTGCCTTTGTAAGAGTGACTCATGTATGCAGCTACAATGTTAAGGAGGCACGTCAATAGGATGCATCACTGGGGTCAAACTGCAGCATCACTTGTGCATCGCATGCAGCGATCAAACTCACACTGTGATGTGCAGAGTTTACAGTAGCTGCAATGTAAAGAATTTTCATGCAAAGTTACGGTAAATTACTGGCAGCAAGTTTACCAGTAAAATGCTGGTCTATTACAGTACTTTTACTGTATTTCTAGATTACAGTATATTACTGTTATTAGATATGCAGTGAATTGCTGTAATTTGATAGTGTCTACTATAATTTTAGGGTAAACATGTATCCAGTCAAAATGTATATTTACACATTTTTATTGAATAACGCAGTATATTGCTGTAATAATTACACTAAATGCAGTATTTTATGTCTGAAATTACAGCTTTCTGTCAACAAATGTACCTAGGCCTAGCTGTTTAACAGTAAGCATGAATATTGACTGTTTTAGTTGCTTGAATAAGCAGTATAAAGTCACAACTGAATTATATATATATAAATATAACAAAAAACATTTTATTTATATAATGAACAACAATATTTTTGTGATATGAAGCACACACCAACTTTGTACCTGTCACTATTATTTATTTTTGGCCCTTTGAAAGCCCATCAGCTTCCTCGTGGATGTGCACGAGGACATCCACGAGGAGAGTCTGTGCTAATAGGCTAAGAAGAGTCTGGCATATATGTTTGGCCCCAGGGAGGTGTACAGAGCTGGCAAGCGGCCCTTCAGCAGAGCCCTGGAAGTGGCCTAAGTGGCCGGGCCGGCTGGAGCTCCTTGCGACGACTTACCAACTTCAAAGTGGAGAGCTCCTCAGCATCTCCCTCCCACAACCTGGCCAATCAGCTTAACAAATTCTGCAGTCGCTTTGAAACTGACAATCAACATCAGCCCATTGCAACCTCTCCCGAATCTGCCACTCAGCTCCCCTGTTGTTCGCCCCTGGCCCCCATCCGCCTCGGCCCCATCGCCACTATCTCCCGTGCAACCAGCCACTTCACACCTCCTCCAGCCTCCCATCCACCTACCCTTCACCCTGCGTTCACTGTGAAACAGCTAGATGTTCACAAACAGCACAGCAGGCCCTGATGGTGTATCACCTGCCACCCTAAAGCATTACGCAACCTATTAGCCCCTGTCTTCACTGGGATATTGAACACCTCCCTGCACCGAACCACAACCAATGTGTTCTGAGCTCTGATAACGGTATCATTACAACATCTGCCAGGAGCAGAACCACTGCGTTATGCTCCTAGATGTGAGCCATGAGAATTTGATGAACATGGGGAGCTGCTCCTCATGAGAACGACTTTGGCGGCATCATTGGTAGATTTCTGCTTGAAGAATCCCATGATAATTCTACCACATTTCTCAAGAGATGCTTGTAATCATCTCCCAGTATTGATGTCTGTTTCAAAAGGGGTGCACATACAAAAATGGTACAAACAAGTAAGGCCATTGAGATGCCAAGCATTCCATGGAGTGACCAGGTGTGGCATTTATCACCTTGTGCTGTAGGCAGTGTGTTTCTGCCCTGGGTTGTTGTACTTCTCTTTCAATCCCAGATAAGTCAACGCGGGAGTGGAATCCCATAACTTTGTTGTTTGAAAGAAATGGAATAAAAGACAGTAGCCTACTTGACTAAAACAGTTATGGACTTGGTAGCAGTGTCTGGTATGGCCACCTAACAAATTAAATTCCCACAATTCTTTGCGTTTTACCGTTATTCACTGTATTTCCAATTTAAGAGAGACACATCAAATCATGGCTATGCTGCATTTTTACAGCGATAAACGGTGTTTTCTGAAAACGGTAGGCTACGGTAAAAAAAAAATCGTGTAAATTTACGTCAGTTATTTGCAGTGCATGGATATTGAAATTTAAAAAAATTGTAATTTGATATGCCTAGTCGGGATCCCAGAGCTCAAATATCCACAGGGCTTAGGTTGCAGGCACTGCTGGCACTGAGACAGGGGGCCTGTTTCACTCTGGTTCGTTTGGAAAACAGCCTGTAAGGGAGTGAGGAGCGACCGGGGAACTGTGTGGTTACACGGTGACACCGAGGATGCGGCTGGGAGACCCTCGGAGAGCACTGCGCGGGCTCCGTCCCCCCGCACCCCTTAAAGTGTGTGTGCATGCATACACGTAATCGCAGAAAGCGTGTTTTTTTTTAGGGGAGGGGGGTGGGGGACCGCCGCCGGCGGGCGCGAGGAGCCACTCCGAGGCGGGCGCGCCGCGCGCCAGCGCGAGCTGCCAGCGAAACGCTATCGGCGGCGCGAGTGGGAGGAAAGCGCGCGGCCGGGATGCGCGCGGCGGGTAGGGTTACGGGCGAGGCCCCGCCCCCCTGTCTGGGGTGTTCGCAGCCCCGCGGCCGCCCGCAGAAAGAGCCGCGCCAGCTCGCCAGCGCACACACGGCGGAGCGGCCGCCAGAAGATGGCTGACTCAACCGGGCACCGCGCACCTCCGGCGGCAGCATCGACGCGCCTGACGGCCGCCGCTGCCCGCTTCTGAAGCGGCCCCCTCCGAGACGCCCCCCCTGCCCCGCGGC
>JAODKM010000025.1:19524565-19539606 GCA_026780845.1 Petrocephalus sullivani
CCGCCGCCCTGTCGCGGGGCGGGGACCCCCGGGTCCCCCCCCCCCCGTGGTCGGGGTGGGGGGGCCCGCCCCCCCCCGGGGGGGGGCCAACTTCCCGTCGCCCCCCCCCCCCCCCCCCCCCGTCATGGCCACTCTCGCTTCACTCGCTAATGGTTCTGCTTCTCAGACACCAAGTGGGATGTTGATGGGCTTCTCCAAGCTCCCTTATCAGACCTGTTTGCTGTGTCATTTTGTTGGGGAGGGTGGGGGATGGGGGGGGGGGGGCACAGCCTGGTCTCTGCACAGGTTTACAGGTTAACTAAACACTTCAACTTAAGCCTGAGCTGATTAATTCCCTGACTGAATTAATTCAGGCTCGGTTTCTCGTTCAAACGTTTCGAAGTCCAGCAAAAGCAGAGTGAGCCCTGGCCTGCCAAAGTGGGGACACCCCTACTAAAGTGTCTGCCACTGTTGTCACCTTTGACCCATGTGAAAGACCCCTCCCCCAGATATTCTAGTCTATTCACACTCACCTGGAACAGGCTTCGTTCAGCTCAGGGTCCCGTGGCTCTCTCTAAGAATGGCACACGTTAGTTCATTTAGCAATAAAATAAATGGTGGGCCCAGATTGGGCAGAGCTGCATGTGGCTTAGCGCTTAAAGGAAGCTTAGCCACATCCAAAGTTAGCTTATTCAAATCCCAGCAGGTCAACTACTGTTGAATAAAACTCTTAATATGAATCACTTTTATTACAGTTCCAGCCACAGTACAGGCCGACGTACAAAATAGTAGATTATGTGTGTTGGTGAAGTTATACCACCTGTTAAGTGTCTAAATATTCACAGTGACCCTCAGTAGGACAGCCTAGCTGTGCACGGAATGGACAGGCAGCTTGTCCGGCTATGCTCTCTTGCTGGTTTGTGAAGAGTCTGGTCTGTCCCCTGCCCTGGATTTGGGACGGCAGACTTAACAGTTTTGCCTGCTGCTAACTTACTGCCCCAGCCTGCTCCACACAGTCACACTACTTTAAATAACTCCGCCCATGGCTGTGTGTAACAGCTGTACACACCCACTTGGTGTGAGGTATGCCCCACCCCCCACAATGACCACGCCCCATCCTCCATCCTTCCCTACCGCACTCCTGGCTGGCAGCCAAGAGAAGTGCATCCAGGTCAAGGTCTGGCTGTCTGGCATTGTCTGCGGCCCCGGCATGTCCAGCACCAGCCTGAATGGGGCCCGGGGGCCCGTCCCAGCATGCTGTGCTGGATTCCATAGTTCCACTTTCTCCAGGAAGCCATTCTGAAGGCTCTGCATTCTTTAGACGTTGTTTTAGTGTAGTTTTTGCTGCAGCTTAAGTTAGACCAGAGTGGCTCTTGGTTCGTTTAAAACATTTTCGAAAAAAGTGTGTTCTTCCCCTCCCTCCCTCCTTCCCTCCCTTCCTCCCTTCTCTCTCTTCCTTATTAAAAAAGCAAACGGAACACAATGTGCTCTTGAGATGGCTCATACCTAGAGAAACTAAACAGTCTGACTGTGTTTCCTTCATCTGAACTGCTTTCATCTGGACCGTGGTAAAATAAGCCGCAGCAAGTAATCGGGGGGTAAAGTGAGGAGAGAGGAATGTATACAGCGCGGGGCCGTGCGGGCTGTAAAAACCGTAACCCGAGCAGCAGAGCGGCGTCGGATATCAAGGCTGGAAGGTAGGGGGAATGAAAGGGGAGCGGGGAGGGGGGCGAGCGAATGGAAAAGTGGACCTGGAAAGCATCGGAGGAGGGCCCCTCAGGGAAACTTGGCCAGGGATTAGGGAATTTTATCGCGGTGTACTGTGACCTACTCCGGTTTCTGCCCACACGGCGTCAGATTTCCCATGTCCCCCACTCGTCCCCCCCCGGGTCACTCAGAGAAAGGGGGCTCCCGGAGAGGCTTTTTTTCACTCAGGGTAATAAAAAGGACAGCCATGTTGCAGGCTCCTCCTAAAGTGCAACATTTGCTCCATGTTTGCAAGGGAAGGCGGAGTGTGAGGGCTTACTTTACCCGCTTTGTAAGCAGCAGGGGGTGCCAGTGATCCTGCTGAAGCCTCTGCTCTGATTGTGAATGGTGATGTGGTGTCACTTTACTCTGATTGTGAATGGTGATTTGGTGTTATTTTACTCTGATTGTGAATGGTGATGTGGTGTTACTTTGATTGTGAATGGTGATTTGGTGTTATTTTACTCTGATTGTGAATGGTGATTTGGTGTTATTTTACTCTGATTGTGAATGGTGATGTGGTGTCACTTTGATTGTGAATTGTGATTTGGTGTTATTTTACTCTGATTGTGAATGGTGATGTGGTGTCACTTTGATTGTGAATGGTGATTTGGTGTTATTTTACTCTGATTGTGAATGGTGATGTGGTGTTACTTTACTCTGATTGTGAATGGTGATTTGGTGTCATTTTACTCTGGTTGTGAATGGCAATGTGATGTAACTCTGATTGTGAATGGTGATTTGGTGTTACTTTTCTATGATTGTGAATGGTGATGTGGTGTTTCTCATGAGTGTCAATGGTGATTTGGTGTTACTTTACTCTGATTGTGAATGGCGATGTGGTGTTATATTTTACACTGATTGTGAATTGTGATGTGGTGTTGTTCTGATTGTGAATGGTGATTTGGTGTTACTCTGATCGTGAATAGTTCTTTGGTGTTACTTCACTCTGATTCTGAATGGTGATGTGGTGTTACTTTACTCTGATCCTGAATGGTAATGTGGTGTTGTTATGATTCTGAATGGTGATGTGCTGTTACTCTGATTGTGAATGGTGAACGGATTTTTCAGTGTTACTCTGTAAAAAGGGTTTCATTGTTACATTGATTCTGAATGAGCATTTGGTGTCGCTTTACTCTAATTGTGAATGAGTTTCTGTGATGATTTTCTCCCTGAGTCAGTCACGCTGAGGGTGCATCTCTGCTCATGCCGTGCCAGCTTGATGTTTTCACCCCTTGCCCAATCTCCTACTCTGTGTGCACTACCAGGCAGGGGGATCTCCTGTCTTCTGGAAGGGGTACAGGGGCAGAGGCAGAGACAGAGAGACAGACAGACAGAGCACTGACTGTGAGACCACACATGGTTCCTGAGGGGTACTGACCAAAAGAGGTTACATTTTACTACATAAAACTTGGGCAAGTGAAATAATAGGAATGCAGTCACATATTTAACATCCCACAGTAGTAGTTCTCCTGGGGATCAATATCCCTTCATTTTTTAAAGGACAGAGTTGTTCTGTTTAACAGCCAGTGACTAATACATGCTTTGGAGCAAATCTTCTACCCACTGTGCCTTCCAGCAGCACCTGCATTCTGCATTATAGCATCAAATGAATGGTTTTCTCCATAAGAGACATGTGACCTGAAAGCTTGGCTCTGAATGGTCCAGCGATGGCGAGCTGGATTCTACAGTGGGCGGGACCGGGATTCTCTGAACAGCCGCTTAAGTGCTGCAGGCAGACCACATTGCCAGAGTTACTTGCGATTGCTCCTTTGTTTTTACAAAGTAACGTTCAGGAATCAGGCTGATCGCTCATGGGCGAAAGGTTAAACAGGGACTAGTCAAATGAAACTGAACTGATAAATGACAATGACAGCCAGATGATAGATGCTTTTAATCTCGTTAACTTATTCAAGTTCATGCTTCTGGTCTTTATTTTATTTGCCTGGACCTTTGCTTAGTAAGTTAATAAGTGCATTTCTTTATTGGAAAACAGAGCTGAGTTTGTACCCCTCCCCCCTTCAGGCCATAGCAGCCTAACTGTGCTTTTTATTTTTCTAGCTGTATGTTTCTGAAAATGCTGAATACTTTGATGAACAGGTTTTAGATTAGACATGGTTTATGTTTTATTGGTATTACATTTCTAAGCTTCTTTTTTTTACCTTAAAATCGTTCTTAACCCTTTGATTACCACACACTGTATTCCTCTGAGCCTCACAGTGGACACCTAGTGGCTGAGTTGAGGAACTGCTGCTGCATGTCATTGTCAGCGATGGGGGAAGGAGCGGTTCTAGAGGAAAAGCCCTTATAGCCCCCGGAGCAGAGAGGACAGAGGCGTGCATGTGGCATTTTAACCTGGCCCTGGCTTTGATCGGCCCAGCGTGTGGGTGGCCGCTCCTCTGCTGCAGGGAGATGTCTGAGAAACGCCTGATTGTGGCCGATCATTAATCATGCCTCCGGGTTCCCTTGCAAAGATCCGGTCTCAATGTTCTTTTGATGCCGCCCTTTGCTGGCCCCCCCATACCTCCATTTAATGAATAATGTACTTTAATTTGAGTGAAGACAGTTTGAGTAGAAAGTTGAAATAAATGTCTCATTAATTTGTGTTTAGCACTACCTCTGATCGTGATGTGTGCCGTTGTCTGTGGTTACATCTGGCTTTATTGCTGAAATCTATTCAACGTTGTGCATAAAAATAGTTAAGAATATGAGCATTTAATGGATAAACAAACATTACGGACTAGAACTGGACTGCAAAGATGTGCATATTATTTTAACCATGGAGACCGCATAGGTTTGGGAAGTGTGCTCACCTTCACTGTGAAACAGTTTAATAATATTTAAGAGACTAAGACATTTAGCCCATTTAGCCCTGTATGTGTGGATGCGGTCGCGGTGCGGGACATGGGACCTCGCCAAAGCAGCGCCTGTCCTGGACGTCGTGGTAAGTGAGGGGCAACGCGGCCCGGCCGAAGCTTCATGGTGAGGAAGGGCACAGTGAAAGCTTTCTCCTGGCTTTTTATCATTAAGTCCCATTAATTCAGGAGGTAAAAATGGCAACGCGGGGCTACATCCGCTCATTATTAGTGCTTGGTGAGTCCTGCATGGGATGTTCAGAGGTGTGTCACTGCATGGCTTGATGTTTGGCTGTGATTGACCGATTTCTGTGTGATTGACAGGCGCCGCTTGACCGTAACCAAATGACCCGTGTTTCATCAGGTGTGCGCGTGGCGAACTCAGCGGCATGCAGGCGGGGTCAGCGGTCTCCATGGCAACCTGTCCACCTCCATGGTGAGACCCGCCGTGTGTGAGATGCAGGTTCTGGGCTGGAAGAGCTTCTCTTTCTGTCTTTAAAAGAGTCAGTGTGAGCGTGAGGTCCTCTTGTTCTCTTCTGCCGGCTCTTGTTGGTGTGCCATTCTGCATGGCTGTCTTCATCCGCGCTCCCGGACCGGTGCACGCAGAGGTCTGCTCGCAGCGGTACAAAGTTTTCTTTGTGTCCGAGCGGAGAGATAGTTCCAGTGTCCTTCTGTCGTGGGCCGATGCGTCTCGTCCTCTTTGTGTTGGCAGGACGCTGGGGTTATGGTTATAGGAAGCAGGTGAGGAGGCATCGGTATGGGGGGGGTGTCCTCATGTGACAGGTCCTGATCTGGTCGGGCCCCCCCTTCCTGCTCACACACTTTGGCAGCCGTGGGACACCTGAGTTTGGTGCTCTGTGCTCCATGCCTCGTTCCCGCTCCGGTGACCTTCCCTCACGTATGACACGCTTTTCCCGCAGTGCAGGTGCCCAAGTTCAGGTGGGCCGAGGCTGATGTTTCTCCAGGGGGATTGTGTTCATGGAGATCCAGCGCAGAGCTGACTGTTTGGCTCTGCCTGGGTGCTGGGATACTATGAGCGGCTTGTGAGGGGGTGGGGGGGACACCAGAGATTAAATCACTGTTATACATTAAATAACAAGAAATGTTACGTATAAAACATATAAGGGGCCTAATAAGTAATAGCTGTGATGAAGCATGTTCAGCTGTTCATGATTTGATCTCTGGTGCCACCTGTGTCCAGGCGTGTGGCTCACACCTGGCTCTGAGTGCTCTTTCCCGGCAAAGCTGACACGATGAGCTACTGCCTGAGCTTGTATTTACAGGCAGCCTGTGGCCCCCTGTGACTTTAATTCACTGTTTGAATAATAATTTAAGGATGCAGGTTGTTGTGGCTCAGGTGGGGACCTGACATCCTTGCAGAGAGATGGAGGCTGCTGCCGTTTGCTTGGTGGCATTGCTTGGTGCTTCTGTCCAGCACGCTTTTTGGAAAGTCAGCCCAACTTGTGGATTCCATCCAGCAATTTAATCCACTGGAGGACCCCCCCCCCCACACACCACCCTCCCTAAGGATTGTGGGTATCCTGTGAGAGGGGTGGGCTTGCAGCCACCTCATGCAGTCTGTGAAATACGTCCTTTTATTGTTACAGAGGTAGCAAGCTTCGGTGCAGTGATTAACTAGACCTTGGGGTGAGCGCGAGGGGGTTGCTTGTGGGTGGGGGATGGCTGGTGTGTCGTCAGGTCTCACAGTGTGTTTCTGCCTAATTGTATGCCATGCTAAAGGAGTATTAATTGAAGCGCTGGAGTGTGATGATGTATCCCGTCTCTTGTCTGCGTCCTCAGAGCTTCGCGGAGAACACAATGAATGAGCTGCTGGGATGGTACGGCTACGACAAGGTGGAGCTCCGCGACTCGGACGACCTCGACATCCGGAGCTACCCAGACGGCGAGGCCCGGCAACACATCTCTGTCCTGAAAGGTAGCGGCCCGCCGGGGCACGGGCTGGGAGGAGGTGCGAGGCTGTCGGCTTCTTGCCGCTTTGTGCCGTGATTATAAAGCGGCAGATCACAGCGCTTGCCGCTGTCCGCCAGAGTCTCCCTGAGTGCCGCAGTTAGTCGGGAAACAATCGGACTCTAATGAAGTGGCTAATTTGTCACGAGCTGTGGGAGAATGGCTGCTCTTTTGTCTATAAATGACAGTATCGCCGCTGCCTCCTGTAGCACTAATGAATTCAGTGTGTGTATCTTGGGTTCACTTTGTAAGGGGGTTCTGCAGACCTGCATGACCTGCATGGTGACGTTGCTCACACCTCGGAACATGTCCTGGAGATGGATGCCTGTCTCCGCCCAGTGTGGATTCACCTTTTACCACGCCCACAGATTGTGAAATTTAGCCCCACCCACTTTCCCTTATATAGGGAGCCTAAAACTAGCACTTCGCAGTCCACAGCCCTGTAGACTGGGGCCTAGGTGAGAAATGCATGCTGGGATGCGAACTTGCACAATCATGTAACAGTCAGCTCCTTAATTACTTTTGCATGTGTGCAGCACCAGAAAACCAAAGTTTCTGAACAAAAACAATTCAGTATTGCTTATTTCAGGCTGACTAACCTGAAATTTTGCTCATTTTTACATAAATGGGATGCCAGCTTTTAATTTTTTTTCCAATCAGCGCTACTCAGATGTGTAAAATTAAAGGCTGCGCGTTGATATCCTCCCCCAAAAACCGGGAGCAAGAGCCTTAATCAGCTGCCAGTTGGAGTGCGACATGTTTGGAAATGTCATCTTTTGTCAGGGTGATGGCCTGGGGACGCACTGTGTCCTACTGGAGCCCATCGGCCACTGACAGCCATCATTTACTCCGTGTTAGAAAAAACATGTAGGGAGACGGACGGTGGCCATGGTTACCAAATGCTGCTAGCGAAGAAAGAAGCGAAGAAAGCCGAGTGGCTGCAGAACGTGGTCAGGGTGCTGGTGGTGTGGCTGTGGTGGGCTTTGATGGACAAACTGGTCTCTCTGCGGTCAAAGGACACTTCTATCATTCACTCGTTAGTGTCAGTTGAGCAGCCAATCAGTCGAGCTGCATGCCTGAAGGTGCATTAAAGGAAACATGCTCAGTAACATGCTCATCACTCAGGTGATGAGTGAAGGCTTAGGTGGGCGGGGCCAGGAGCACGCTGCCACCGGGGGGCATTGGTGAGCTGCTCCCGCCCACATGTGCCCTTCTGGCTCGCTAGTGTTGATGTGATGCCGTTTCAGATGACTTGCAGACTGCATGTGTCTCATTCAGGGCCTGCTTGCATTCACAGCTTCTTCATTGTTTTGATTTTTACAGTCAGTTGTAACTAATTCATTCATCTCACATGTGCGAAACGCACACTCGGGGCATCTGTGTTTCTGGGAAACGCCGCATTTTCGCTGCAGATCGATAACGCGGCTCTGTAACGGCAGGGCCTTCCTGTGGGCCTTGTTCCTCTAGCAGAGCCTGCAGAGTGAGTGAGCATGCCCACAGTCCCCTGGGGTCTCGGTCAGATGCAGTGCCACAGCGCTGGCCAAGGAAATGCAGTGTTGACATAAAATAGGTTTATCTCTGTCGACAGCATGGCAAGCATGGCAACAGCCTTCAGTTAGATCCCAAGAGATTCCTGCTCTTGTACCTTTGGATATTTCAGTGCTATAATTCGCCCTGAAAGCTCTGCTTTCGTCACGGACCTAAGTGGCTCGTCAATCATGATTTTTTTTGCAGAAACCTCTTTGCCAAAAGCCAAGATGCGGGACGAAGGCTCCGGCTCCCCGACGAACCCCAGCGGCTCCCATCCCACATCAGTGTCACGCAATGGCACAGCGGAGACCTCCAGTGGGGCCTCCTCTTCCTCTCTAAGTGCCAAGGAGCATGGCAACATTCCCATCATTGTCCCTCTCATCCCTCCCCCGCTCATCAAGCCATCAGCAGGTGAGACCCCTGGGCCTGGACCCTCCCCATATACTGAGACCCGGCCCAAATCGTCAGGCCCCACCCACCACACTCATACCCAGAGCCTGTCCACAAACTCAGGCCCCGCCCACATGCACATTCCTGGGTATCTCCTGCTCACCTGGACTCCTCCCATGTCCATTATGTTAACGGACAACCATGGTCATCGGCTGGGTGTGGAGTTCTCAGCTCTGGAGGGCTCTGGAGGAAAGTGTGCGGCAAATGTGTGTGTGTGTGTGTGTGTGGGGGGGGGGGGGGTTCCCGGGGGGGGGGGGTCTGGGGGGGAGGGGGGGGGGAATTGGGGTGGGGGGGGTGGGGGGGGGGGGGGGGGGGGGGGGGTGGAGAGCTGGCATCACCTGAGTCCCGGCCCTCACTTGGCTGCGGTGCCTCGCCACAGCATACTTGGGGGCGGGGGGGAGGGGGGAACAGATGGTACCCTGCTCTGGCAGCCAGCTCCCCCCAAATCCAGCACCTCTGAATTATTCATCCCGTCGTTCTGAGGCGAGAAGCGGGCACAGGTCCGACTCGGATTTCGGATTTACCAGCCGCGCCCCTCCCCTGCACCCTTTGCAGCACAGAGGTCCTTTTGAAAGCGATACACATGGCGACTGGCAGCGGCCGGCCGGACCCTGGCCGTGCCGGTGGGCTTCCTCCGCTTGGCGCGGCGCGGTGCCTGGCTGGCGGTGCGGCCACCTGAGCCTCAGTCCACCAGAAAAGGCAAACAGCACAAAGAGCAAACAGGCAGAGAGGTGGAGCTGGGGGGCGCTGGCGCACAGGGGAGGAGTTTCAGGGACCAGCACACACTGACCTGAGCTCAGCTTGAGGGTGCCTTTAATGTCGTCACCTGCCACCGGCGCCCCCTAATGGCAGCAGGCCCCAGACTCAGACGCCAGGGAAACTGGCCATGCATACAGATGTGGGCTTTTGTTTTGTCTGTGTGTGTGTGTGTGTGTGTGTGTACGGCTGTGTGTCTGCACAAGGATACTCCTCTGGCCGCTGCCTAGCTCTCTGATGCTCTGGGGAAATAGTCACCTTAATTACAAATGGCTCTTTAAATGGGAATCCACTCAGGAGCCAATCCAGCTGACAGGACGGCTGGGATGGAAGGCAGGGAAGGTGGCTGCGGGACTCTGGATGAGGAGCACGTTGTGCTGGATGCATGTGGAGTTTGGGGGCGAAGTTAGGGCGGGTCACTCACAGGACGCAGAGGGGCGTGTTCAAACACAGGGCGGGTCACTCACAGGACGCAGAGGGGCGTGTTCAAACACAAGGCGGGTCACTCACAGGACGCAGAGGGGCGTGTTCAAACACAGGGCGGGGCATTCACAGGATGCAGGGGGGCGTGTTCAAACACAGGGCGGGGCATTCACAGCACACAGAGGGGCGTGTTTAAACACAAGGTGGGTCACTCACAGGACGCAGGGGGGCGTGTTCAAACACAGGGTGGGGCACTCACAGGACGCTGAGGGGCGTGCTCAAACTAGCCTCCCCCCACAAGCAGGAACGCACTTTTTCTCATGGGCCGTGTTCCTCACCTCTGCGACCAAACATACACACGAGCATGCACAAACACACGCACGTGCATACACACTTGCACATGCACACACACAAATGCATGCAAGCACAGTCATGCATGCACATATGCGCACACACACACACGCGCAAAAAACACATACATGCATGCACACAACACACACAAACACATGCACATGTAGGCTGCAGACACTCTGATTGGGAACACTTTCACTATCTCTTCAACCACAACCGAAGCTTCCCGCAGCGACATCCACGCCCCCAGCCCGCGGCCCCCCCGCACTGCCCCGAGGGCTGAACTGTCAGCTGTCATCAGGGGAGCCATTGGCTGTCACTTCTCACTTGGTGCAGAGACAGCAGGCTGATGTGGTTACGCGATGTGACATGGGGGGGGGGGGGGGCGCCTCCCTGTCAGGCTATCCCATGCTGCCGTGGGCTGCCCCAGGCCCCGCCCTCATTCCTGGTCGCTTTTCCTGACTGTGACCGTGGCCCCAGCTCGCCCAGCTAACCGGCAAGCACTGTGTAGCACACTCCAGCCAGATACTACTTCCATTTTCGGCACACTCCCTTAAACACCCCCCACGCCCTGCACCCCCCATCTTGCTGACAGCACTCAGACACACCCCCATCCTCTGATTCGAGGCCCATTGACCTCTCCCGCTCTGCGGAGTCATTGCCATGGCAACTCCAGCTGAGAATGCCACCTCTCGGTGGGGGCCGTTGACGGTCAGCTTTATCCCCCCCAAAACCCCCAAAGTCTAGCTTTGCTCCTGCACCACGCATGGCTATGGGGGGGAGGGGGGACGGCACATACCCAATGTGGGAGTAGTGGAGGATAGCTGGAACATCTTGCTGCGTATGACACGCTGTTCAGTCCTTATCCTAACTTCTGTTAATGCTAATAATAATCATTCAGTAAAATGACTTATTATTGCTTTTATTATTAGTATTATTATTAGCTAGACTGGTTCTGTAGTGCCTATAGTGGGTTATGTTAAAATAGTTCAAAACCCTTGAATGACGGCAGCTGTAAATAAAGCAGGATGCACGAGGAGCTGCCCTGAATCTCGCTCTCTGCCGCTCCCCAGAGGAGGACGTGTCCAGTGTGCAGATCATGTGTGCCTGGTGTCAGAAGGTGGGCATCAAGCGCTACTCCCTCAGCATGGGCAGCGAGCTCAAGAGCTTCTGCAGCGAGAAGTGCTTCGCCGCCTGCCGCCGGGCCTACTTCAAGCGCAACAAGGTAAGGGGCCTGTTCCTCTCAGCCAGTCGTGCGTGGGCAGGGTGGACCATGTGACCACACTGCTGACATCACTTCCTCTTTACTCCTGCATGTATTTGTACTGAGGCTGCTTTTACCCAGAAAGTGCGAAACACTGTGTGGTTGAGTATGGTGCATCCCCCTCTGAACCCTCGAAAGCCTCGCAGCTGAGGCTATCCCCAAAGTTTCCAGGAGTTTTTAGCTTTTAGCTTGCGTGTCTCATTCTGTGAAAATGTGGCGGCAAGCTGCTGCAGCTGCCACCTCTGGCTCTGGAAAATGAGGATGTAAAGTATATTCTCTGCTTTCCCTCTCGTCTCAAAGCTGGGATATATCAGGAGTTCCGCTGTAAGTATGGCATATCTGCATGTCATTTTCATTGCTGCTTATCGCTGCGGCCCATAGCGCTCTGATGGTGCCCGACCGGGACACACTCGACACGCCCGGCAGCCTGTCACACACCCCCTAGCTGGAGCCCACGGTCACGTCTGGAGCAGGGCCCACCCCCTGCCACTCACACCCCCCCAGTACTACACACTGCGCGTGACACCGTGCACAGGACGACCACGTCCACTAGCCCAGTGTTTCCCAACGCAGTCCTCAGGGAACACCAGACAGTCCGTGTTTTTGCTCCCTCCCAGCTCCCAGCCAATCAAGAACACCGAATACCTGGTACAGGTGCAGGAGCTGAGAGAAAGCAAAAACGTGGACTGTCCAGTGCTCCCCGAGGACTGGGCTGGGAAACACGGCACTAAAGTGCCTTTAGCATAGTAAGCAGCATTTAAAAATTACATTTAAAAGACTAAGAAGTGTCATTCAGTTACGAGCCACCCCATCTGTTGATGCCTTCAGATACAGATTTACACCAAAGACACGGTCAGACATCGTGGCCGGAATTTATCTTGGCTGCCTGATATGTATCTAATTATCTGAGCCTTGGAATATTATTACCGCAGTCAGGAACAGGAGTTTGACAAAGAATGGATACAGTGAGATTTTCGAGCGTAATTGGATATGACAGAGTGAATCCAGCTTGTTCTAGAATTACGATATTTGTCACAGGGGTTCTTTCAGTATTCTCACCCCAGGTTCCTGTTTGACACTCAGAAAACACCTGTCCTCTCTGCCACCCCCCAATCGTTTATGGGTGTGTTGGTACGGCAGTGACATACATTACTATTTAGACAGTAAAAGTTAAAACAGTGAAACTTTTTTCCATGTCAGTCTTGAGGCCTAGTTGAAGCTCAGTCTGAAAAAGACAAACTGCAACTCGCAGAGTCATGGCTGGAGTTGCGGTGTTTCTGTCGCTTAAGCTGTCTGGTGGCATGCTTTCTGTCCGCACGCGATGTACCGTCAGTCGGCCCTCTGTAAGCGAGCGGCCCGCCAGACCCAGCGTCAGGAGGTGCTGTCTAGCAGCTCGTTAGCACGTCTGGCAGTCCCGTCTCGTCTGGCTCGTGCTCTCCTGGACCCCGCCTGACCCCCACCCCCATCTCTTCCTTACGTTTGTTCCATCCATTGCCTTTGTGCCCCCCACTCACCCCGCTGTGTTTTTGGCACGTGTTCATGCTGGTGAGGGTTGGGGGGTTCTGAGGCCACGCTGACAGGCATCGCTCCTCAGCCTGACAACAACTCCAGGCAATGTTCCTCTCTTAGCTCGGGAAATATTCCCTACGGCCGCCCCCCCCCCCCCCCCCCAGCATAAACACAGAGGATCGTGTGTCACAGAGGCCATTCAGCCTGAAGGTGTTCCTCGCGGAGGCAGACAGCACCGCACCTTCCACCATCTCTCTGCTCCCTACAACCCCCTCCCCCGCTCCCTGTCCTCTGGAGAATCCGTCAGGGGGGGAAATCAATGGAATCAATGGAAATGAGATCCGGTGGGAGCGACCCATAGCAAACTCCTGTGGTCAGATGCTGTGCCATCAGTCTCTTTTGGGTGTGTGACACAACGCCATCACGCGCAGGACTGTTAGGCGCGTCCCCGCTGGCCTCTCTGCCCGTCCCACCGCATGCCGCCGTCACACGCAGCAGTGTTAGGCACGTTCCCCCTGGCCTCTCTGCCCGTCCCGCCACACGCCATCATGCACAGGAGCGTTAGCCGCGTCCCCGCTGGTCTCTCTGCCCGTCCCGCCGCACGCCGTCATGCACAGGAGCGTTAGCCGCGTCCCCGCTGGTCTCTCTGCCCGTCCTGCCGCACGTCGTCATGCGCAGGAGCGTTAGCCGCGTCCCCGCTGGTCTCTCTGCCCGTCCTGCCGCACGTCGTCATGCGCAGGACCGTTAGGCGCGTTCCCCTGGCCTCTCTGCCCGTCCCACCGCACGCCGTCATGTGCGGGAGCGTTAGGCACGTCTCCGCTGGCCTCTCTGCCCGTCCGGCTGCACGCCGTCATGCACGGGAGCGTTAGCCGCGTCCCCGCTGGTCTCTCTGCCCGTCCTGCCGCACGTCGTCATGCGCAGGAGCGTTAGCCGCGTCCCCGCTGGTCTCTCTGCCCGTCCTGCCGCACGTCGTCATGCGCAGGACCGTTAGGCGCGTTCCCCTGGCCTCTCTGCCCGTCCCACCGCACGCCGTCATGTGCGGGTGCGTTAGGCACGTCTCCGCTGGCCTCTCTGCCCGTCCCGCCGCATGCCGCCGTCATGCGCGGGACCGTTAGGCGCGTCCTCACTGGCCTCTCTGCCCGTCCCGCCGCATGCCGCCGTCATGCGCGGGACCGTTAGGCGCGTCCTCGCTGGCCTCTCTGCCCGTACCAACGCTGGCTTCTCTGCCCGTCTTGCACATCATTTCTATACTGTAAAGCCTAGAACACATGGCTACATAGATGTGCATTAATGCCCCCACCCGGTGAGCATCAATCCACAGCGCTGGGGAAACCTCTCTGCTGCTAGAGTGGTTCTGTGGAGCTTCACTGAGAAATGCTCGGAATGGGAGGTGATGTGGGCCGTGTCCACAGGTGCTACCCCAGGCCACTCCAGCATGCTAATGTGCTGCTACGCTGGCCCCTTCATCAGCCTGAAACGATGGCCGCCCTCTGCCACCTGTCACTCGCATGCGGCCGGTGCTGTCCCCTAGAGCGCATTTGGGCACCTGTCACCTGCGCTGTGCTTCACCACCACCAGGCTGGGGAGCTGGGGGTGAGGATATAGGGTCTAATGAGGCTGTTATTAAAAAGTACAGGCGTGAGCGACACACCACAAATCAGCCTGCTGATTCCCTGGAGCAGCCCTAAGATGGGTTGACAGGGCTGTTTATGGTCATTTTACCCCCTCAACTGATGAGGTGGTCAGCTGCTGAAACACAGGAATAGCAGCCAGTGAGAGATATTGTTCAGTGACAAAGGTTTAACCCCACCCACAGACATCTCTGCCCATGACATCACAGCTGCTGCTGTTCTGGGCACAGTGACATTCTGGGTAGCTCAGGGTAAGGAGAGTGGAGCCCTGGACCTTGATGCTTGGGGGGACGTCCCTCTTGCAGGGACTGCTAAGAGCCCCGTTCAGCGCTGTGGTGGGGGGTGGGGGGGCTTGTCTGCTTTTTGCTTTGGACCACAAAGTCGGCCACAACAAAGCCTCGAGTTTTTCCAGCAGCAGGGGTGAGGCGTCACTCCTCGCCTGCCTGTGCTTGTCTGGCTGGCTGGGGGGGGGCTGTCTTTGGGCTCGGTTTCGGGTTTCCTCAAGAACCTGCAGCTGCCTCGTTTGCACAACTCGACCTGGCTCTGCGGTCGCCGTGTGCAGGGGGGTCAGGGGGCTTG
>JAODKM010000025.1:19584169-19601889 GCA_026780845.1 Petrocephalus sullivani
GCTGTGTAGATCTTGTGTAGCAGCCGTGTAGCTCCTGGGTAGCAATCCAGTGTAGCTGCTGTGTAGATCTCGTGTAGCTGCCGTGTAGCTCCTGGGTAGCAGTCCAGTGTAGCTGCTGTGTAGATCTCGTGTAGCTGCCGTGTAGCTCCTGGGTAGCAATCCAGTGTAGCTGCTGTGTAGATCTTGTGTAGCAGCCGTGTAGCTCCTGGGTAGCAATCCAGTGTAGCTGCTGTGTAGATCTCGTGTAGATCCTGTGTAGCAATCCAGTGTAGCTGCTGTGTAGATCTTGTGTAGCTGCCGTGTAGCTCCTGGGTAGCAGTCCAGTGTAGCTGCTGTGTAGATCTTGTGTAGATCCTGTGTAGCTCTGGTGTTGTTCCTGTATAGCTGCAGTGTAGCTCCTGTGCAGCCACCATGTAGATACTGTGTACATCCCATGTAGCTGCTCTGTAGCCATATAGCTGTGCCTCCCTTGCAGTGAACAGTCTGAGAGACCAGCTGGACGAAATGAAGAAGAGGAACCAGAACTCCCACATCTCCAACGAGAAGAACATCCAGCTTCAGAGGCAGGTCAGTCAGCAGTAGCCTGGTCCGATTTGGCCCAGAAGGACAGATGTCCATTCCCTTTTCATGCTGAAATGTAGACAACTGTTCTACCTGTCGTCCTGTTCCCCCGTTGCTCTGGTCATGGGCCTCTTACTCTGCTCGCCGTTTCTTGGCGTTTGCACATTTAACACCCCTCTGCCCCATGCACGCCTGCCCCCAGCTGGATGAGGCCAACGCGCTGCTGCGTGCTGAGACGGACGCGGCCACGCGCCTCAGGAAGACCCAGACGGAGATGAGCAAGCAGATCCAGCAGCTGGAATCCAACGGGCGCGACCTGCAGGACAAGTGCTGTCTGCTGGAGAGCGGCAAGCTGAAGCTGGAGAAGGAGTTCATCAGTCTGCAGTCGGCGCTGGAGGCGGAGAAGCGGGACCGCAGCCAGGGCTCCGAGACCATCTCCGACCTGCAGGGTAACGCGGGGGGGCGGGGCTGTCAACCGGTCACAACGAGATCAGCTACCAATGGCAAATGAGCAACTTTCCTGCAGTGTGTAACCCGTTACTACCTACTAATACACACTGTACTCTGTCTCCTGGTGTCAGCAGGACCAAAAGCTCCCAGAAGATCTATTGTACATCTCAGTGTAGTTGGCTAGTAATCCCTTGTCAGAATGACAAGGGATGGTGCGCCATGTCAGAACGCGATATTCCGAGCTGGGCTCCTCTCTGTTAGAATGGGATGTTCCAAACACATTTAACGGAATGTTACACATCGGAATGGAATGTTCCAAACACACAGAAAGGGGGTGTGTTATTAGAACAGGAAGAAGACTTAAGTAGTGTCAGCTGGGGAAAGTACCAGAGGAGGATTATATGTTATGTTTGCTCTCACTGGTTTGGCAAAATGCTTCCAGCAATATGGACATGTTTGGTTTTTGGAGCCAGCAATGCTGACTTTGGGTTTTTTAGTACAGAAACATACTGACTTATTTCTATATGGTCATGGAACATTTTCTAATCTGTTAGCTTGTTTTTCTACTTTCTGGTGTGTGCCCCCCCCCCCCCATCCTAGCAGGATGTGGTTTATCCCATCTTCCCAGATTCTAACCAGACTTTGGTCCCGTTCTTGCTGCAGGACGTATCTCTGGGCTGCAGGATGAGGTGCAGCAGGTGAAGAGCTCTCTGGCCAAGGCCGAGATGGAGAAGAGGGAACTGCAGGAGAAACTCACTGACCTAGAGAAGGTGAGGAGCTCGTCCCCCCAGTGACGTCATGCCTTTCTCCAGTTAGAGAGTCTAAAAGCGGGCTAATCGTCTAATCTATTTGCTGTCCGCATTCTTGCGAAGTGAAATTAAGAACTATTCTGCGCTGTAAAAGTGGTACATATTCAGGGGGAAGCAAAATGCTTAGTCACATGGTACATGTCCAGTGCTGTGGCCTTCATTGCTGATCCTCTGCCGCTCCTTTTTGGTCCAATAGGAGAAGAGCAACCAGGAGATCGACATGACGTACAAGCTGAAGCTCCTGCAGCAGGCGTTGGAGCAGGAGGAGGCGGCACACAAGGCCACCAAATCGCGGCTCGTGGACAAGAACAAGATCTACGAGTCCATCGAGGAGGCCAAGTCTGAGGCCATGAAGGGTGAGGCAGGGCCAGCCAGCTGTTTCCTGGGGGCGTGGCCATCAAAGTGGGTTTGGGGAGATGGGAAGGTGAGTTTTTAATGGGATTAACGTGCAGAGGAGCTGGGGGACATCAGGGAGGAGGTCTGTGGACCGGCCACTCTGGTGTCGGTCCTGCTTCTGATGCTTAATGCCTGCAAACCGCCGTGCAGAGATGGAGCAGAAGCTGCGAGAGGAACGAGCCTCCAAGCTGAGCGTGGAGAACCACCTGCTGGAGCTGGAGAAGCGGTGCTCCATGCTGGACTGCGACTACAAGCAGGCCCAGCAGAAGCTGGACGAGCTGCGAGGGCAGAAGGAGAAGCTGACGGAGGAGGTGAAGAACCTGACCCTGAAGATCGAGCAGGAGACGCAGAAGCGCAGCCTGATGCAGAACGACCTGAAGGCCCAGAACCAGCAGGCCAACGCCCTGCGCATTTCGGAGAAGCAGCTCAAGCAGGAGGTCAACCACCTGCTGGAGATCAAGGGCAGCCTGGAGAAGCAGAACCAGGAGCTGCGCAGGTGAGCGGCGGGCAGGGCGGGGGGCATGGAGGGCGGCATGGCCTCATCACGTCTGTGCTCACGCGTGTTCGCGGGTGTCGCCAGGGAGAGGCAGGACGCGGACGGGCAGATGAAGGAGCTTCAAGACCAGCTGGAAGCTGAGCAGTACTTCTCTGTGAGTCCATATGCTTATTGGGGGGGGGGGCGTGTCCGCAGCGCTGTAACCATGGTTACCCGTCTCCCCAGACACTGTACAAGACGCAGGTGCGTGAGCTGAAGGAGGAGTGTGAGGAGAAGAATAAGCTGTACAAAGACATTCAGCAGAGTCTGCACGAGCTGCAGGAAGAGAGGTGGGAGTGGCCTGATCCCGCCCTCCAGTCTGCCAGACATGCCTCCATTGGTCGCGCTCAGCTGTCTGTCAGTCTTTTGCTCTGACGTTAGTCCCACTGGCCCCCACCTCCAGGGACTCGCTGGCTGCTCAGCTAGAGATCACGCTGACCAAGGCGGACTCGGAGCAGCTGGCTCGCTCCATCGCCGAGGAACAGTACTCGGACCTGGAGAAGGAGAAGATCATGAAGGAGCTGGAGATTAAGGAAATGATGGCACGGCACAAGCAGGAGCTGGAGGAGAAGGACAGCACCATCAACTCGGTGTGCTGGGGGCGGGCAGGGCGGGCAGGGTGGGCATGGCTTACGGGGAAGCTCAGCGTGGTTTGGGTTCTGACGTGTCACCAAGTGGGAATACTAATAACGGCTTTTTCTCTCGTAATTTCTGATAACTTTTAAAAATACCCCAGAGCCTTGAACATTTGGAACTAGGTTTGGAAGTGGATTTATTTCGGGACCTAGACTTTAGCGTAAAGGTCGCTCTGTGGCTCTCCTGCCCCCTGCAGTTAGAAGAGGCGAACCGCACTTTGACGAATGATGTAGCCATCCTGGCCGGTGAAAAGGAGGAGCTGAACAACAAGCAGAAGGAGATGCAGGAGCGTAAGTGTTTCCAGGCTGAACACTGAGTTCCCTAAAGTATGACGGGGATTTAGTGTGAGGCGCTTACGACATTGAGTTTGTCGTCATGTGGGCGAGGGGCCCGTCTCTGTGCTAATGATATGGATACTTGTTGCCCCTCAGAGCTGCAGAAGAACAAAGAGGAAGAGCTGCATTTGAGCCAGATGAAGGTGTCCTTTGAGAAGCAGCTGCAGAGTGAGAGGACACTGAAGACCCAGGTGAGGCGCGGGGTGCTTCTCCGTCGCGTGCCGCAGCTCTCCGCGCGTCAGGCCGAGTCATTCAGCCTCCGGCTCCGTTTTTCCAGGCCGTCAACAAGCTGGCGGAGATCATGAACCGGAAGGAAGTACGTGGTGGCGGCAGTCGCCGTGGAAACGACACGGACATGCGCAGGAAGGATAAGGAGAACAGGAGGCTGCAGTTGGAGCTTCGCTCGGAGAAGGAGAAGCTGAACAGCAGCATCATCAAGTACCAGAGGGAGATCAACGACATGCAGGCGGTCAGTGGCCGAGGCTGGCGCTCCTCTTGGCCAATCGGGTTACATGTGAAGTCACCGGGGGCCGGCCTCCGGTTTCAGGGGCCCCACTCAGGAAGTGAATGTTTCGAAAGCTAAATGAATAGCTAGTGAGTAGAGTGAGAAGATTGGGGCTAGCTAGCTGGATAGCAGAACAGTATCTCCTAAATAAGAAATGCACTTAATATTTAGAGTAGAGGCATTGTGGCTAGTAGGGGGCGCCACGCAAACGTGTCCTGCTGCAGGGAGTCACCCAGTGTCACAGGTGGAACTGGGTTAGTCACATGTTCGAGCGCTTGGAGCTTTCTGGTAATTCGTGTGAAGTAAAGCCCCCCCCTGCTGCCCCCCAGCAAATCGCGGAGGAGAGCCAGGTACGGATTGAGCTGCAGATGGCACTGGACAGCAAGGACAGTGACATCGAGCAGCTTCGCAACCTGCTGACGTCGCTCAATGTGCACTCGCTCGACTCGGCCAGCATGAGCAGCGGGCCCGACTACGACGGCGACGATGCCTACCCAGGTAAGGCACCAGCGGCTCGCTCAACGCGCCGTAGCCGGCTCGGAAATGGGACCTCCAGCTGCGGGTGGCATTTCCCCTCGGCCTGGTACCGCTATTCGGTTTCACTGCTTTTCTTACGGGACATTCTCTCTGGTTCCATTCTCTGCCTGTGCCTCTCCCTTCCTGGGCTCTCAGTGCGTCTGACGCACTCGCACACGTCTGAGTCCCTGTCCCTCACCTATGAGCTCACCTCCCACTCCGTCTGCGTCGACACGAGACCCTGCGTTTTTGAGCCCGAGGATGACGCGTCGGATCTCGAGTCTGAATCTTTTGACCTATCAGAACCTGATGATGCAGGTGACCTGCATGGCATCACATGCCAGCATGACCTTTGACCTGCTGCGTCACTAACACGACTGATCTGTCCCGCTGAGCCCTGTCACAATTGCCTCTATAATGGTATGACGTTACTGACCAGTCTAGCTTGTTCATTTTTGGTGATGGAGGTATGTTTTTAATTATTTTAAAGAATCATCTGTCCTTAAGCAGTACTCATTTCCTGTCTGTGTGTGTTACTCATGGACCACTGAGTACTTCCTGTATCGTCTACAGAGACCAGGCTAGAGGGCTGGCTTTCTCTTCCACTCCGAAACAACACCAAGAAATTTGGCTGGGAAAAAAAGGTACTTTAAGTAAAGTTCTCCAACCAGGGGTCCGTTATCCAGGAGCGTAATGAGATTTTAGTGAGGAAGCACATCTTAATCTCTGTCATCTGCACCCCCCCGCCTCCATGCGGTCTCCTCCTTCTCCTTGCAGTACGTGGTGGTAAGCAGCAAGAAGATTCTCTTCTATAACAGCGAGCAGGATAAGGAACACTCCAATCCACACATGGTCCTGGACATCGAGTGAGTACCCACTGGTCTTACGGGGTCCACTCCGTACCCGGGAGGACTTCTGGCACCAGGTTCCATCGCAGATCTGACCCGCTCCCTCCTCTCTGTCTCTGCAGCAAGCTCTTCCATGTGCGGCCCGTCACCCAGACAGACGTGTATCGGGCTGACGCCAAAGAGATCCCCAGGATATTCCAGGTGACGTAGACTAAGCCACGAGTCCTGCGAGGCTTCCTCTCGGTCATGTGCGCTCTCTCCCTGCTGGGATTTCTTTCTCAAGCCACAGTGATCGATTCAATAATTGTTCTTGTGGCCTGAAAGCAAGTGCTGCATATTTCATGATGTGTGGTCAGCATCTGAGGTCCAGCAAAACCTGAATGTATCATGAGGCACTTGAGGTGCAGGACTGGAAAACGGGTCTCTGATGAAACTGGAGATGTCTGCTGCCTCACGGCTTGGTGACGTCGTGCTCCATGGAAGCCCGAGAGCTCTCGCGTGATGCGATACCCCTTCTGCACATCTGCCCCCCCTGCAGATCCTCTATGCCAATGAAGGGGAGAGTAAGAAGGAGCAGGAGTTCCCGGTGGAGGGCATCGGGGAGAAGTCGAGCTACATCTGCCACAAGGGCCACGAGTTCATCCCCACGCTGTACCACTTCCCGACCAACTGCGAGGCCTGCACCAAGCCCCTATGGAACATGTTCAAGCCCCCCCCTGCGCTGGAATGCCGCCGCTGCCACATCAAGTGCCACAAGGACCACATGGACAAGAAGGAGGAGGTCATCGCCCCCTGCAGGGGTAAGTCAGCATCGCGTAGCGGGGGGCTGTGTGCAGCAGGCTGGGTTAGCGGCGTGCTGCTGTCTCCAGGATGGGGGAGGTGATGGGTATTTGGGGGAGAGCTTTGCCAACTGCTCGAGACTGCAGCCATAACGGTCTTCAGTTTCATTTTACATTAATATTTAATGTACATCTGTCTTTTTGAGAGAAAATTGTACAGACAGTATATATAGGTGTCGGTCACTCGGCTGAGCTAGTTCGGCTCCCATCGAGCGCTTTGAGGATAACATGGTTCCCACAGAGTATTTTGCGACTGGCTAACATGGCGCACAGCTAATGTGGCTCCTAAAGAGAACCGAGTGGCTCATGGCTACCGCGGGGCGGTTCGTGGCTAAGGCACTTCCCAGCTACCGCGGGCCGGCTCGCGGCTAAGGCACTTCCCAGCTACCGCGGGCCGGCTCGCGGCTAAGGCACTTCCCAGCTACCGCGGGGCGGCTCGCGGCTAAGGCACGGCTCGCGGCTAAGGCACTTCCCAGCTACCGCGGGCCGGCTCGCGGCTAAGGCACTTCCCAGCTAACGCGGCTCCTGTCTGATGCATTTGCCGCTGGTCTCCTCCTGCCCACCCACAGTGAATTACGACGTGTCGACGGCCAAGAATCTGCTGCTGCTGGCTGCGTCTCAGGAGGAGCAGCAGAAGTGGGTGAGCCGACTGGTGAAGAAGATCCCCAAGAAGCCGCCTCCGCCCGAACACTTTGCTCGCTCCTCGCCCCGTGCCTCCATCAAAGTGCAGCCCAGCCAGACTGCGAGGAGACCCAGTCGCCAACTGCCCCCTGGCAAGCCCAGGTGAGGGGGGGGGCAGCCTTTTCACATTTACAGCAGGCCCAGGAGTCGGGTATCTTGTCACTGTTATCTGATGTTGATGATGCATTTTCTTGTTTCAGTAAATCTGTTAATGATCCTAAGATCCTTTGTCTTAGGGGGCTGCTGTCAGGTTTTCAACAGCACAGATTTGCTGTTGTCTATAACGGGACTTGCCGGGTTCCTCCGGCAGCCTGACAGTTCTGTCTGCTGGTACCTCCCCCTAGTGGTGGCCCCATGCTCAAAATCATCCTCCACTGACCTTTGACTCCTGTCCATTTTCGTACTGCCGGTAGACTGTAAGTAGTGCACTTAGGACATGTGACTGTGACCCCACTAACGCCTGTGTGTTCCTGTCAAGGAGGCTTATGAGCAACTAACACGGGCACTTAGGCAAGGAAGCAAGACTGGGCAGGACTGTGGGCACGGCCTTTTGACCATTAAACGTCGCAAAGAGTCACGTAGGATGGTAGCAGCTGTGACCTTTGACCTTGCCTGCATGAGTCATGCCATCATCCATCTTCGCCACATTCTGTGTCCCATGTCATGCTTTCTTTTGCTTGGAAATGGCTGAAGGCTTTCAGGGATAGCATGCTCCACAGCAGAACAGGAACTCGCTTCCAGGGACGTGAGCACACGCCCCATGGTGCTGACCAGCGCCCCCTCCTGGGAGCCACCTCTCAGCCCCGCCTTCTCCCGTTCCAGAGCGCTGGTCTGTGGCCTGCAGGACTGGGACTGGGCCGTCGATGATGTCGACGAGGCCGACATGTTTGATTTCTGAAGACGTACACGATGGGGAGGGAGGGGGCGGGTAACCGGCGGCGACGCCTGCTGACGCCGTGGGTGTGCAGTGGAACGGTTGCCGTGACAGCGGGTTCCCGCACGGGCCGCGCGTCTGGTTATCCGGGGCTTAAGCTCATTAGCATCTGACTTGACGTTGCAGCAGGAAGTTAGGCTGAAGCCTGCAGGAGGTTGCATTAACAGCAGAGCCAGTTTAGGGCACAGCTCTACTTCCTGAGCGAATCCCATTCGCCAGCTGGTGACGCAAAGTCAGCTGACAGTGCTAATGTCCCGTGAACCATGCGCTGCTTGTTATGCTTACGTTTTTGAAGCCCGGTTTGCCTGACGTCCCCGTTCCTCCTATGCTGCTTTTCCGCACCTATGTGTGGTGGTATTGCATGTCGTGTGTCATGTATAACCCCCCACCGCCTTCAGTCTCTCATCTGTTACCTTTGTCCAGCCCCCCTAGACAAGATGGCCCCAAGATGACATGGGAAGACTCTGACAGTGTGTTGATTGGCAAATCCTGATTTCTGGTTTCTCTGTTCAGATAATTGCATCACCTGAGTACATAGTTTATTGTACTTGTGTCCATGTGGAACTTTGCAATAAAACATGCGAACCGGAGGCCCGGTGGTGTGCCTGTCCAAGCATGCCGTGTGACTTGGTGTGTGCGGGTTCTGCAGTCCGTGCTCTTCGCACGCTTGTGTTTTTGCACATTGATCGGGGAGGTGAATCTAACATTGTTTTCCCCCGTCCCCTGCTTCTCTCCCTCTCTCCTCACAGTTAACCATCTCTCCTTCCTGACGTGTTGAACACCCTGGGTGGTACCTCTTCCTAGTACAAAAGACTGAAAACACATTTTCACTTTGCATACCCACAGCAGACATGAATGCACAGATACTATTTTTTTATTCTTTTAGAGACCTCTTTCCTATTCTGGTTTGCAACACTTGGCTTCCACTTGCGAAAACTAGTCTTCGGTTCTGTCGGCCAGGGTCGGGTCCGAGTATCCATGGTAACAGAAGCGCGACGGTATTTCCGCCCGTCTTCCCTGCTGGCTGACTCTTAAGGGAGGCTGCAGCTTCTGCTGCCCTGCTGGTCTTCCACGGTCCTGAATGCAGGAGCAGCTGGGGGTTGGGAGCCAGAGACCTTCAGGGAAGAGGAGAGAGGAGGAGCAGCGGCCGCCGCCGGCGACACCATCGCGGCCACCGGCACGTTAAAGACTGAAGCAGGGGGATGGTTCTCAGTGAAGCATCTTCACGGGGACACCTGTACCTAGATGAGGAGGCCACTTGGGGGGACCCTATGCATTCCGAACGGGAACAGCATAAATCCACAGCCCCCTGTACCCCCCCCCCCCCGCTGTTCATGTCTTCTTCGCACTTTGCTCATGTGATGCCTGATGCCTTAATTCGTGTTCGTGGCAGAGCTCTTGTCCTCTGGGTGTGACGCCATCACTGTTATGCACCACTGTCACGTGGCTGTACCCAAACGTATGAATGTAGTTGTGCAGAGTGCACGGTCCCCCAGGGCCGGGATGTATATTGTCATATGCACACCATCCGTGATGATAGAGACACTGTGTAGCATTCAGCCCTCCGGCCCCCATGCTTAATCGGCATCATTTTTATACATCTGGATCTTAAAGCTCAGACTGTAGCCATTTAGTATAAAATATTAAAATTGCTCACTGCAGGGCTATTCGGAGCACTTTGGAAAAGAGAAATCTGAACTAGCCGCTCGCCCTGTTAAGCTGTGGGGGGGGGGTTCATCTGTCATCCTGCCCACACAGACCCCACAGGAAGGCCAGAATTACAGCATGGGGCGGCCGGCCCAGGAAACACGCGTGTGAATAGCGTGCATGGCCCCCTGTCTACCTGCAGTTCATGCGCTCATAACAGAGTTTTTTTTAATAGACAAAATGTTGTGGTCAGTTTTTACTAAAGAAATATTCACCGCGGACACCCATCCACGTGCTCTGAAGTATTTTACTGCAGGACGCTGTAGCCGTTTTGATGTTCTGTTTGTATAGAGTTCCTCTGCGGTATGTCCCGTGTGCTGTGAGGACGTCAGTACGTTACAAGCTTCCTAAATGGCATGCTCCCTATGATTATATACAGTATATCTTTTACATGCCATCTTACGTAAATGTATTATTTATACCGGCCTGTCCGCTTTATATTTAAAAGTGCTATGTTCAAACTGCATGTTTTATACTGCTGTGTTAATGTTAGCCTATTTGACAATAAAATATTGTAGCCCTTGGCTTCCGACTCCTGTCTTTGTCTCATTGTCAGGGTCTGATAACGGCAGCTTGTTTTTTTTTATTATTTTAAACATCCATCCATCAAAATCATCTATTTTTGATCTTGACGTCAGTGCCAAAACACCCGGAACCACCTGTTCTGACTCATCGTGACTCGGCAGCTGGGGGAGATGCTCCTAATGACCAGAACCGGCATGAGGCTTTGAGCAGGAACGACAGGACATGGCGATCGATGTTTCATTTTGTTCTCAAGTACAGTACAGTAAGAGGAAGGCGGAAACATTGATATAAAAATGCAATAGTTGTGCCAAATGAACAACATGACCTAGGAATTTTGGTGCAACACCAGCTGGTAGATGTGGGCAGAGCAGACCGGTGTATCTGTCTGAGAACCTCCAGGCCACATCCATGGAAATTGCAAGGAAGCCCGTGTCTCCATGACAACAGACCGGCAACTCAGTCCTCCTTCGGCTTATGCCGCCTGTAGTACAGCACAGTTGCTGTAACCCACCCGTTCAGCATCGTCATGACGACAAATCGGATCAGAACTGTGGAGGTGAGGGAGAAGGGGAAATGAACCCGGGCCCATTCGCAGCCAGGAAGCCCAAGCGGAACTCAGTGTCAGAACTGCGGGAAAGCGACGTGCGGAGAGCCTGACTCACCCTGCATGTCGGCAGACGTCACAGCTGTTGTGTAAATTCTTGCTGAAAAGACACAAAAACATGAATTAAACGAGACGACGGGAGCCCAGGCGGGCAGGGGCCAGGTAAGCGTCCAGGTGCAGGGTGTGCCGGCGAGCTCCCGGGGCGGGAGAGGCCTCACCCAGGCAGGTGTAGGTCGCCAGTCCCCACGTGAGCGCGCTGACCTGCCCCGAGTCCTTGGAGCTCCACAAGCTGCGCAGCTGGGCCACCTTACTCGCCGCACTGATGAAGGTACACAAACTCTGTGGGGGGGTGGGGGAAATCATACTTAGTACTGCCTCCAGACCTCCTGCACCCAAACCGCCGGCCAGGATGATGTAAAGCCCAAATACCAGGCCCTGTGGCTGGTGAGCTCACTTAAAACACACTGGTGCTGGAAGATTCTGGAATTCCCCGGGCAAACATGAGGACCCCTGCCCAACAGCACTATTAGAGGACCGGAAGGAAATGTAAGGCACCCAAGGGTGTGGCATTTACGCAGCTGGGGCCTGGGGGGGGCGTTAACTGCATTAGCACAGGGCGGGGCTTCGTCCCACAGCACTTCCTGTGGACTCCCGGGGGTGAGGAGAGGACCTGGCCATCCAGCTGTGGAGGCTAAGCATGAATCTCACCATGGCCCAGTCAATGATCCACTTCTGTAAGGTCAGCAGCTGCCAGCCCCCTGTGAACCTACAGCTCAAGGTCAAGGAGGCATCAGTGTCATTAAAACCCCCGTAGCAGAGCCGGGGGGCAGGTCAGGCACTCGTGCCCTAGGAGGATACAGGGACGCATAGAACAAACTCTGCCTCAAGGTGCCGCTGTAGTGCAGGATCAGCAGGAGCAGGATGGCATCTGGAAGCGGGAACAGTGACATGATCACTCAGTAACAAACTGAGTAACAGAGGAGCAGAGAGACTCACAATAACACAGATACACACCTTGAGCAATCAGAATGGGGTACTCCAAGTAGGTGGGCAGTGGGTACTCGTAGTAAACCTGGTAGGTGTTAAACACAATAAACCTGGAAAACGAAAAGGAGCCAACGATCAGGGGGGCCGAACCAGAGAAGGACCAGAAGGTGCCGGGGGGTGATGGATTCGCGGCGAGGGGAGCGGATATCGGCGTGTTCCGGGTGCCTCCTTGTACATTTCCCCAGTGTGTGCGAGTCGCCTGCTGGGAGCAGTGCAGTCTGGGTGCGGTGTCATGCGGGAGGCACATGCACGTCTGCCCACGCTGGACATGCTCCCTCAGCAGCCCGATCCAACGCAGGAATGCAGCGATGGCACATGGTTAAGGATGGTGGTGACCGTTATGAGAGCACACACCCACCTTCCGAGAGCTCAGCCAGTACCGGGTCACAGGGGCCAGGCAGCAATTCACACAGGGCAGGGATGCCAGCACAAGGCGCATACACACTCTCAGCACGAGGCGCATACACACTCTCAGCACGAGGCGCATACACACTCTCAGCACGAGGCGCATACACACTCTCAGCACAAGGTGCATACACACTCAGCACGAGGCGCATACACACTCTCAGCACAAACTACCTGGAGGCAGCAGTTAGCCTGAATGATCGGGTTTGTATGGCAGGAAGAATTCCGTGCATCACAGGAAGAGCATGCAAACGGATTACCGGGAAGTGGTGCATTTTCACAGGTGACATCACCGGGACGCGTCCGACGCCCTGAACGGGCACACGTGAATGTCAAGTGTGTTTAGGAGGATACCCCAAACGGGCACAATCTCTGGCATGTAAGCATTTCACAGTGATGCGGGTAAGCATCATCAGATTGTGTCGCTGATTGTAAAAACGCCAACACGCTGCTTTATTGCACACAGGTTGAGCATGGTAAGCATGCTGGTCTATACTGTTTATTCAACAGGGCAGTATTTCGGCAGTATTTTCACACCGACTGGGCTGTTTAAAGTCCCCGCGCGCCGTCAGACACTTTTGCACTTTGGGTGCAACTTAACAACGATTCGAGTATCATTAAAATCGAACTGTCGGTTCCATCAGCAACAGTGTGGTCTTGCAGTCTTTGGGATAAAAGGTTACTTAGAAGACCAAAGCATTTTCCTGATGAGGTCTTCCTTTGACTCACATAATGTGCAAAAAGTAGCAAGGGAGTGGCAACTTTAAAATAGGGCGAGTCGCGAGGAAGACGAAACGGAACAGGAACAGGAAGCGATCTGCAGCCCTTAGAATAATGCTAAGGTGTGCTTTTGTATTTTTAATTAGCGATGAGTTAGCCAGGGGTAGCTGGGGCGCCGTCCCGCATCAGACAGCCTTACCCAGTGAGCTCCAGGATCAGGCTCTGCAGGCTGACGCCTTCTGAAGATTTGCTCCTCATCAGCGTGAATATCTGCGGGAATTTGAGCACCATGCAGACGAGCAGCGTGCTCATGTTTGCGAAATGCAGCATGCCGCTAACACTCATATCTGACCGGCGTGGAGGTGGCCGCTTCTTCCTCGTTTGGGGCGTCCCGCTTTCGGCGGTATCTCGGCAGCGACGAGCGAGGCTTTGATTTCGCTTCCGCGCACACCAGCGCCGTGCCTTCTGACCTCCCGAGGGTTCCGTAGCATATACCACGTCACCCGACTATATGTGTGACGTCACCCTTTAATGTGTTTGATGCATTAGTACATTACATCCCTGCCGTAGTAATGGTCACGTTTGGAGAACGTGGACGTGCAAGACCACATCTTACAGTGACTATGTTTGACTGCACATGGATGGCTTCTTGTATGCTTGCACTTATAATGAAAACTTTCATCTGATGTTGGTAAATGATGACGCTTAATGAAAGGGAGCAAGAACATTTCTTTTAATTCAGAATTTCTTAAACTACCACAAAAGTATCTTGGAGAATCCACAAGTGGGTACATTTCACATGTGCTGCTTGGCACTAAGGCAAATGTTCTGATCAAATGTGAAAGGAAACTTATTTAAAAGACTTACAAAACTGTATAAAAATGGAGTAAAAAAATAAGAATAAGCTGACTGCTATCAAAGGCTGCCATCTGTAACACTCAAAATCAATGAGTTGGCAAAAAGGGTAGAAAGTAGAGATTTAGAAAGTTTGAGACCCTGTATGTTTTTTTTTTTTTTTTTTACCCAGCTCGTCCCTATGTGAGGCATTTCGCCGCTCTGCAATACCCTGAAGTCCAGCTGCTCTCCACACTGTGGAATACTTCTGTGGGTTCCGACCCAGTCCTAACAGGGCTGCATGTCTGGGTCAAGCTTGGCTTTCCGGTGACTCCTGCGCAACACTGCCAGGTTGTCCAGGCAAACCAGGGCCTGTCCCAGGTCGGTCCCCATGCGGCTGCCGAACGTCTGGTTGGTGGTGTTGGGGACGAGGTCTGAGAACACTGGGACGTATTTGGGGAGGGGTGTATCCTTCCGGGGGCGACCCTGAAATTACGGTGGGGTGGGGAGCATGAATACGCCATATTGCTCCTGGATACCGACATAAGCACAGAAACAGGGCAGTGTGCTGGTCCAGGACTCAAAAACAAACTCAGGGGTGCCCATCTCCAGTCCTGGAGGGCCAGAATCCAACACAGTTTGCAGATTTCCCTGCTCAAACGAACCAATTAAACCTGGTAATTAGCTGATTAAGATGTTTGAATAGGGAAATCTGCAAACCATGTTGGATTCTGGCCTTCTAGTACTGGAATTCCTGGCATCCCTGCGCAAGCTGAATGACTCAGAAAACAAACTGATATGCAATAGAATATTCAGCTGTTCAGAAGCGGGATTAGTCTGTTCAGCTAAGTGATGAAATGATTAACCCAGCTTGGTACAGTTACTGAGTGTAGCTATTGCTTTAAACAGATGTAGCAGTAATACTTAGCTTCCCTGAAAATAAGCAGGCAAGCTGCCTGCCATATGTAGCTAATTATGATTGTTGTATAATGACTGGTTTCCTGGAGACCGAAGGAAAGACGTGTGTGTAATGGTCTGGAAGAGACGCACTATCAGTGTCACAGATCTGAATGGGAAACCGAAAGACTTACCAGCTGGTCGTAATTTCTGAGAAAACTCCAGTTCTTCTGCCTGTAAAAAGGAAAGTGGTTTATCTGCTGTCGCAGAGGCCACGCAGGACCTCCGTGATGACTGAGCATGTGTCTGTGTGCAGGTAGTTTTTAATCACATTTGTTTGATGAGAGTCAGGGCTGCAGTAACTTCCAGAGTGACTTAACCGGGGATCGCTCGTAATAATTACCACTCCTTGGCTCCGTCCCGCTCCGCCCGCACGAACTCCCGCCACACCTGGTCCTGCTTAACGGGGTCACGGAAGTCCGGGTCCCGCGCCGGAGCCTCGCCGGTCCTCCCGAGCCGCGCTTTGAACGGCGGTCCGGAGGAATGCGAGGTGAGGGCCGCGGCCGCCGGGTCCGGGAAGCGGTACCCCGCCGAGGCGGCACGCCTTGCGGATGCTTTCCTGCCGTCCATCAGCACGAACGGCTAAGCAAGGGTAAATGTGCTGGGCGTGTGATTCTTACAGAAGAGCGCGATCACGGCGTCTTCATCCGGATAAGAGTCCCTGAGAGTCCTCTACTACGGCCTCGGGGAGACTTGACGGCACTCGCCGTGCTGTCTGTGCCGGGGCGCGCTTGGCGTCTGTTTATCTGGCCGGTCGTCATGGAAACGGTGCCGCCATTTATTCCTTCCGGGGAGAAGCACTGGGCGTCTTTTCGGAATAATCACACGAAACGTATTACACACCGGTGCCGTGAAACATTCAGCAAAGTAGGCCAATTGAAACTTTGTATCAAGGAAGGAGACCAGATGAAAGCAATACCACCGTAGCTTCGCAGAGTTTCTAACCTTAAATGCTCTCATATTTTTTTTATAAGAATTGAACACACAGATAAAATTGTAAGGTAAATTTGCATGTGTGAAATGCTGCTGTTTGGATACCTTATTTACTCGGATGCCACATGAGCAAGGGCGTAAATGTGGCTATGGACGGTAGGGACATGTCCCCTACCAATATGTGGGAGTACCGTGTGTGTTTAGGGGGGCGGGGGTCCATACCAATGTTAATACCAAACCGACGCCTATGGACGTGCGATTTGATTGGTGCTGCCTGGGAAAATACACTTTTTCAGGACTGAGATACGGTGCATAAGGATTAAAATGACAGGCCTGTCCAGTAGCACAGTAGTCAGTGAAGATCTGTTCAGTGAGGTAAGGAATCTGGAAATGAGCAGTGTCAGTGGGATGGCTGGCAGGTTGTCCACCTGTAGATGTCATTCTGTCCCCATCGCACGTGTTTTCCTGCGCTTCAGGGGATGGCACACTGCACTTTACACCCAGAGGAATGGGTAGCCGACCCCACGCCACTGTCCGAGATTAATCCCGTGACGGAGTCCGTGGAAGTCAAGTTGCTGGGGCAGGACCCGGAGCCAGGCCAGGCTGAATGCAGAGCTCCACCTGCAGAAGCACGGATCGATCTGTCCTGCAGGCATTTACAGGTATTTTTCTGCGGGTGGATGTACATGCACAGTCACGGATGGATGAAGAAGTAAAACCGACGTGTAATTATACTTTTCTGTGTTTCCGATGTTACAATGTCGTTTATGGAAAATTTCAAGTACAAGAAAATAAATTCAGTGATGCAAGTGATTTCTATCCGTAGAGTATTAGACCAAAGAAAGCAAGTTTGCTGGAATCTGATTCCTGGTTTTACTTTTCATTTGGCAGTACCTTTCGTCAGTCAGCCAAATTACGACTGGTTTGGGTTCCGCGCAAGCAATAGTACACAAGCGCAGCGAGGCCACTAGAGGGAGCCAGAGTCCTTCTCTGTTCGTAGGATGCAGGCGTCAGATTTTAAATAAAGCTCACAATAGTTGGTCCTTTGAAAGACTATAAATTGTTTCCGCTGGAAATGAGTCTTTGGAAGGAGAGAGTGATTGGGAGACGGTTTGGTATAAATTACTAGTTTTCTTTTAAGTAATGAAGCAGTAGTGCAGTTACTCTATTATCTCCAGGACTGGGACTGCCTGCGATGTTCGACACCTGTGTGCACCCTTACTGCAGCGGCAGGACAGCCGAGGTATTCGAATCCCTGATGATTGGGATTATTCTGTGCTGTCAGTCATGGCCTGCTCTAAGCAATAGCAGTGAGGATAGTGTAAAATGGTGACTCATTTTTCTGACCACTAATTAATTGGTAAATTGTGTAAGTTACATAAGCTGCAGACTGCTGATGGATGCCTTTGCCAATGAAATGAGTAGCAGTCATAAACCCCCCTCCCCCAAACTGGCAGTGCGATGAAATTCTGGTGCTGTTTGGATGGACACTGATTCTGACCCGCAAATGATATGTAGATAGGGCAGAAAGGGGCGTGGCCACAGGTGAAAGAAGGCAATGAGGGGGGCGTGGCCCGTGTCTCTGACACGAGACAACAGAAACTGCACGACTCCATGGCAACACAGAAGAGCGCCTGTGAGCGCCCACGCAGTCACACAGTCCTGGTGCGGCCGCTTCTGAACCTGCATCTTGCCAGCGGCGAGGGAGCACTCTTGGAATGGTCTATGTATATATTGGTATAGTCACTGCACTATGTATATCGGTATAGTCACTGCACCAAGTATATGTCGGTATAGTCACTGCACTATGTATATGTCTGTATAGGCATTGCACCAAGTATATGTCGGTATAGTCACTGCACTATGTATATCGGTATAGGCATTGCACCAAGTATATGTCGGTATAGTCACTGCACTATGTATATCGGTATAGGCATTGCACC
>JAODKM010000025.1:19601989-19614677 GCA_026780845.1 Petrocephalus sullivani
GCACCAAGTATATGTCGGTATAGTCACTGCACTATGTATATCGGTATAGGCATTGCACCAAGTATATGTCGGTATAGGCACTGCACTATGTATATGTCTGTATAGGCACTGCACTAGGTATATATCTGTATAGGCACTGCATTATGTATACGTCTGTATAGGCACTGCACCATGTATATGTCGTATAGGCACTGCACTAGGTATATATCTGTATAGGCACTGCATTATGTATACATCTGTATAGGCACTGCACCATGTATATATCTGTATAGGCACTGCATTATGTATATCTCGGTATAGGCACTGCACCATGTATATATCGGTATGGGCACTGCACTGTGTTTATATCAGTAAACATATTGGTATTCGCCCTACTCTATGTTTCTATCTGTATAGGCACTACACTAAGTGTATATATCAGCATAGGTATGTTATGTATGTGTATGTTACCCTGTGTAGTTGTGGCTGAGTGGTTAAGGCAATGGACTAGAAATTTATTGGGGTCTCCCTGCGTAGGTTCGAATCCTGCTGACTATAGAGCTGCTTTGGGGTGTGATTCAGTGGGTTAAGCTCTGTGCCTGTGATTGGAAGATTGCTGGTTTAAGCCCAGCCTCTCCACTTCTGGCCCTTCACGGCCAAGCTTTCTCTCATGGGTGTGAGAAGAGACTTTTCCCCTGGGGATCAATAAAGTATCTATTTTTATTATTATATATCAATGAACATATTGGTATATATGTATGTATGTAAATATCTGTATAGACTCACTATACATAGTGCAGTGTCTATACTATAGACATATTGGTATTCGCACTACACTATGTATATATCTGTATAGGCAGTACCCTATGTATATATCAGTATAGATGTCCTATAGACTATAGACTGCACTATGTATATATCAGAGAACATATTGGCATAGGCAGTACCCTATGTATATATCTGTATAGACACTACATTGTGTATGCAGCATGTGTATATGTAGGCAATTTGTAAAGCAGTAATATGTATGGAAGTATACATCATTTGTTCCTTCTAAAACGCACCACGGAAACCGTTTTTATTCCATCTGTTCAACACGTTTAATATAATTTCAAATGCCCTTACGCATCCTTCTTGTGTCTGGAAGGACTATAAGTCACCTACAGCCCAGTAACTGGCATTTCTCTCTGATAACAGCTGCTTAACACTGCTGTACGTGTCCGTCAGGCGCTGTGGGGAACGAGTGGCTGTCTTCCCAGACCTCAGACGGCTCGGCTCTGCTTGGGTTCATGTTTGGGCGAATGTGTTTATCAGACCCGCCCCTCGATCCAGTGCGCGCCCAAGTCTTATGCAGGGTGTTCTTTACACTTTTTTTTTTACTTTGAGAATGTAGGTGGCATTTCCATAACTTTCTCAGCATGCCTCGCATCTTAAATATTGGACGGCATGAAGGAGCCGCACTGAACTGCCAGAAAAAGTCTAAATCATTGCTGGTGCCAGTTGGAGACTCCGCCTGCCTGGAATCAACATAAGATTCTACTTGTACCTCCAAAGGCATTTCTGCACGAATGCAGAGACCCTCTAAGGTCACGTTTGGGTCATCGAATTCTCCATGATTGCTTCTTGGCTCCCGTCCTTCACTCATAAGCGAATAGACAACGTTGGTGATTGGTTCATGCCGTAGCTGAACCGTATAGCTTCACTACCAAACAGCTGAAGCCCCCTTGTGGGCAGATGGGGTACTGCTTCACACCTGGCCACAGTCATCACCACAAACAGGTGTTACCTGCGCCCACGCGGGGCATGCAGAGAAGCTGCTTAAACCGCTGTGTTGGGGTCGCCCTTCCCACCTCAGCCAATGTTTTCACAACATGACTGTCTTGGCCTCGATGTCCAAACGCATTTAAATTCAGCTGGAGTGACCAATAGGATGGTAGTGAAGGTGACGCTTTGCATACAGATTCAAATTGCATTCAAAATCGATGCGTCCACACGAGCGTGTTTCAGTACCAGCAGTATAGCTTTCCATATCTTGGGTGTGGATTGTCTTGTGTGTCAGGTAAATACGATGAATATGTTTCCTTTATAAACCACGTCTCCACGCCCTCGGTGATGTCATTTACTGTCTCATGTTTCCCCCACATTGTTTAACCTAGATTCGGACTCGTGGTTACTGATGTTTCATTTATGGCTTGTGCTACATCGGAGGGCTTATAGTTCCGTTTCTGAAGGGACTTAATCCACCAAACGCAGAAAATAATTACAGATTTTTTTCCCCCTTTTGAAAGCATTTAATTAATTCTTCGCCTCTCTGGGTCCCTGTTCGATTAACTTGTATTGTGGTCCCCCTCCCTTGCGGAAGCTAGGCCTTGCTCTCCCTCCCAGCAGTGAAATAACAGAAATGCACTGTCACACGCAATCGGTTACGTCCTGCAGGCACCGGGGACATCAGAGCTCGCCAACGCAGAGATTTGTCTTTTTTTGCACTGTTGCTGTAATGTCGCAGAAACGTGATATCTAGGTTCTCACCTCGGCGGATGTCTGTTGTATAATATAAAACCTGCATGTCATGCCGGGTGCCGCGGCTTTCACGAGCAGCTCACTAGTGAGCGCAGTTGCTGGGGGACCAATGCGGGCACCTCCTCGGACACCTGTCAGCGCGGGTCCTGTAGAAGGACTCTGCCAGTCCCAGACAGGACCGCATGCCTGGCCTCCACGGAAACACCTCGGAATAGCCATGCAACTGGTAACTTTTAGATGACAGTTTAAGAGTTTAAGCTTGATTTAAAATGTACTTCGGTTGACCAGAGATAATGAAGTGGTGGAGTGGTCCATCACGCCTCAGATGTGTTAATGAGCCCCTGAGTTTGCAGGCAGGTTTGCAGGTGTTTTGAGGATAAATTTAGGCCAATCTACTGTATTATTTGATTTCTAACTATTATTTTCCAACACTTCCCCCTCATGTTCAGGATTACAGAAACTTCAGATTATCACTCACGATACGCATAATAATGTACCTGCTCATTCCTGGGACAGTGGCTGGGGAGAAAGAGAATAGTGTAATGTAATGATCTGTGATGTCACTGGTCAGTAACGCTCTCTGTCAGGACATGACACTCTCAGGCCAATGCAGGGCTCTGCTGGTGCTGAGAGAACTTACTGAACTGAGTCTGACCTGATTTAAAGTCGACCGAACAGTGAGACGCCCCATAACGCTGCCTCACTGTGCCCGAAAGGTCCTCTGGAAGATGCCGTACCCCCTAGAAGGGTGTCGGATTCAGCAGCTAGGGCCACGTTTTCGGTGCTGCTTTGATGTGTCATTCAGTGTGTTAGGGCCTGTGCTAATTTCCCTGTAAGACGCTCTGCGGTCTTACTGAACCGTGCAGCTCCTCATAGACCTCATGGCAGAACCTCGGATCTCTCATGTTCTGAGGGGGCATGTGAAGATGGACCGGGGCCATGAGGCATGCCGCTCTGCATCACTGCCCAAATGCATGGGGTCACATGTCAGATGGGAGGAGCAAGGCCTTAGTGGGCGGGATTCCGCAGTGCTGCCAATCACGGCCTGGAATGGCCAATAAGGTGACCAATGACACGTGGGTCGGACCGGCTGGGAGAAGCTTGTAGTAGCTCAGCTGGTTTCAGTGCCGTTTTTTCTCTGGAAAGAGTGAGGGTTCGCGTCCCAGTGCTGTATTTCAGGATGAAGGAGATGCAAACCTTTACAGTGGACCTCCCCTCCAGGATGTGAGCCAAAACGGGACCCCTGAGTCGACCGGGACTTATGGAGTGTTTGTTCTTTCATGTGGGGGGGGTCAGGGGGGGTCAGGGGGGGTCACTAGCGTACACCAAAGGTCCCAAACACACGTGCACGCACACCCAGCCTGAGCGTGCTGGGACGCACTGTTGTTATGTAACTTGCTGGATTCTGGACCGGCAGGCTGACGGTATGGATATGACTGCTGCGAGACGCAATTAGAGCCGGCGTGTAACCGGGGAGGACGGGCCCTCAGCCTTCTCGCGGCGGCAGTGAGGCGTGCGCCTGAGCCGCGTGTCGGCTACAACCAGGATGCCGGCACTGCCTGGGCCCCCCCCGTCACCCGTGTTTATGTGACAGACAGACAAGGGTCACACGATAGTCTTGGAGGTTGCGGTGAGGCCCTGAGGACCGGCGGTCCGATTCCCATCGGCTGGGAGACTCTGTAACCGATGGCCTGCGGCGACCACATTCCGATCGGCTGCCTTTTGGGACTTTACAGAGCTGCTGGGATGCAGGATGAGCGCTTATCTGTTGCCTGAAATTGGGGGGGGTGCAGTTTAGTGAGTAAATGAAACCTGCGGAGGCAGACAAATCCCATGTGTGCCAGAGAGCTCCCTGCTTATTCGAGCGGAAGCCCCACCAGTATTCCCAGGACGGCCGTGACTAAGGAAGCCTCTCTTTCTCCATCAGATAACCGGCTTTGCGGACTGCAAACTAGCTTAGCTGCTTCGGCAAAGCGAGTCACGGCGAAGCGAATAAGTCGGCGCATGTAAGAACAGAGCCCGACCAAATTATCCTGTAATGGCTTTGAAATGCCTGTCCTCCAATGGTCGCCCCAGCGGCACCGTTCCGTGGAGGGAGCCGGCTCGGATCGGCCTGAGGGAGGCGCGGCTTTGACCCAAACCGGACCACGTGTGCTCGGTGTGGGCTTTGTAGGTGGGTAGATAATCTCTGGAGCTGAAGGAATTACCCACAATCCCCTTAGCAAACCGGCGATGGGGTTTATATTTCAACCGAAACCAGAGGCATTGTGTGTGCTAGACATCGTTATTTTATAGGCCCCTGCCTTTTGGTAAATCTCCTGGAGTAAGTGTGCGGCAGTGTGACAACCCTAGGTTTGGTACGTGCCCGTGCCACTCGGGTCCGGCGCCCACACGCCTGATCCATGGCTCTGGAGGGCAGTGCAGAGGAAACGGTGAATGAGAATCAAGCTGCCGCACGGGGGGTGGGGTTTAAAGGTTATTAATAGTGCCCTCTGGGGGTCTGCCTTGATTGACAGTCAGAGTAACACAGAGAATACAGTTAACATTTCACCCCTCCGTCTAACCCTTTCACACATTCACGCTACCCTCACCTACAAAGCCTGTAACTGGGCTGCAATGTTCTGAGGCTGATAAAGGTGCCGATCACTTGATGACGGGCCTGAGGGCCCGTGACTCCTGAGGTCCAGGTGGGGCCAACGTTGCCGGAGCAGGGACACGCCAGAGGCCGGGCTTTCTCTGGTAAATGTGAGCATCTGCCACAGGCCAGGTGAAGTGTGGTATTTGTTTACTTTGTGGATTACAGGTGACAGCGACAGCCTGGGGTGTTGGTGACCAGGTAATCCCAGGTGACACCTGGTTGACCTAACTTGCCCTCGTGCCCGAGGGAGCTCCGCCCTCCCAGCACTTCTTCCTGTGGACCCCCTGCTGCCTGTTCTCACAATAATAGTGATTGACGGGGCGTCCGTCTGGTTTGCCTGCTGACTCAGCCCTGGCGGATAGGCTGTGAGTGTGAGTCTGTGTGAGAGTGTCTCCGGGTGAGGCTGGGAGTGATGCGTAGACGGAGTGGCGGGTGATGCACAGCCCTGTTGCTCCCCTCACTGGCTGTGGACAAAAGCCCCCAGAGGGACCTTAAGTCCGTCCACCTTCAGGTTAAAAAGCCAAGCTGTGTCATGGGCGTCAGCACCATCCCTGCACCAGAGCGGGCTGCTGTCGGGGTTTCCCTTGGCAATGGCACAAGGGCATCCCATGCAAATGGGATCACACGGCAGCATGATGGTACAGTGGGACTTGCCCTTTATTGCTACATCCATCAGGCACCCCCCCCCATGTGTCACATAGCTCATAAAACCATATTCAGTTTGCGCTTATGACAGATTTGCACAGGAAAAATCTTAATTGCCTTGTGAGAGAGTGACATGCTCAAATGTCACCGTGTGTCACTGTGTGTCAATGTGTGGGTCATGTATATATTATATTATGGGCACCAAATGTCCCCACAATGTGAATAAATTTTTTGATGTTGTGGGGACCATTTTTCTGTCTCCAAAAGGGGAAACTCAGTTTTATACAAATCTGTGACTGCAATAAAAAAACTAACATGTCAGAAGCCTTGTGTCTTGCTCATGGCTGCGGCCAGGGCTGGGTAGGGGCTAAGGCTGTCATTGTTGGGGTTAGGGTGTCCCATAGAAATACAAATGTGTGGGGGGGCTGCACTTCCTGTGTGTTTCTATGGAGAATCGGTCACTTGCTGGTGTTAATGTGCTTTTTCTCCCCTCTCCGTCCGCAGACGCGGCTTGGGGAGTCATTATGTAATCACCGCTATTATTTTCCAGCCGGGCTCCCGCTGATGATGGGAGCTTTATGATGGTGATTATCGCTTCTCCAAATGGCATCTCGGAAAGACTGCTCCGGCGGGCGGGCGGGTCGGGGCGCCCGAGGCGGCCGTGGGGTGGCCTGTGGGGGGGGGGGGGGGGGTGGGTGTGAGGTTCTCTGCCTGCGTCTCTGTCGCCCTGGGGGGGGGCAGTGTGTGAGATCCTCTGCCTGCGTCTCTGTCACTCTGGCCCATTTCAGCCATCGTCACTGTTAATTACAGTGGTAATTACAACCCCCCCCCCCTTCTGTGGCCTTTATCTCCTTACTGGGTTTTTCCCTGAAGCTGAAGGCTTCAATTAAAGCCCCCCCTCCCTCCCCTCCCTGCGGTTAACGGCAGCCAGGTGGGTCGTTAGTGGCCGATTAGTGGCATGGGGGAGGGTCCTGATCCCTATCAGCCGCGACGGTTCGTCGCAGGCTCCGTCCGCTTTACATTTCCGCGTTGGCGCCTGAATTACGGAGCGGCGGTGATCTGCGCGATTCCGATCTGTAACCAGGCAACTACACGGCAGCCCGGCGCTAAAATTAGGGGCCGAGGCACGTCATGGAAAAAAACACGCATACAAAGATACAGCCTCAAGAACGGTACCGAGGTTTGGCTCCAGAGGGGCCAAGGGGCTGGAACAACGGAACCCACCGGCCTTTGCAGGTGAATCGCTCTTTTGTCTGGGCCTGACTGCAAAAATCAATGACCGCCAATAGCCTGGCGTGACAATGAGCTTCGGTGCCGCTCGCCCCCGTGGCCATCGATCACCTCGCCAGGGACCCCGTCCCCGTTCCGGGCCGCCGGCCGCTCTGACCTTTGATTGGCCCACTTCAGAGAAGGGGGGGTGGGATCACGCTGCCTCGTGTGGCTGTTGCTGTTATTTAAGTTTACCCCCCTGCAGCTGCGGTAAATGTGAAACGCTCTCGCTGTCTGGGAACCAGCAGAGAGACCGAAAGGTTGTGGGTTCAGATCCCTGGAGAGAAGGCTTGAGCCTGGTGCTGTTTACACACACTGTGCTAAAGGCCAAGAGTGTGCATTTAACACCTGTGTGCATTACATAGAGGCTAATTATATAATCAGGGCAGGGCTGTGGAGCCAGTAACGTTTAAGCTGAGAGCTGCTCCCCCTGCAGGTCGTGTGGGGCTGGTGCAGCCTCGTTGTCAGCGCTACAGGTCGTCTGGGAGGGCCTGCGTCATCCGTGCGGCTAATTAAGGAGCTCTTGTTAAACTTCCATCACAAATTTGAATAATTGGAGCATCTGGAAACAGCCTTATAAATATTTACAGATAAACGACTTTGGATAATGTATGTACAAGATGAGTGCAAATCGAAAGCAGGTGCAAAGGGTTTTGTGGTTTGAAGTGTCTGATTTCCAGTGATAACCATTTGATCGTTGGAAAAATCGGAACGGGAAAATCACCCATCAGGCATTTGATGCTGCTTACCTAACCCTAACCCTAACCGTCTCTCCCCCAGGGTGTTCCCACTCTAAACACCTAAAGCATGAAATGAAATGACTGTGTCTGGTCAGGGGCACTGCTGCAGATTTTGAGCCCCTAAAATGATATAATCTGGGGCCCCCAATCCAGACCAATCTAATCCAGAAAGGTGATCTGTTGGCTTGAGACAGAGGCAGTGAGGTTCACACCGTTGACGTGGCACTGAGAAGGAGGCCTGACCCAGTGACCCACCCTCAGTCTGTCTGACTGTCTGTCTGTCTGCCTTTTAGTATTTGTGTGTCAGTATGTGGCTGTCTGTCTGTATGTCTGTGTCTGCGTCTGTCAGTATGTGTCTGTGTGTGCGTCTGTCTGTCTTTGTATGTATGTGTGTCTGTCTGTCTGTCCTTGCATGTGTGTGTGTGTGTCTGTCTGTCCTTGCATGTGTGTGTGTCTGTATGTATGAATGTGTCTGTGTGCCTGTCTGCCTGTGTGTGTGTGTGTGTGTGTGGGGGGGGTTATGTATATACTTCATGATTAAAAACCTATTATTTTGACATTGTGGGGACCACCTGTTTTTTGGAAGTGGCAGCCCGGCCTCCTTCAGCGGCAGCGCTGCCAGTGACAGGTCTTTGTGGCGCTAAGAATAACAGCGTATCAGAACTGCTGCAGGGCCAGGGGGGTGCTCGGGGGGGGGGGTCGCTTTTGTCACCCGCCAAATCAGAGTAGGAACAGAGAGAGAACTGCAGGTCAGGGCTTTTACTGGCTGACAGAGAACAGAACGAAAAGATTATTGTAAAAAAATGGAAGGAGAAATGGCTGATTGTCAGTACGGGTGGAGGATGAGAGTGGGAAAGTCCCTTTGCTGACGGACAGTGCTAAATGGCCACGTTACGGCCGTTGAGGGTTACGTTAGTTAGGGTCACAGAACCCTGATCTGAGAGCCTTTGAACTCTTTTAGCATTACATTTTGCTCATAACCCTGTCATTTCTCCACTTTGAGCACAATAAAGCTCTATTATTATGTAACATCAAAAAGCTTCTGAGACGGCTAGATCCATGTGAGGCTCATGCCAGTCAGATGCCAGAATGTCCCGCTGCCGGGGGCTTCCTGTGCTGGGTCCTGTCGCGCTCTGCCCCTCCCTCCCAGAACCAGAATTTTGGGTTGCTTTGTCAGATGCTTCTATTGAAATTGTCTGTTTTATTATGTTGCATAAGAGTGCAGACTTTCTTAGGACTCAAACCTGCAGCTTTTCAGCCGTTTTTCAGCATCGTAACCGCTGTAGAGTGGCCGCTGCTCGGGACAGAGGCAGTACGGCGAATTCATAGAGCAGATGGGAGTGAGATGGCGAGCAGCAGCAAACTCAGATACTGTGTCCTGTTGTCTGCAGAGCAGCAGCAAACTCAGATCCTATGTCCTGTTGTCTACAAAGCAGCAGCAAACTCAGATACTGTGTCCTGTTGTCTGCAGAGCAGCAGCAAACTCAGATACTGTGTCCTGTTGTCTGCAGAGCAGCAGCAAACTCAGATCCTGTGTCCTGTTGTCTGCAGAGCAGCAGCAAACTCAGATCCTGTGTCCTGTTGTCTTCTCCTGTATGTCCTCCCCAGCCCTTCAGGGAATTCATGGGGGGAGCAGCAGGATTCCTCACGCCAGCAGACGCCTTCCTGCAACCCCGTTGGTGCATTCTGATCTTGGTGCATTTTGTCCCTCTGTCTGCCTGGTAGTCTGCCTCGCCCCCTGTTAGTCTCACTTGCCACCAGATCTACATAGGGTGACCAGAAAATCCATGTCATTCTGGACACTTTGAGCTAGGACAGGATTTGTAAACTACCATTTCAATGAAAAGGACCTGGATTTCATTTAAGCACTGCCTTCTTGCTGTGTGCTAATTGGTCAGTGTCTTATCATGCATGTGCCACTTAAATGCGAAACAGCTGGATGAGTCTTTCAATCCAGGAAACAAACCAGTCAAAGCGCAAGAAGAACTGAACCATTTAGCTGAGCACAGGAGCCTTTCAGGTTTAAGGTAGTTTGTAAAACCTGAAGTAGCTCAAAGCGTCCAGGATGACATCTCCAGTAAACCTACCACATGCCTACTGGCAGTCGCGGTTTGAGATGGCGGCTTCTAGGAAGGACCCAACTCTGCCTGCCTGGTTCTCCTGCTTGGAGTGATTGTGTAACGCCGGTTTCGGTGTAAATAAAAGGTGTTTAGTTTTGTATGCATCTCTGATGGTTGTAATCCCTGAGAGGTGCTATAGAAGGGCCTCATATAAACCTTTCTGCTTTTGGCCCCTCAGTGCCACCCCAGTGAACAGCCAATCACAGTAGGTCCCAAACAGGAGCCATATGTAAGGGAGGAGTGACATCACCAGAAGAAGCCCCTCCCTCGTTCAGAGGAGGATTGGCTTTTTGAGCATCCTAAATATGAACCCCGCCCTTTTCACACAACAAAGTACACGAATGTCTTCAGAGAGAAAATACGATACATTTTTAATGTGTTTTTCCACACATTTCTGAACCACATGGAGGCTGTCAGCTCCTTAATCCCCAATATCTGGCACAGTTTCTTTTTGACTGGGGAATAAACAGTTGAAAAGACTAGCTTGTGAGGTTCCCGTACAGGGAAGGATGTGGCTGATGTATGCCTGCTGATGTGGTCCAATCCCACTCTGCCTTCTGACTAACACAGCCACCGGCAGGGGATTCACTTTCCAGCACTGAGGCAAAGCTCAGCACTTTTTTGAGGTTATAAAGTAGTTTGAAACTGCTGAAAAACTTGAAATGTTTCTCTGCAATCAATAAAATTTTAATATTCAAGTAAATGGAAAAAATGCTGCACTTTTTAAATACATGGTCTGGTTGTGCATATTTTATGAGAGTTTGAATATATGAGTGACTGACTGTGATCTGTGAGTGTGGGTGTGTATGATATGTGCACATGCCAGGATTTATGTGTCATTGGTGTTGTCCACCTCCAGGGGGCGCCCAAATTGATGTCTGGAGTCGTTCTCTGCTATTCCATGCCCCCCAGAGCACTGGGCCCTCCTCCATACCCCTTCAGAGAAAGTGACATTAATACATGAGATGAAGGTGAGCGATCTCAGGGCAGGCATTAATGACTAGGTGCCCAGTATGTGAATCATTTATGCCCCCTTCGCCTCATTCATTATAGGCTCCAAAGAGTACCCCGCAAATCAAAGCTCCCCACGCCTGGGACCTCACCTCATTTCTGGCTTCCTGGGTAACACTGAGACCCCCCCCCCCCCAGGCCACCTTTTAGGCATCATCTGTCCACACTGGTGTGTCTGTCCAAGGGTGCTCTTCAGTCCATAGCTGGAAGGAAGCTCCTCACATACATAAGCACACACACACACACTTATACCCCAGTCATGTTCTCGGACTCATACGGTTCGCCCACGTGCCCGTTACCTGGAGAAACATCTCCCTCTGTCAGTTCCTCCATCCTGCTTGGCACAGTCTAATGACTGGCCTGCATCCACCGCAGATTGGACCGCCTGGCTAATTTGTCAAACTGCGGGTGACAGGATCACGTTCCGCTGGGTACCACGGCAACGGAGAGGCCGCGTCGAGTGGGATGTGGTGAATTGTCACTGATTACGCACTCTGCGGCCCTCCGTCTTTATCACTTTGTCATCATGTGGTGCTGCCACAGTTCTGCTGTGGTCAGGCAGTGCCTGACCGCACTGGCAAATCTCTCACCAGTTATATGTTGGGCTGACTGCTGAAAATAAAAGCTGCTTCCTCTGGGACCGAAAACCCTCCTTGAGTCCCTGGAAAATGTAGTTTGCCTGTTTGCAGGCTTTGCTATTTTCATTGGGTATGGTACATTTTTTGTGCTTGCTGTGCTCCTCCGGGTTTGGTATGATCCTTGGGGCTTGGCACGTTATTTGGGTCAGTGTGTTCCTCTGGATTCAGTGTCTTCCTCGGGGTTTGGTGTGTTCCTTGGGGCTTTGCACGTTCCTTGGGTCAGTGTGTTCCTCTGGATTCAGTGTCTTCCTCGGGGTTTGGTGTGTTCCTTGGGGCTTGGCACATTATTTGGGTCAGTGTGTTCCTTTGCATTCAGTGTCTTCCTCTGTGTTTGGTGTGTTCCTTGGGGCTTTGCACGTTCCTTGGGTCAGTGTGTTCCTCTGGATTCAGTGTCTTCCTTGGGGTTTGGTGTGTTCCTTGGGGCTTGGCACGTTCCTTGGTTCAGTGTGTTCCTCTGGATTTGGTGTCTTCCTCTAGGGTGGGTATGTTGCTCAATCTTGATGCATCACCTTCTTCCAGAGCCTTTGTCAGAGGGCAGAATGGAGATCTGAAACACAGATGACGGGCGAAATAGATTCTGAGAAGTCAGTCCCTGCTTTGAGGCTGGAGTTTCACAGGGCAGGTAACAATGGAACCTGAAAGGTCAGCACACCCTCACTGCATTCCTCCGACTGCGTGTCTCCTACAGCTTTCAGTGTTATTCAGCTTTTCATGATCTTAAAATACCCAGAATTCAATGCGTTTGGGCCATGTCCTGTGGCTTTTTTGTTTGGTACTGAAAATTTTTAACGTTTCAGAGAGGCACAGTTGAGGCTGTACTTTGTGCGTGTGTGTGTTCCCAGCTTTGTGTTGGTCTCCTGTCTGTGACTGTATGCACGCTGACTCTCTCCCACTTGTGACTATATGCACGCTGACTCCCTCCCGCTTGTGACTGTATGCATGCTGACTCCCTCCCACTCGTGACTGTATGCACGCTGACTCTCTCACGCTTGTGACTGTATGCACGCTGACTCCCTCCCACTCGTGACTGTACGCACGCTGACTCCCTCCCACTCGTGACTGTATGCACGCTGACTCCCTCCCGCTTGTGACTGTATGCACACTGACTCCCTCCCGCTTGTGACTGTA
>JAODKM010000025.1:19614777-19629626 GCA_026780845.1 Petrocephalus sullivani
TGCACGCTGACTCCCTCCCACTCGTGACTGTATGCATGCTGACTCCCTCCCGCTTGTGACTGTATGCACGCTGACTCTCTCACGCTTGTGACTGTATGCACGCTGACTCCCTCCCGCTTGTGACTGTATGCACGCTGACTCCCTCCCACTCGTGACTGTATGCATGCTGACTCCCTCCCGCTTGTGACTGTATGCACGCTGACTCCCTCACGCTTGTGACTGCATACATGCTGATGCCAGCCAATCAGAGTGGTAGATATAGAGGTAGACAGCTTCAAACGCTCAGAAGAGCCTTGTTTGTCCAGCATTGTGACACATGGTGTCATTGTCTCCATACACTGGCAGTTCCACCACCTGAGCAGTGTGATGATCGGCCGGTAAGTGTTCTACAATAGGGCCATAACGAAGGGAACCAGCGTCGATGTAAAGAAGAAAATCTTTGTCATCGATCTGCTCTGTACAGGGAGTAGGGTGGGCCCTGCTTGGACTTCCAGCTTGATGGGGACTAATCGATACCCAGCTGGATTCAGGCCAGGTTTGGGTGAAAGCTGGCTGATCAGGCACTTAACCTGAATTGCTTCTGTAAATAAAAACTCATTGGAAAAATCTATATGAATAAGTAAAAAATGTCACTGTGGATTAAAACATCTACTATCCATCATCTCGCCGTCTATCCGTTTATGAAGCAGAAGGCTGTGAGGGCCCTGGGGTGAGGGCCCTGGGGTCTGTCGCAGACAGCCTCAGAAAGAAGGCAGGGGGTCACACTGGATGGGATGGCAGTCCATGACAGGCGCACGCAGCAATGTCCAGGAGCCTAGCTGCATGTCTCAGCGGTAGGTTGTAGTACCTGGAGGAAATCTCTGTTACTGTGGTGTGAACAGGCAACTTCCACACACATAGACAGTACGAGTGCTGCTCAAAGTCCAGCCCTGTGAGTGTGAGACAGCAGTATTACAAATTTGCTATTGTTGTTTAGTGCTATTGCTTAATAGTTACTTTTTTCTTTGTCTGCTCCCCCCCCGTCCCGCCCCCCCACTGCAGATTGCTCGTCTCCTCCTAGCCCTGTTTATTTCTGAGACAATAACATGGGGGAGTCAGACTGACTGATGCAAGGTACTTGCTGTTTTCCACAGCATCAGGAAACTGGATCAGATGGATATTGCGGGGGGTGGAGTCTGTTACTATGGGTGGGGTCTGGGATGCAACGCTGACCTGCTGCACATGGGGTCTGGGGTGGGGGCGTAGGTTTTGTGATTAAAGTTTAGCATATTTTATAATATTTTTGTTTTTGGTTGGTAGAAAAAAAAAAAACAGAGCTCATTTTCAGCGGGAATGTGCTTTGAACTCCTAAACCGCGGATGAGTTTACATGAGCTGTTTGCACCAAAACATCTTCAAAAATAGAAAAGGGAATACATACAGTGGCTGTTTGGATTTTTAAAGCTGTGGAGAACAGAGACTGTGCCCAAGGGATGATACGCTGCCTGAAGGCAAAAAAGAGGAATTGTGGGTAGGTGTTGCTCTGAGTCTGGCTCTGAGTCGGGCTCCACTGCCAGTGCCAGTGCCAGTGTGAATCAGGTAAACCTGGAATATAGCGTGGACAGGCAGGCAGCAGCATCCATGTCAGGGGGAGTATTTATTGCCCTAACGCTTCTTGTGCAGTAATTTGCCTTAAAGGAATAAATCAAAGTGCAAGCAGTAGTCAAGGTATCTTGGGGCAGCTCAGCATGTGGGGCATTTTAACTGTAACCCTCATCACAAAGCTAACCGTGCTAACACTGTCAGCTATGACCCTCAACTCCTAACTAACTAAGCTAATGTTTTTAGCAATAACACTGATGACAAAGCTAACCATGCTAATTCTATGACTGTCATTTTAGTGTTAATTGGGCTAAAACTTTTGGCTCTTCCGAACAGATTTACCTTAAATATTCTCTTGGTAAGTGAAATAAAAGCTTCTGATTTGTAGTTCCTCACACTTTTTATGTTGATATTACAGTTAGCAGAGGCTAACATGAAAGCACTTTACCCAGAGTGCTGCTTAGTGGGAGTTAGCACTTAGCTTGTAGGCCCTTAAGCTATAGTTCTTAACTATCAGTCCATAAGCTTGTCTTGTAATGTTTAGCGCTCAGCACATAGCTAGCTGGTGCCTGCCCTTGATGTGACATTAATGCTTAGTCGCAGCCCTCTGAGGAGTGTTGGCCAATGGTGTGTGCATATCAGCAGTATTTTGTAGGTGGGCTTTGTTTTTTCCGTGCTGCATTTTTGATTGGACTCCCTTTCTCATGTCTGTAGTTTATCTGTCCACTGAAGTCTGGCATCCACGGAATCGACAGAGAGTTGCCCACGGCGCCACACATCAGAGCCAGTTCCATCTAGAACTTTTGCAGCATGTTTTTGGGCTACAGTCTTTAAATAGGTGTGTCTCCTCTTTGTAACACTTGGAAATGTACATGATGTGTACGAGTACGTGCAAGAAATCCAGCGCGGGCTGCTGTCACACTTAGTGGGCGAAGCGTAGTGAGGAAGCAAGGTCACCGAGCACCAGCGGCGATGGACTGGCACCTGGAAGCAAGGGCGAGAACAGGCTGGGCGTGAGGGTGCGCTGGAGACGCAGCACTGTTTGAAGACTTGGTTTTTGAGGTTTTTTCTAGAGGATTTGAAGGGACTCAGAAGCCGCGATTGATCTTTGTGACAGCAAATGTTGAACGAGGCCGGTGTATAAAGCGAGTGTGCTGATGATTCGGCCCCGCCCACGAGGCCGGTGTATAAAGCGAGTGTGCTGATGATTCGGCCCCGCCCACGAGGCCGGTGTATAAAGTGAGTGAGCTGATGATTCGGCCCCGCCCACGTCCTGCGTTTCTCCGCGGGTATGTGGCCCAAGCAGAGTACGACTCTGGATGCCCGTGATTTAGTGTGGTTGGTCATGAAATCTGTGGGCAGGGGTCTGTCCACGGTGCTGCGACCACAGGACACCAGCAGGGAGCTGGGATTTTATTTACTGGAGTGGCTTGGGCTAATTGGAATGTCGCCATAAATGCCCAGTCTTTGGTTTTGTTTATTGGTGTCCAGGAACAGCGGTGGGGTGGATGACTTGGGGCTTGGGAGTATGAGTTGGCTGCAGCCTTGGGCGGGATTCTAAACATGCGGGCAGCACCAAGGAGAGATCTCCACAGACACCGTCAAACAACTCAGCCCAAGTGGAATGCTGTAGAATTCTCCACAGATAAGGGCAACACCTCTATCCTGCACCTTGCTCTAATGGTAACTCACTAAGTTCCCCACTCAGGGTCCCGTTCTCTGGCAACAGTCATGTGACCTTAGCAGCGCCTTCTCCGGCTTGCCAGTGCCAGTTCTCCGGGGTCCTATATGCTATGAAGATTTTAAGAAGTACTAAATCATAAAGTGTAGAAAGCTACCAGGAAGAACAAAAGACTTGGTTAACAGAGACAGCTGTGAAGCCTTTGAAGAAGGCCCTACACACGATAAAACCTGGGTGGTTTTTCGATGATTAGTGAGATTGTAACAAGAACAACTGCAAGTAGGAATCCCGAGGAGCCTCGCTGAGCAAATGCTAAATGACAGAACAAAGATTACGCTAAGATAGAACGAATACACAGAGGAGCTTCAGAGCAAAGACTTCAACAAGCATGGCGGACTTAATGAGAGCAGATACACAGAAGGGCCTTCACTAGTGGAAGTGGCAGACAGATCAACCCTGAGATGCTGCTCAGTGCTTTTGGCAAAGGCGTCTGCTAAATAAATAAAATGCAAATGTTTCAGCTCATGAAGAATTTTGCACAAGAAGCCATATTCAAACTGGATTTGGCCTTGAAATGTGCTAAAATATTTATCAGTTTTAAGTGGGTTAAGGTTTGTCCTCTGTGGTGAGTTTTGGGTAAATTTGTGAAACCTTTTCCCCCCTTCTTTGCAGGGAACCACCTTTGCAGCAGGCGGCTGATTCCGCATCGCGCCGTGACTCGGATGTCAGGTGATTCGGGGGGGGCAGAGAACGACGGCAGCCTGTGAGGAGATGCAGATCAAGAGCTGCGCAGCATAGATGTCAGCAGCGAGTGCTGACACTACAGATGTGCGACTGCTGCATGCATTATCGCATTAATATGGATGCCTGCTAACAGCCTTAAGAGAGTATATGCTTTGCTGTCCAGTGCATTCTGGGTAGAGGGAACAGTGAAAGGAGTTGTGTGACAAACTCCACAGCAGGGCAGAGGGTTGTGAAAGGAAACAGGCTTTAAAACAAGCATTTCCCCCCACTGTATCTGCTGTTATTCGCTTACCTATGGATTCTCGCGGTGGCTGGTGTCTGCCGCCATCTGCCCAGGCACGTTCCATTTTTTCCCAGCATGCCCTGGGGCAGCCACGCTTTTGTTTATCGATAGCAGAATTGAGGAAGATGGAGGCTGATGTCGCACCGTGGTGGAGAATCAGCTGTCCTGTAGGAAAGGCGAGCGCTCGTCTCCGGAGACGCCCGTCACCGGCCGTCCGGCTGGGCCCCTCCTGACGGCACTTTCAGCCATGTGATTTTTATAGAATCCCACCAGAGCGACGCAGCAGCCTTTACATTTGTAAATGTCAGCTCAGATCGACTAAAATGAATATGAAAGCCAGATTCCCATTGGCTGCTTTTAACATTTTGACGTCCCCCAGTCTATTAGCAGGTCCTTGTGCTTGGAACGCCCGCGTGGGGTTATTTCGATGTTTCGAGTGCGTTGTTTTTTTTCGTCTGATGTTTCCGAAGCGCGTGACGCGACTGAAATAGTTTCTAAAATCGATGTTCCCTTCCGCGTCGCAGGCAACCTCGACGAAAGACATTTCGGTAATAGTTTCTTGCCCGCTGTAATTGCAAACTCGTACATTAGCGGAATTGCATAATTACGCGATGCTCTTCTCCTGCGCGTCTTACTTAGATCGATGTGACAAAAGGAGCAGATTGCGGCCCAAGTTCACGCTGGCATGTTCAGTTATGTAATGCCTCCGCTTCCATAATCATATATATTATTATTCAGATTTGCCCGCGGCCGCGCAGACGGAGCGACTGTGGTGCTGGCCGGCTCCCACCAGCGGCTCAGTAGCAAACAGGCCTGCTTTGTATGAGCCTGGGTGCTGAAAAAGACCAAGGCCCCCGCCGGGGGGCTCTGGCGTATGACTGGGTGGGCGGGTTCAGGTTTGTGGAAACATAAAATCACTAAATTGGAGCAACAGTTCATGAATAATTTAAGTTTGGGTGAGAGTGGGTGTCTAACGGGGACATCGATGCCCCCTCACATGTCTGTGCTAGGCATGCAGATGCATGGTCCCAAACCCCCCCTACACCCACCCCCCCTCCACACACACACACACACACACACTGTCTTTAGGTTTCCTGTGCATTACCAGCAGCAGGGTGATTTAGGTAAGAGAGGAGCCCTTCAGAGGCTGGAGGCTTCAGCGCCTGAAACTTTATTAACAGCCAATCTGTTAGACGTTGTGGCACCTTGGAGGCAGCCAGCCGATGCCATCCAGCCACAGCGGCTGTCAGCGGGAGAGTAACAGCTCCCTGCTAAAGACGCATAAAGGCGCGGCTGTCTTAGGCTGCGCTTGAGATCTGCATTCCCAGCTTTTCTGTGGTATTTTGGACACAATAAAAGCATGGAAATGTATAAATAGGAGCAAAGGAAAGCCAACAGCACCCTGCATCTGTGGATGGGAAAAAAAGAACCTTTTTGGCCCCACGTCTCTTGTAAAATGTGGCCCTTTTTTGTCCTGTACCCACTTGAGGGCTTGTTCCTCCCTCCCCCCTGTTATCCCCGTTATCCTGTTGTTCCGCGCCGCTACGCCGGCCTGCTGTGCTCCTGGTAGCACCTGTTGTTTGAGTAGCCGTGCTGAGGGCGGCCATGTTGAACCCGTGCATCTCTCCCGCCGGCTGTGTCTGGGCTGGCCCATGTATGGTCTCCCCCATCTCCGAGGAGATGTTTGGAGAAGGGCCGGAGCAGCGGCATCCTCTTCCTTAGGCCTGTAATCACTCACAGCTGCCCTGTCTCTGCTCTGCAAGGTCCCAGGAAGCTATTTATATACCTCTGTCATGTCCATGTTTGCTGTCTGCTAATTAAATGCGTGTTTAATGTCTCCACAAGGAGCTGCCGCCGCTGCTGATTTATCTGTCAGAGCTCCCCGATGCTCCCCGGTGCCGTGACCCCGGGGCACACCAGCTCCGACAGCGGTCAGGAAAGAAGGCGGCGAAATGGGGTGACATTTACCTGCGTGCGATGCTGACGGTCACGCTCCTCACGCTCGCAGGTTTTGACGTGCTCCGCAGCATGCGCCGGCTTCCGCGGAACGCCGCTTCCTGTCTGCCGTGCCGCCGGCTATGCGCGCGGTATTTATAGACGACTCGCTAACAGGTGCCATGATATCAGACAATGGTCCTCCTCCGCCTGCTGGGTGAGCTCCTCTCCTTCCATCGCCTCCGAAGCATCGGGAGCCGCACGCAGCACGATTCCATGGCACTCCTGTGCGGAGTGACTCCTTAAGGGAGCTGGGTTACCGAATGAGAGGAGGGTCATTCACAGGGGTCTCATAGCACCTCCTTCCTGGCTCCTCCTTTGCTACACTAGGTGACCTGTGGGTGCCCTGTCCTGCCAGATCTCCTCTCAGCTCCAGGTGCCCCATCCAGCACGGCGAGGTGACAGAGCCTGGGGGGGGGGTCCTACCACAGGGATGCATCACGATGCCAGGGACATTTCTAACCTGAGCTCAAGCCAGGCCAGAAGGATGACGTCACTAGACAGGTTCTGAATTTGTTTGCCATGGGAAGGGAGGTTTAGACTGGGAGTATGAGATGCTGAAGAAGCAGAGTAGAGGCTGGGCTTGGCCCAAACAGACTGGGGCGTCTGACTGCACTGAGGCTCAACTCGATGGCCTGAGAGCAAATAACACTGGCTGACGTGCAACTGACACTGTCAGAAGCAGTTTGCAGAACCAGCTGCTGCAGCTGTGGGGGAACGGGCCATTCCTCAGCAAATTCCCAAAAAGCTTGGGAAGATTCTGAAATTCAGCTTCTGGAACCCAGGAACAATGAGCGTCTTTGTGCCACCGCGGAGTTTTAATGGCCTCCGTGTTCTCCTCCTCCTCCTCCTCTCCCAGCAGGGGTCGCACTCAGACGCGGAGACGTGGCCAACGGCTCGCCAGGCACAGTGACGGTGTGCTGGTAGCGACGGCGAGGGGAACTTGATGGTTAGCGGCCTGACGCGTAGGAGACCCACAGTGGTTCTCATTAAAAAGCTGAATCACCGGCTTTGAAGGAGGAGAGAGAGGGAGAGGGGGTTGAGAGAGAGGGAGAATGAGAGGAGAGGGGAGAGAGGGAGAAAGGGGGTGGGAGAGAGGGAGAATGAGAGGAGAGGGGAGAGAGGGGGAAGGAGATGGGAGAGAGGGAGAGGGAAAGAGAAAGGAGAGAGAGAAAAAAGAGGAGGGGAGAGGGAGAATGAAGGGAGAAGGAGAAAAAGAGGAGAGGAAAGAGGAAGAAAGAAGGGAAAGGGAGAAAGAGAGGAGAGAGAGTGTAAGGGGAGAATTCTAAAACTGATGTATTGGGCTGGCCAGGTACTGGTTATGCAGGTTACACTGCAACATGAAAACACTTCAGTGTCATTCACAGAAGGAGAGAAAAAACCATTAAAACCACAAAACACTGAGAAATATACAAATAAATAAATAAACAGGAAAACTGAAAATTAAACAATAAATAGATACGGCACAAAAAAAAATAGAAGCCAGTAAACGATCAGGAACTGAGAATAAAACCACCGCCGTCAGGTACAGTCAGGAGAGGGGAAGGAGGAGAGCATGGCTGTCAGAGAGTCACGCCCCTCCTGCCCTCAGCCCCCAGCGCCATGGCGGGAGCACGCTGATTAGGGGGGAGATCATGGGCTGCTGGCTTTACAAGGCCAGGGCGACGCTGCGGGTGCAGCAGAAATCAATAACGTGGAGCATTACTCTGCACCTCTGTGATTTTATGGGCTATAGGTCAGGTGGGATAAAGAAGAGCGCCACCTACAGCCACTGTGCGCCCAGCAGGGCCGCAGAAGGTGTGGCAGAGAGGAGTGCTGATGGATTTAATGGATCACAGGGCAAGCTGTGAATCACCTATAGCTAGCTATGGCAGCCTAAACCTGAACCTGGTCATGGTGTCATGGTGGACAAGGTAATGATGCTTGTGGTGATGGTGCTCGTGGTGATGGCGGTCATGGTGGTGGTGACACTGGTGAAGGCAGTTATGGTGACGGTAATGGTGGTCATGGTGAAGACAGTCATGGTGATGGTACTTGTGGGGATGGCTTTCATGGTGATGGCAGTTGTGGTGATGGTGCTGGTGGTCATGGTGGACAAGGTGATGGTGCTTGTGGGGATGGCTTTCATGGTGATGGTGATGGTGCTTGTGGGGATGGCTTTCATGGTGATGGCAGTTGTGGTGATCATGCTGGTGGTGAAGGCGGTCATGGTGACGGTGCTGGTGGTCCTGGTGGTCATGGTGGTCATGGTGGACAAGGTGATGATGGTTGTGGTGATGGTGGTCATGATGATAGTGCTTGTGGTCATGGTGTTCATGATGATGGTGCTTGTGGTAAAGGCGGTCATGCTGATGGTGATAGTAGTGAAGGCGGTCATGGTGACGGTAATGGTCGTGTGTTCCCGAGGCTCTGTGTGATCCCGCTGTATCACACAATTTTACTGTGTGTTTCTTATCTGTACCCATTCTTCTGGATAAAGACATGCTCTGCATCAGTAATTAACAGTAATGATTTTAGTGTTTATTAGTGTTAGTGATTTTCTTGGTGCTATTTCATTAACCATAATGAATTCACCTCATCAAAGTGACGGGACTGTGGAGCTCCTGTGCACACGTGACTGCCTGTAAATGGCCCAGGGTTCGGGTGAAGCTCTGCCCATGCTGACACATGCCATCGTCGTGTTTTTCTAAGCGCATCCCATAATTTCCATTCCTTGTAGCAGGGGGTCCCCAGAGAACCCCCCCCCCTGTACTGCAACAGTCATACTGCTGCTCTGATGTCTCACTTGTTCAGCTCACTCGCATAGGTTGCGATCAAACTGAATTCCCATGAGCCCGTGAGTATAAACAGGAAGTGAGATAAGGTGCATTGCATGATGGATCTCACCAGGGACACAGTCCGAGCAATGCTACACTATGGGTGTTTGTGGGTGTGCATAAATGTGCAGTTATGTGAATGTGTGAGCACATCTGTGTGTATGCCTTTGGGAGTCTGTAACTCTCTTCGTGTCTGTCTCTGTGTTCGTGTGTGCATGTGTCTATGTCTGTCTGTATCTCTGTGCCCGTGTCTCTGTGTATCTCTATGCGTCTGTGTGTCTCTGTGCCTGTGTGTGTGTGTTGGTGTCTCTGCCTCTCTTTATGTTTTTCTGTAAATCTTTGACTGTTGCCAGAAAACAGAAAGGTGTGAGCTGGCCTGGAGTCTAGCTTTTTGCTTCACAATGTACCCATCTAACAAGCATTCTCACAACATTTTTAGAGCGTTCCAGAAACTTCTTGGGTGTGTGAGGGAGGACGCGCGCCTGCCGCCTGTTACAGGATGTTCTCTTGTTTTTCCTGTTAGCGCGGCGTCAGCCAGAACGCTGAAGCTAGTCAAACAAACTCATGGGGGGGACGCGGCAAAGAGGCTCAGAGCCCTTGTTTCGGAAATGCTCTGCGGAGAGGTGGAGAAGGCATCTCGAGAAGAGCCAGGGACACGTCACGCTGCAGCCTGCGGGGAGCGGAGTCCCACATGCTGCTATTTCCGAGGCCTTCTGAGGAATCTGGAAGTCGGCGCCACTGGACCGCACTCTCCTGTGGCTCTGGCGTCAGTGCGCAGTGCTGCCTTGGTGTACCGTGGTCATCTTATATTACTGTGCATATCATAAAACTGCCAGCTGCCCTCAAATGGGTAATCCTCTTAAGACTGGGATGGTTCCTTACCCAGAAGTTATTGTGGTTAGACCAGACAAATGGCAGAGGCAAAATGGGCCATTGAGGCTGTAGGTATGAAGCCTCACAGCAGGGCAATGGACCTTTACTCTGCTATGGTCTTTGTTACCATGCCGATCAGAGGAAATCCATCAGCCCTGCAGCCCACCAGTCTCACATACAGGCACACACACACCGACACATAAATAGCATTTACATGCATAGATGCACCGCTCAGGACTCACACTTACATACATACACACACACACACACACACACACGCACGCAGTGTGTCCTTGACTATTCCTTGTTGCATACCATTACCATTCATTACCCCTCTACATGACCCCTGGCTGACCTCTAACCCATGGCCCTGTTAGGTGCCTCCTCGTTGCCTTGGTTACCATTCATCAGCCATGGCTGTGTGGATCACCATGCAAGAAATGAGGGAAAATGAGATTCATCCAACCTAGCGAGCGATGCTGGGGTGCGTCAGACACGCTACATTGTGATTGGTCACCAGAAGGTTGTGCTAATCTAGGAATCAGCTTTGCTGTCCAGTCACCTCACCAAGAGATATCTAGTGGATCCACCCTATGCCTCTGTTAGCACTGGAGTCCTCACCCCAAGAACTATCCATGGCATGTTTCTCCACACAGAACTCCATGCCATGCTGACCAGAGGAGGCTGTCCTTACCGTGACTTTCATTAGATATTTGCTGAAGAGACACTTTTACCTGTAGCTCTAAGGGTTTATAGATCTGAGCATCTTACTTTGCTCTAGGGCATATTGGTCCTTCTCAGACCTTCCCTTTGGTTCACAACCATCATGTACTGCTGTTCCCGTGGCTCCGTTTGTTGGCCTGAGAGAGAAGACAGAGATGGAGAAGAACCTAAATGTCAGAGAGAGTGAACATTGGCCTGAACATCAGAGATTGATGATGGACAGACAGGATGATAGACAGTCATGATGATGGATTATGTAGTTGCTCCATTGACCCTTTTCATCCAAAGCTCACATTCCTCAATAGTACAATAGCAGATCTCCTAGAACCACCATAGTATTGCCCTCTGACATCTCTGGGGAAGGTGGGTCAGTCAACATGTAGTGAGAGAGAAATTAAGAATTTGAGACATGCTTGGGACACATTCCATCAAAGCCCCCACCTTCCCATGGGCCAGGGGGTCATGGGGGGGTCCAAGTCAATCACTGTTTCTTAAATTCACAGCAACAGCACAGACTGCAGAAATACCAAAGGCTCTCGAGTGCTGAACACCCCCTGCTGAGGGAAGATGGAGGCGGTTAATCACGCATTCGGCCAGGCATGACGATTGGTTATCTGTGGGGAGAGGAGGCGGAGGGGATCATGGGAAAGCACCCCCCCCGTGGTCCCAGAGGAGCTCCGAGCAGCCGGACGGAAGTGGCCTGTAGGCTTTTCCTCAGTTTGATCTCGCTCTCCCACATTGAGAGCTTTTCATTACTCCCTCCACTGAGGGATTTGTAGAGTGGAGGGGGGAGGCTTGGTTTTCTCAATTTAAGACAGAAGCTAACAGCAGAAATTGAGTAAGACGGGGGTGGGGGGGGGTCACATTCTGAAGCCGGGAGACTGCCATTGAGCAAACGAAACGTTTATTGACTGAAGTGAAATGACAGTTAGCGCCTGCTCTGGAAAGACACCCTATTAAAACACTTATATAGCCTTTCATGACTCCTTACCTGGAGAACATACATTCCCAAAGGGTAGACCAATCCCTGAGCTCCAATGCCACGTTCTACACCGTCATGTGACACCGAGGCTGCGTTCTACACCGTCATGTGACACTGAGGCTGCATCATCATACTTTACAACATGTTCATGCAAGAAAACAACAGCAAAAACGCGTAATGTGATGCACAGAAGTGCCAGCGAGGAACAGCCGGACAATGCCGCAGTCAGCCTCGCAAACATTTGCAGGCGCTCTGCATTTACATAGAGGCCACATGTGAGCAAAGCACGCTGGGCCAACCAGTGCCACGGCTAATTAATTGCCATGATGGATTGGCCAGCTCCCGCGGCCCGTTTAGGTAACAAGTTGGTTGTAAGCCAATCCGGCTTGATTTATGGACTCACTGGGCTGAGATGATGGTGCTGAGTATTCGGGAAGGACTTTTTGGCATCGTGTCCATGCTGAGAGGTCATTATTCAATCTCACACAACTCTGACACATAAGGCGACTCTCCTACAACACAGATGTCATGTTAGCTGCAGGTGACTCCCCATCACCCGCTCATTCTACGTTTTTAATGGTGGGGGGGTGGGGGGTGGGGACACTGCAATCCACAGCGTGGAAGTTGGCGATGTCACCTGACCTTGAAATCGCGCGAAGGTAAAATGAAGATCCCATTTACCGTCTTGTTCGGTGCACATTTCCATAGGTAATTATGATCAAAACTTTGCAGACCAAACAGCAGTACTAATGGAATTTACCAGAGTCCCAGTCTGAACCCAGGCCCCCCGCTGGCCTCTCATCAAACACTCTGTGAGTCCCTTTGTGTCATCCTGCACTTTTCTGCCAATTTTGCTAATTAGGCATCGGGCAATTTGTTCTAGTGCCACAGAGGGGCTTTTAAGGAGCATTAGCGAGTGTACTTGGTGAAAGAATACCCCTTGACTCCTGGGACATGGATGTTTATGTGCTTGGAAAGGACGCCTGGGACTGCTTCTCCTATATTAATAAGATGGTATTAATTTTTCTCTGCCCAACCCTGCCCGGCACCCGCTGCTCTCCCCTCCTCACTCTCCCTTCCTGTCTTACAGCTCTTCCCGATGTCCCAGCACTGGCCGTCCGCCAGAAGGGACGAGACTCACTGACTGAGTCATTAAGAGCCGGCTCTACGTCACTGCGGCAGCGCTGAGCCACGGGGTCGACACGGACGGGGCCGGGCGGGGTCCCCTTGGTGCACTGGTGGCCCATGTGGCCGTGGCGGGAGACTCGGGTCCCCTGGCTCGCCGTGCTCTCGAGCGAAGCGTAATCGCAGAACTTCAGTGAGAGTGATAATTGGTGGCACCAGCTGCAGACGAGCTCAGGGCGGGTGGAGGGCCAGGCTAAAATTACTACCTGTCTCTGTGCTGAGGGGGCTGCCGCCGGTGAAGGGTTATTAATATATCGGCTCCCATCTTTGGTGGCAGAGATGGGGGGGGGGGTGTTGTAATTACTGTGCTCAGGCACTGTCTGACATCAGAGGTTAGGCAGCGGTGAGCAGCCAGCACAGGTTTGGTTCTTGTCTCTCAGTGTTGGTGACTGACAGTAGAGCCCAGCGAGGGACTGCTGAGGCTGCCGGGGGGGAGGTGATATGACTTCCTTACCGTCACACCCCCGGGTGAATGGCTCAGCGGGTTGTCTCTGTGTCCATGATCAGAAGGTTGTTTGTTCGAGGCCCAGTCTCGGAAGAAAAATCGCATGTCTGTTGGCCCTTAAGCACCAGGGGTGCCACATGTTGGCTGCCCCGGCACTATGACCCCTGAGCTGTATGGGGCAGGTGGAGAGAAGGCTTCTGGTGCAAGGGGCAGGTAAAGGATTTCTCATTATCACCACCCCGTGGCAGTGCACAGCTGAGGCTCACTAAATACCCCTCAGTGGTCACAGATTACATACCTGGTGACGTATCCATGCTGATACGCTCCCTTAGGGCTAGCAGCAGCTGCTCACTCGGTGGCGTGGGGAGCCGAGACATACCCCCCCACCCCCCAAGTCTGCTTCACTGCTGGGAGAGCAAGGCTGGATCTGGTTGGATCAGATGTCACACAAGTGGAAGGCAGAAGTCAGGCAGAAATACGAGTCACATTAGGCTAATGCCACCCACTACATTTAATTCCTTTACATCATCAAGTGTGTGACTCACGTTGACATAATTTGCATCCAATTACTGACATGCCAACATTCATAATACTGAAATTAACAGAAAAATTGCATGAATATTCTTCCCCTATTATCCTATCACAGCATGCACATTCCTTTCGGAACCTTGCCCACGGCATTTATATTTGTCTTTTGGATCGGAACTTTCCATCTCGGCCAATCAGAGGGGGAGAAACGGGTGCCGGGACAGGGCTGTATACATTGCTGTGTCTTCATTAAGCCATGAGCACTCTGCCTCCGCTTCCGGCTGCACACACAAGCATAATCCGATGTAATTAGGATCATTTTGTATCATTACAGGTGGATAATTGAGTCTTCTTGCTATAGCCTTGGAACATGATGTCTTTTAGCGCACAGAAATTATTTAAAGTTCTGGGTTGCTCATATCTCAGTAGCACTCCGCCTATCTTGGAGGAAAGTGCCCTTTTAAAAGGTTTTAAGAAACTCGTTTAATTTCCTGAGCGGGCTTGCCATGTCATTTGGCTATATATACTTGTGGGCATGTCCTGACATTTTTCAGTATAATCTTGTCTGGAAAATCACTGCACCTCGACTGACTTTTAAACAGGCTTTGCAAATTGCAGTCAGGCAGGGACTATCACCCCTGTCCTTCGGTAGATCTGGCCTATCCTTGAGAGCGCAGCATCAATGCGATACTGAAGCGAAATCGAACTGACTGACACCTTTTTGTCCTGCCACCAGACAGAGGATCTACGTGGTGAAGCACAGACACCGGTCCGATTCCTCGGTGCTTCTGCTCACGTCTGGCTGCCGTTAAGTGTGAAACTCTCGTGGTGAATACAATGCTTTGAACTACAACGTGATGAAAGGAATCTAGGCTCCTGAGCTTCATCCTCATCATGCATGTCCTGTGCTTCATCCTCATCATGCATGTCCTGTGCTTCATCCTCATCATGCATGTCCTGAGCTTCATCCTCATCATGCATGTCCTGAGCTTCATCCTCATCATGCATGTCCTG
>JAODKM010000025.1:19632859-19649506 GCA_026780845.1 Petrocephalus sullivani
TTTTCCCCCCGGGCCGGGGGACCCCCCTTGGGAAACAACCCCCCCCCGGGGGGAGACCCACCCCCCCCCCCCCCCGCCCCGGGGGGGGGGGGGGGGGGGGGCAGGGCAGAGTTCCTGCAGTAGGGGAAACAAATCAGATGCATAATAACACAGCTCTGTCAGCTGGCTCTGTCTGCAGGCGTTGTGCCGGGCCTGGTCCCATACCGGCTCTGTGTGTCAGTGGTACCGGCTCCGGGTGACAGTGCCATCGCTCGATGTGCCCACCAGCGCTGAAGTGAAAACGCATTGCCGTGGCAACAGCCTCCCGCTTCACCTGCCCGTGCCCCCTTCCCTGCCATGGCCCAGTTACTCTGGGGACACATCATCCCACGTGGATGTTTTTTTTAAGTAATTTAATTTCCGACTCCCCCTTCTCCATCCCTTCTGAGTCCCTGCACAGGCCCATAGCGTTCTCCTGCCAAACTGGACATTGTTTATGACTAGATGCTCTGAACATGCCAAACATAATATCTCCCATTAGCTCTGAAATGGCCTGATGCTTCACCACAGTGTTTACAGTATGTATATTTGGCATATCTTCCCACCAGCAGCTGTGTAAAATATATATATATATAGCAAAAAGAACATCAGAAATGGCAAAATCATTACTCTTTTTAATCATATATCAGTGTTATTATAGTTTTGAAATATGGCTGCCAGTACTGTTTTTTTCATTTCACTATTGACCTGTTTTTTTTATCATTGATTTTACTGGTCATGTCCGTGATTTTCTGAAGATATTCTCTCTGTCCCTTTCACATGCACATACACGTTTGTATTCATATCATTGCGGGTGCCGTCCATTTATTCCTATGGGCATAACCCTAATCCCAACAATGACACCCTTAACCCCTACCCAGCACTAACCTTAACCATAAGTAACCAAACAAAATACAAGACTATTGGCATTTTTACTTTTTTCGATTGCATTCACATATTTTTCTGTTTGTGGGGACCGAAGAAAATAGTCCCCACGACGTTGATCACATTGAGGGGACATTTGATCCACATCACGTAATATATATACACACACATACCCCTCACACACACTGCGCCGTCCTCTACACGTTCTTGGTTGCAGTAAGCACACGTGTGCTTTGTGCTCAGGTAACGCTCGTCCGTTTTCTGCTTCTTTCAGGTGCTATGCGATCACGTTAAAAAAAACATTTTCATGGGTTCGTTTCGTATTGGGAATCAGAATCGAACCTACTTTAATTAAATACTTAATCGCAAAATTCATCAACAACTAGAAATAAACAGAATGCTTGGAAAATGAACAGGTTATCATTAATGTCGGCAGGAAGACTGGTCGTCAGTATAATTGTCGGTATTAAAAAAATTAAAGACAGGCAATTAACCGATAATTCTATACCTGAATTATCTGCCGCACATCGCCAGCTCCATGCCCACATTTATCTTCAACCCTGACAAAAAGTATTCAAGACTCACAATACCGACAAATTATATCCTAACAATAACCCACCCGCTCATCCTGCTGAGGGAATGATAAACTTCAGATATTTCTCATCTTTGGCAATTACAAAATCACAGAAAATTTTGACAGCACACGCATTAAAAGTTTGATATTTCAACTTGATGTCGTGCCCCTGATATATCAGAAAAAAATATGTAGATCGATGTAATTGCGTCGCGTTTCAGGCTATAATACATTTAAATTACACGAAATGTTGTGTGTTGTAAGTAATTTAGGTACGTTGTTCTAATTCTCCGTGCAGAATAATTTCTGGGTAAGCGGCTGCTAATTGAGATTACATGTTAAAAGGCTCTGGACGAACATTAGCGGAATGAACTGGAAAGAGAAAAAATAACGTCAGGATGCACGCTTCCCTTCGCTCTCTTACGGCTTCGTTACTGCTACGCTTCTCGATACTGCCTTTACATCATTAAATCATACTCGTTTACAAAATGGAATACGACTTATTTGATTGGTATTTTATGGTCTGGCATATTGATACATTCCTTAAGTCTTTATTTAAGATAAAACCTGATAAAAAAACATCTCGCTGGTAATGTAGTCTGATAGACGGTCGAATACCCTTCCCCATTGCCAATAACAGATTTTTACGCTGACTAAAGGCGTTTCATGCAGGTTGTTTATTAAACATCATCATAAATCATAAAATTAACATTCAACAGTTGATACATGTTAGAGAAGAGTGATGTTTTAGAATGATTATTAAAAAACAAACGAAAAAAAGAACTCCCTCCTCTGACTTCCTTCCCCGCTACTGGGCTTATTACAAAATGCATGGACCAGTGTCTCCAAGCTGAGGGCGCGCATGCACGGGTGGATGCAGGGGTGCGCGCGCTTCCTTCGCGCGCCCCTTCGCGCGCACAGCAGTCCCGGCTGCAGCGGCCCCGCCTTTCCGCTTATTTGCAGCTCTGCAGCCGCGTCCGGTGGCAGTCGGTGAGGAGCGGGACGGAGGTGTCACTGAGCGCGGCGGGCACCGTGCTGTCCCACATGCCCTCCGCCTCCGTGGACCTGCGGCACTTGCGGGACACTTTGCCCGTCCCCTCGCCGGACTGCAGCTCCATCAGCTCCAGCTCATGCTTGGCCGCGGTCTCCAGCACCTTCTGCTTATTATAGTAAATGACAAAGTTGTTGATGATGGGGTGGATGGGCAACGCGATAGCTATCACCCCGCAAAGGAAACTGATGGCGGCGTTGCATCGGCCCAGAGTGGTCTTGGGGTAGATGTCTCCGTAGCCTACGGTCGTCATGGTGATTATGGCCCACCAAAAAGACTGTGGGATGCTCTTAAACAGGGTTTCCGGGTGGCTCTGTTCCATGGTATAACCTAACGCCGAAAAAACAAAGATACCGACACCCATGTACATAAGCAGCAGACCCAGCTCCTTGAAACTGCGCTTCAGCGCGTAGGTGAGGGTTTGCAGCCCGGACGAGTGGCGCGCCAGCTTGAAGATGCGTGCGATGCGCATGATTCGCAGCGCTTGCACCGCCTGCTGCACGTTGGCCAGCTCCATCATCGCCGTCCCCAGGCAGGTGAGGGTCAGCACCACGTAGAACGGCATGATGGCCATGAAGTCCACGATGTTCATGAAGGACAGGGCGAAGTGCACTTTGTTAGGGGAGGAGATGAGGCGCACTAGATACTCGACGGTGAACCAGCCGATGCACGCCGTCTCGATGGCATCCAGGGTCGGGTGCTCCACATGGTTGCCCTCGGCGTCCACCACCTGCACGTCTGGGATGGTGGACACGCACATCACCACGGAGGAGATGAGGATGAAGAGGAAGGACACGATGGCAATGACCCGCGCAGGCAGTGAGGACTCCGGCTTCTCCATCAGCTTCCATAGGAACTTCTGGCAGCGCTCCCAGCGACCAGCCGCGGGGTCCCCTTCGAGGTCATCTAGGATAAGTTTTACTTTATCGGCTATTTCTGCCAACTCTTCCTCTTTTTCGTTAAGGTTACTTTTACAGCATTCGTCCAAGAAGCTCGGGTCGACCTTCCAGAATTCCATCTCCTTGGTGAAGCAGATGGGGCAGAAGCCCCGTTTCATATGGATTTCACCGAAGTAATACACCTCGATGATGCATTTAAAGGCGTCCGGATCTCTGTCAAAGTAAAACTCCCCTTTACCCGGGTCGTAGTCATCGCACAGAGAGGATATAGCATCAACATTCCCGGAGGAGCAGTTGACCAGCTCCGCTAGCCGGGTCTCGGGATAGCGGTTTAACACGTCCCCATAAAGTACCTGCCTCACTCCGCCGATGTTCACAACGATCTCGGTGTCCTCACTGGCTTGCGATCCATTGCAGTCCGCGTACCGAGTCCTGGGTATTCCCCACATGTTTTGCTCGGGATGAATATCGTCGTTTTCAAAACATTGATGAAATTTCAGTCGTTCTTTGTATATCACTATGAATGCAGGCTGGTTTTTCTGTCGGGGGTTGTTGCGTATAGGCTCCTTATGAGAAAAAAATAACTTTTGAGGGAGCGCAAAAATTGTAATAGTCCATAGGGTTAGGGAAATTTGAAATGAAAAATGTCGTGAACCCGGGAATAGCGCACCTCGTCCTCAGAGAATGAACCCAAAAGAAACGGCGCTGCACGGTCACATCACCAGTGCGACGTTATTGGTCACTGAAGAAAGGCGCTATACTTGCGCTCCCCTGGCACCAAGCTCCTGGCTTTCCCGGGGAGAGAGCTGCAGTTCAGTAACAGGTCTCTCCACCTTCCCACCCTCCTCATTCCTCTCTCCCTCCCCCCCTCTCTCTCTCCCTCTCTCAATTTCATTCTCTTTTTTATCCCACTACTCATGCAGACACACGGACACTCACACATAATGTTTTTTTTTCCTCTACAGAGGAAGCATCAGCTTCGGTCTTATCACTGAAGCGAAGAGAGTCTCGCCACAATCACAAATCCCGACAAGCGTGAATGAAAAGTTAGCAATTGGCAGGAAGGAGGCGAAAAAAAGGGGTGGCAGACAATAATCTGGGCGATTTCCCGAGAGACGTAACAAATGATCTCTGTATTACAGCGTCGCGGATGACAGCGCCAGCATCTCCACGTGTCGGAGAGAAGAACCTCACAGAGCCGCATCGCTTCTGTCACTGGGGGGAGATCTAGTCCTACATTACTCCCAACTTTCATTGCTGCACTAAAAGTATGCCACATATATTGGACCATTAGTTTAATCTACAATAAAAGGAGCAGTAAACTATTCAGTTTTAGTTCGTTCTAAGAGCCTATATGTAACACTAAGATAATTTTACTTCTGCAGACAATATTAACAATACAATTAAGTACTATAATTTACAATGTTTACGGTGCTTCAAATATGAATAAGTTCTAAAACATATATATATATATATATATATATATAAACATAAATATGTAAAAAAATGTTTAATATGGTGACAGCGTCCAGCAGCTTAGATCGCCGAATGACTTATGGCTTAATCTGTAAGCAAAAGGCATATTTAGCGAGCCATCGCTAGAGTGAACAAATAGCTCCCTCTACCGAGCAATGCTCAGTTATCATCTAGTTACGAATGGGTTTTCAGTAGGAGTGAACAACAGTGACCACTGTAACACATTTCGGGGCATTATTTAAGAGGAAAGGGCTAATATGATCGAACGGGGATGTCATGTAGTAATAATGTGTTATAATTTAAATTGGGAAGTGTCTCAGTCATTCAGGTATGCTATTTCGCTGGCAGTAATAACAGTAATTAGGCCTATACTTTTATGTAAAATAGCTATTATCACTGGCAATAAGTTAATTATTACGGTAACAGGAAGGGACAGTGGAATATATATTTATTTTTTATTCTTTCATTCTACAAGCATTTCCCTGTTTTCTATGTGTGTGTGTGTGTATATATATATATATACCTACGAGTATTGTGTCAGCCTGCCTTCTCAAACATGCTGGGTATGGGTAAAAGCATCTGTAAAATGTAAAATTAACAAATGCAGCCTATGTCTAGCGTAACGAAAAAAATAAGGATTAGAAAAAGCGTTAGTCCATAATGAATTCATTTATTCATTTAATCACCGGAATTTCGTTGCACTGCACACTTGCATTAACCGGGCAGCACGGGACCATTGTCCTATATAAACTATGTATATCAACTATATGTAATAAAGCCGTTGACAATCGCAGACCAATCTCCTGTGTGTGTTAACATCTGTTGCACGCGTGTGTTTTGTCTTGATGGAGAACTACAACTGGTGTGTGTTCCGGTATCACACGTCACGCCTCCACCCAACTGCACACCGCCACTGTCCGCGCTCCACGCCACTCGGCCGGCGCGAGACGTATGCGGTGCACGGCGACTGCCCATTGGAAGATCCGCGGCGCCTACGGCCGGCGGCCAATCGGAGCGGGACACGGCGACCAATCAGAGCGGGCCACGGCGAGGGTTTTTGTGCGACTTTTTGTTTTTTTAAAGCTCTTTTCGGAGCGTGCACATGATCTGAGACCTGCAGCGAGTCCGGGGCTAGGAGGAGGAAAGGCGTTGCGGAACGACGACAGCAGCTATGGAGACTTTAGTGGGTGAGAGACTGCCTACATTTCATTTTTTTTATTACGATTTGAAATCTCCATATGGTACGTTTACCAGATTTTTGTGAAATGTGTAATTCGTGGCTTATTATATTAATCATCCCATCATCAGCATTATGCTCATCGTGGCCTTCTGCTTTGCATGTCCGTTATTATTATTATTATTATTATTATTATTATTGCTATTTCATTTCTAGTCGAATTAAGTTACGGTCTTGGTTACATACCTGACAGCCATAAAAGCAACACTATCCAGTGAGTAGCGAGTGGGGTAGCGATAGCAGGCTTCTCCGTGAGCTGCTTTTCCAGTAAATATTGGTCATGAATGAATGCCGGACGTCCCGTTTGCTCACGTTCTCGGCATATGTGCCAACGAACCGGCGAAACGGTCTCATTGCGGGGATGTGCGGCCGCTGATGAGGAATAATAAGTGCATGTCGGATGGGCTGTGGTGTGTAATTTTAAATGTATGCAAAATGCAAGCGGACTTGTGGATGGGTGGTCGGCCGTCACCCTGCACCGGTGCATGTCGTATCCCGTGCGATTCATGCTGAGGAGTCTCTGGAAGGCGAAGCCTGAGTCTCCTTGGAGAGCATCTTCCTGCTTTGATGAGCATCAGTGCCAGGCCTGCTTCTTGCTCATTCAGCGCAGGGGGCTTTTGTTTAGCAGTGAGAAGCTCCCAAATTCATCCATGCAGCTGGCCTTGGTGCTGGGCATTCTCAGGGCTCTATGGTTTTGTTCACCACTTTATACCTTTTTGGCCCCTTCTATCAGGTCTGGTGGTGTGTTCGCTTCTCATGGCTGTCCAGGGCTTCTACTCACCCAGTGACGACGTGGTGGAGCTGAACCCCTCTAACTTCAACCGGGAAGTTATGCAGAGTGACAGCCTGTGGCTCATTGAGTTCTACGCTCCCTGGTGAGTGCTCCCCCCACCACTGGAGCCAATCTCAGAGCAGTTCCCCAGACTATACAGGAAGGTGATGTGGCACTGGGGGTGGTCACCAGTGGATCGTCTTATTTGGCTCTGTAAATAAAGATTTGAACCTTCCCTCCCTTGCTGTTCAAACAGAGTGTGTTTACTTGATCTGGCTGGCGTGTGAAGTGTTTCCTGTTCTTATCCAGATGTGCCTTTGATGGCTTTTGTCTGTAGAAATGGATATTGAGTTTCAGTGGCTTGCATTGGTAATAATGTGCTGTAATGGCTAATGGTGAACGTGTCCCTTCAGGTGTGGTCATTGCCAGAGGCTGACTCCTGATTGGAAGAAGGCTGCCACTGCTTTGAAGGTAAACCCCGCCCCCTTCCTCTCTTTGGTATCCAGATGATTGGAGCTGATTGCTCTCATTACCATGTGATCGTGTGTCCTCATGTTGCTTGAGTGCTAATGGTATGGGTCATCTTGCAGGGTGTGGTGAAGGTGGGTGCGCTGGATGCTGACCAGCACAAGAGTCTCGCCGGCCAGTATGGCATCCGGGGGTTCCCCACAATCAAAGTCTTTGGGGCCAACAAAAACCAGCCGGAGGACTACCAAGGTAGTGTGGGGGCTCTGTGCTGGGATGTTTGGGCAGGGCTATGGGAGTGTATTCCGAAGGCGGTGTGGTCCATCCTCGGCAGAGGTACCCATGAATAAGACCCTTAGTCTGAGAGCTGACATTTCTGCTCTTCTCATGATTTTGTTGGTCTCTGACTGCTTCTTCCAGGTGGTCGCACCAGTCAGGCCATTGTGGAGGCGGCCATGGGTGCCCTACACTCTCTGGTCAAAGACCGGCTGGGCGGGAAGACTGGAGGCTCCAGCCAGGGTCGGCAGGTGAGTCTCACCACAGCCCCAGCCGTGATCACCTGTGCGTGTTCATTCTAGTGCCATGCTATTTCTAAGACGTCTTGTTTGTTGTTTTTGCTAAATTGTCCCAGCTGCAGAATGTGCAATGGGAGATGTTTCCATAGCAATAGGGCATTTGTTGTTCCTTTACTGCTCCACATGCCTGAGGGGAGGAAGAGTTAAGGAACTGCTTACTTGCCTGTCTTATCCCAAGAGGGCAATTTCTTTTCAGGGGTTCATAGGCAAAGTGAGCACCAACCAGGAGCTGCAAGTTGTAATGTTGAGCAGTGTTGCATTGTGGGTAGTCATTAACCCCTGTCTTGCACACAGGGTGGCAGCAAGAATGATGTGGTGGAGTTGACGGATGACAACTTCGACCAGCTGGTGCTGGACAGTGAGGAGGTGTGGATGGTGGAGTTCTTTGCTCCCTGGTGTGGCCATTGCAAGAAGTGAGGCTCCGCCCTGAAAGCGACAGTCGCACGTGTGCGCTCTGCCGGCTTTTCCCTCACTCGCTGTCACTCTCTGTCCGCAGTCTGGAGCCTGAGTGGGCTGCTGCGGCCACGGACATCAAAGAGCAGACCAAGGGCAAAGTGCGCCTGGGAGCCATAGATGCCACCGTCCATCAGGGGGTGTCCAGTCGTTACGGGGTCAGTGTCTCCGTGGGCTTGGGTGTCTGTTGACCAGTGCTGGCATGGATGGTGTTTGGATGCAGGACCATCTGCCACAGCTTGCCCTGCCCTGGGAAAGAGGCCAATCTTCCCAGTTCATTTGCATGGTTTTCTACCCCCGACCCTATGGTGATGAGATTGCTCTTATTTTTTTGGCAGTGTGGTAGGTTATTGGGAACCGCTGATCTTTGCTGGTTTTTTTTTTTTTTGCCGTTTTAGCTCTGGCCCTCTGGCTGAGATGGGGTGGCCATTAACTGCCCCTTGACCATTTTCCAATGGTGAGTGTCATGGTTCTCAGGAGTGGTTCTGACCCATCTGGCCTCCTTTCACTTCTCAGATCCGTGGCTTCCCTACTATCAAGATCTTCCGCAAGGGCGACGAGCCAGAGGACTACAACGGCGGTCGGTCCCGATCTGACATCGTGTCTCGGGCCTTGGATCTCTACTCTGATAACGCCCCCCCACCCGAGTTGCTGGAGGTGCGAACAGTTTTGGGAGCTGAAGATCAATTGGTAACCAGTACGCCCCCCTGACAGGGACTCACTCTCCCATATCCGCCCCTCAGATCCTCAACGAGGACATTCTGAAGAAGACGTGCGATGACTACCAGCTCTGCATCATCGCTGTGCTGCCCCACATCCTGGACACTGGTGCGATGCTGCTATGTGCCTGTATTTCTTAGCACGGTCCTTGGGGACCCCCAGAAAGCCCACATTTTTGCTCCTTCCCGTCTCCCAGCTTGTCCAGGACACCAAATATTTGGTACATGTCCCTGTTGGGAGGGAGCAGAAGTGAGGACTAGGCTGAGAAACGCTCATGGGAATTGCCGTCAAACTTCTAATTGGCGAGCTTGTCATTAGCCAGATGTCACCCTGCCCCGACTCAGGGAGGGTTGCGGTGGATGGCCCACGCTTTTGGGGGTCACCGCCGTAAAGATCCCATTGCTTTTTGGCATTATAGGTGCTGCTGGCAGGAATGGTTACCTGGAGGTGATGAAGAAGATGGCAGAAAAATATAATAAGAAGATGTGGGGGTCAGTACCTGGATGTTTGGTGCCTGAACTTCAGAGTCATCTTGCCTGAGTTTGAGTTCTTTGCTTCTTTTAGAGGACTATGAAGAATCTTCTATACATAATTCCAGAATGAAGGTTTTAAGTTCCTGTATATCTTCTGTAGACCAGTGGCTGCCTTAGTGTTTGTAGGGTATACTACTTGGGCCTGGGCCTGGCTGATAAGTGCCATCTTTTCTTGTTCCTCCCCCCAGGTGGCTGTGGACGGAGGCTGGAGCGCAGATGGAGCTGGAGTCCGCATTGGGCATCGGCGGCTTCGGGTATCCTGCCATGGCGGCCATCAACGCCCGCAAGATGAAATTCGCCCTGCTCAAGGGCTCCTTCAGTGATAAGGGCATCCACGAGTTCCTCAGGTGCAGCAAACCTCCAGTAGCTTGTGGTGAACCGTAGACTAGGGTTCTTATAGACCATGTTGGGTGAGCAGAGCTACCACGGATTAGTGTGGTGAAAACTGAACTCTGCTTCTCTGTAGCTCTAACTGCCTTGGCTGTAGAACTTTTGCAGACATACTGATCTCCCAAAACTTTTCTAACCCCTGCTAGACTGTTCCTGCTCAACCTTCTGTGGTCTCACCCATAGAGTGCTCTTCACTTGCTAATTTATCCAAATACAATTTTGAAGGGTAGGTGGGGGGGGGGTTTCTAGCCTGTAGGTCTGGCTGGTGGGGTGGGGGGGGACACACATCAATTTTATATCTGTGACTGATGAGCTCTCATGTCCCCCAAACAGGGACTTGTCGATGGGACGGGGCTCTACAGACACAGTTGGAGGGGGAGCACTTCCAAAAATCTACACTGTTGAGCCTTGGGATGGCAAGGATGGCGAGGTGAGTGAGAAGGGTTGTGGAGACTTAGCTGCCTCTTCACCCTCTACTGGGTCCTTCCCCAGTCAAGGGAGCAAAGGAGAGAACATTTAGCTGCACACCAGTGTTACTGCTTGACGGCTCTCTGCCCCTCAGCTGCCCACGGAGGATGACATCGACCTCAGTGACGTGGAGCTCGATGACTTTGGGAAAGAAGAGTTGTGAGTCCAGCACTATTGCCATGTGGCCCAGCCTGTTCCTCCTCTCCCATGGATGAGAAGAAACCAGGCCTCCTTTTTGTCTTTTTTTTTTTGTTTTTTTTTAAATTTCACAAACAAACATGAATAAATGAAAGCCCCTTTTCTTCCTTTGTTGCCCTCTGCCATAAATGTGGCTGGTAGAGAGATATAACCAGTCTGAAAAATACCTGGCTTTGGTCAAACTCCTCCAGTGCCCGCAGGGGTTTGTGATTATGAACAGTGGTGGACCGGCCCCCTGTTTTGAATACCAGAAGGTGGGGTCAGCTGCCGATGCCATTGGTCAGCTGCTGCCCCTCCCCCAGCCATGCCTGCCAATCCAGTACAGAGGACATTATTCTGAATGATTGGCTGTGCCCAGCTGTTACTGACAATGTGCTGTACTTGTGTTGAGTCAATGCCCAACTTGATGATGTGTGATTGTTCAGAGAAGAGGAAATTAATGGGCAGTTACCTTGTATATTTTTCTTACAATGCAGTTTTATTTTAAATGTTGGGTAAACATTTTTTCCCCTGGAAAACCAACAAAAAAAATAAATAAAAAGAACTTGTCGTTGGGTTTTTTTTTATTGTCTGCGGGTTAAAGAGTTGTGTTGACTCCTAGCTTGAATTTGGCGATCTGTTAGCGTGGGCCTGAGGAGTCGCGTCTCCTGCGCGTGTGTGTTTAATGATGTCAGTAACCACTCTTGGGTAGAAGTGGGTCTGCAGAGTCTGTAGCAGAACCCCAGCAAGAGGAAGAAAAGAACGGGTAATAAAAAAAATTTAATTGAGTTTTGTTTTATTCCTAACCTAGATGTGAAGTGTCCAACATCTTGTTATCGATGAACGTCAAGGCTCGGTCTCGCAGACCTGAAGCGTAAGCGCTCCTGCTTCTCCAGAAGCTCCAGTGGTCTTGTGGTAACGGCTAGACCGGCCATCAGTGGCTGGACGATGTTTGGAGGAGTGTAGGACACATTGGGTCTTATTTCCCTGATCCTGGTCTGTGATTCCCAGCAAGCTCGTGCCTTGCCTTGGATCATAGGCCGAGTTGTGCAGGTGGAGCCTAGTGGATAGGGCATGACCCCCTAGCTCTCCGTCAGGCTGATGTTGACTTTGAAGCAGATATAGGGGTAGTATTCCTGTGCGCTCATGCTTAGGAAGTCCATGCCCTCCTAGCCAACAGGGAAACAGAACTGAGTTAGGTTCCATAACTAGAAAGCAAACATCGATCCATTAATAAAGGTAGGTCTTTGACTCTGGCATTACACTTCGCTATTTTAAAAATGTATCTTTAATAATTAATGGCAGTAAGTAGATACAGAGGAAACAACTAATTAGTAATCTTATAAGGGAGTAATATGCATAAATGACTAAATGAGTTTATGGAGCTAAGCTGAGAAGTAGCTTCTCTTCTAACATGCTAACAAAAACTGGCTGTTGTGAAAACGGGACCCTGGTCTGGTTTCTGCTCATTTTCTGTAACGGCACTCAGGCCTGTGTTAGGTCGTCTCTTTAGGACAACACCGTGATGAGTGGGCGCGTTCTCTCTGCGAGAGAGATGCAGTCTCATACTTGCTAAAACTGCTGAACTAAAGGAGGCTTTTCAAGACTCATTAGGACCACGGCTTGGCCTGCTAATGGAAGCGTAGCACGCGGCGAGGAACACGTTGGCTGTAACAAAGGATGCTTACTCTGGGGTCGCCTGCTGCCGCTGCCGTATCCAAGTGGCTGAACAAGGAGCTGAGAAGCTCCCTCAGCTTCCTGCTGTTCTTCTTTTCGGGCTGCAGTAGGAGAGCCTTGAAGTTCACTGGGAGACCAAACCTGAGAAATCGTCGCGGGGGTGAATCGGCCTGAACGAGCAGCCAGGCATGTGACTGCGTCGCCCATAGAGGAACCCGTTTGATTCAGCTGACCCGAAGGGGGCTGCTTTCTGACTCACCTAAGCACTGATTCCACGAAGACCCTTAGTGCCTTCAGGTGGATCCAGGCCATGAAGATCTCTCTGGTTTGTGCTTTGAGCCAGCCTACAAGAACCCCCTGAGAAGAGGTTCAAATGGATAAGTCAGCAGTGCCTGCTGCAATTCCTGTGTACTGGGACCAACGGAAAGCCTTGCTTTGTGTTGGCTAACTCACAGTAATCTCCTTCTTCTGGGATTTGCGGCTCATCATCTCCTTCCGTTGTTTTTGCGATTCCTCGAAGGAGAAGTTTCGCACTATGAACCTATTCAAAGGCAGGACAGGCAGCTTGTTGATTCATTCGTTCGCCAGTGTGGATGTCTGCCCAGCCCTGAGGATTTCTCCAGTGGCTTGGGAAAGGGTTTCCTAAATGCTGGTTCTGCTGTGTAGATGCACATATGAGCTCCCATTCTGCCTAAATTGGAAAACCTGTCCCCCAGGAATGGGGACCCTAGTTTGAACACATCAATAATGCATCATGTATACTGGTTCCAAAGAGCCGTTTCAGGTGCTGCCGATGTGCATGAGGTCAGTCTGCCACTGAGGACTTGCCTGTTCTTTGCGGCTTGGGCCTTGAAGTCGTTCACAGCCCTTTTGAACAAGGTGACAGTGAAAATCCCTCCCTCTGGTTCATCCAGCACTCTCCTGCAGCACAAATACAACCTCTGACCACAATGATGGAAAAAAAGCAATGTAGGTTTTGGCAGCATCTGAGGTTCCTTCATAAAACCCTGAAGGTGATGATATACAGGACAACTTTTCCAGCAATGTTGCGAGGCTACAGCCAACCAGGCGAGACAAAGGCCAACTCCTCTGGATCTGCATGATCAAAAAAATGTGTCACTGCCGATTTAAGATTTTCTAGTCAAATTTTGTTGCCTAATATCAATGGGATGGTGTCCAAGCAACATTACTCAAGTTGCCCCGTGTATCATCACCTGAAGGGTTTTATGAGGCGACTCCAGACATGGACCAGAAAGCTCTCATCACTCTTCCCGTCAGCACTAAGATTCCCTTCCTGCTAAGTCTGGTTTCCTACCTCCAAAGACAGGTGCCCTGCATTTCATCTACCAGTATGCGAGTCTTCTGTCATCTGCGCAGTGCTGCAGCCCGTGAGTCTGCGCTGACTGCACTCAGCAGTGATGCCCATGGTATGCTCTCACATCTGTCTAGTAGATCTCATTTGTTGGGATATTTTGACCTCTGTTATTCTTAACCCCTTCCACCCGTGTCTTTAGGCTGCATTGCCATATGCAGTGACGTCATCACGCTAATGACTTTGCCATCGGCAGACACAATCCGCAAGTAACTGAGGCTTTAAACCCTTGATATGTTCCTCTCCTTAAGATGGAGCAGTTACCTCATGTAACCTCATGTTTTTGGTGTTTCTCTATCACTCCATGGCTCTGAGAACCTTAGAAAACAAAAAAGTGCCACACACTGTTGAGAACACACCTGCTGGTCCGGGGTACCACAAACTCTGATAAAGATTCATAGGTCTTCTCCCAGTGCGCATAATCTCTCCTGTTTGAGAAAGACACAAGCATAAGAACTCTCAGTCACATTCAGCAGAACCATCTAGACATCCTTTTCAGTTAAATGGGTTAATGGGTTGACCAGGATTATGTAAACAATCCGTATGGGAGACGTCTTTGTGGCCTTGCTCACTTGAGCACCACTACCAGCAGTGTGGTGAGATACTCCGACTCCAGCACCAAGTCCTCCTTCTTCACAACATCAAAGAGTGTGCGTGTCACCAGGCTCGCGCTGCAGGAGAGGCCACTCTGGCAGTCAGAACACTTCCTTCAGTAACAAGATCTGATAATACAAAGGAATTTCCATACCATGCATAGTCTACAGAGGAAGTTATCTGAAGGTAGAAGATCACAGTCCGTATTTGTGACGGATACTTTGGTGGACAACCAAGTAAAGGAAAATCCTGGGTGTTTCGCTGGGCTGGAGGTCAAGCAAAGGAGCGGGCGGCGGGGTCAAGGAGACACTCACTCCTTCTTGCTGGCCAAGGCCTCCCAGCTGCCCTTCATGTTGCTGTACGCCGTGCTGCGGGACATGAAATCAGCCTCCGCCTGGAGCAATTGCTGAGGTACATGAACAACCTTAGTGAAAAATTCCAACGCGAGGAAACGCGTACCTTCACTCAGTGAAGTGTCAGCTGTACAGTGATCTTCAATCAAATTTTGTGGATGACTGACGTCCTCCATAACCTGGGACCTGACCCTGAGATAAGAGGTGGTCCAGAACCAACTCAGCTTCTGCTGACTGAGGCTCCGTCCACAAGTTTTATTTTCAAAGTGCAGACATTAGTCTCCGTTTTCACCTTTTGTCCACACTAACCTCTTAAAAATTGAAACTTTTGTAAACTCTGTCACAGCCATATATTGCTGAAAACTTTGTTTTAGTGTTGCACTCTAGATGAGTGAAAACAGAGACTTTTGAAAATGCAGACTTTAAAAGCGCTGTGATTGGTCCATACTCATCACATGACCCATCCCTGATTTGATTCCACTAGTAAAACCCTCTCATTGTCTGATTGGTCACCTGGTCACCCTACATGGCAGTAAACAGCATTCCAACATGGCAGCTAAATAGTATGACTGCAGTGTGGCTGCTACATATGTGGGCAAAAGAAACAAGTTTCCCCCTGGATGTGTCACTGTGCAGGTGCTCAATGTCGGCTAACAGCTACACCACATCCCAGTGTGTATGGGAATTAGGGCTGGGCAGTTAATGATCACGATAAAATGATGACGGTGCCACGTTTCATGGGGCAGCGATACGCCCGTCTTGTTGTGTGACGTAAATCTCCTGCATCTCTCCCTTCTCCAGCTCGTTTACATCTGTTTGTCATTTGAATGCTATTTAGCATTAAAGGGGATCCACTGTTAAAAAGATACGTTTTTAAAAAAGATCAGTAAATGCATGATATTTCAAATATCATGTGAAATTGTGATTTCAATACTGATCAAAAAGGTCTTGATTATGATTTTTGCCATAATCGAGCTGCCCTAAAAGAAATACTTTTGAAAACAATGTGAAAACACCTGTGGGGATGTAGATTATTTTCATTTGAAAGCATAGCAGTTTGGAGATAGTCCAAACTAACAGCGTCTTACCTTGGTGAAGTTTTCTGTAAGGCTGTTCAGGGGAAGCGTATTGGAGTACTTGGCCCTATCCCACTGGAAGCAAGTCGCATAGCCAACAAAGTCAGCTGAGAGAGTGGGCAGCAATATACAGCTAATCAGAATGGTGATACCGCACTGCCACAGCACAACACAGCAAGGCAACACTGCAGGAGATCACACCGGACAGGCACATGCAGCAATGCAGCACTGTCGGAATTCACGCAGGACAGGCACATGCAGCAATGTAGCACTGCAGGAATTCACGCAGGACAGACACACACAGCAATGTAGCACTGCAGGAATTCACGCAGGACAGGCACACACAGCAATGTAGCACTGCAGGAATTCATGCAGGACAGGCACACACAGCCATGCAGCACTGCCAGAATTCATGCAAGACAGGCATACACAGCCATGCTTCACTGCAGGAATTCACGCAGGACAGGCACACACAGCCATGCAGCACTGCAGGAATTCACGCAGGACAGGCACACACAGCCATGCAGCACTGCAGGAATTCATGCAGGACAGACACAACACAGCAATACAGTACTGCAGGAATTCACACAGGACAGGCACACACAACCATGCAGCACTTTGGGAATTCATGCAGGGCAGGCACAATGCAGCACTGCCGGAATTTACAAAGAACAGGCACATGCAGCAATGCACCACTGCTGGAATTCATGCCGGACAGGCATACACAGCCATGCAGCACTGCCGGAATTCATGCAGGACAGGCATACACAGCCATGCAGCACTGCCAGAATTCATGCAGGACAGACATACACAGCCATGCAGCACTGCCGGAATTCATGCAGGACAGGCATACACAGCCATGCAGCACTGCCAGAATTCATG
>JAODKM010000025.1:19653457-19665153 GCA_026780845.1 Petrocephalus sullivani
GCGGCGGGCCTTGCTCAATGCACACAGGGAGAGGTTAGTTGTCCCCCACCACTGAGATCCAAAAACAAGACCTTTTTGGGGGGCACCAGCCCCCCCCCCCCCCCCCCCCCCAAAAGAGTGTTGGGACTCAATAGTAAAATTTAGCATTCAGTTAAAATGCTATAGCCACAAGGTGGCTTCCCTTCACTGCCAAGCTTGCTCTCATAGATTCACCATTCACCACTGCAAAGATTTACTGTGATTTTCACTCTTAGTGTTAACAGACATTTGTGCAACTTCAGCGCCTCCTCCTCGCCATAACAAAGGGCAGCGCCTCCTTCTCACCATAATACAGGGCAGCACCTCCTCATCACCATTACACAGGGCAGGGCCTCCTCCTCGCCATAACAAAGGGCAGCGCCTCCTTCTCACCATAATACAGGGCAGCACCTCCTCATCACCATTACACAGGGCAGGGCCTCCTCCTCGCCATAACAAAGGGCAGCGCCTCCTCCTTGCCATAACAAAGGGCAGCGCCTCCTCATTGCCATAACACAGGGCAGCGCCTTCTCATTGCCATAACACAGGGCAGCGCCTCCTTCTTGCCATAATACAGAGCAGCACCTCCTCCTCTCCATAACATAGGGTAGCACCTCCTTCTCACCATAATACAGGGCAGCACCACCTCCTCTCCATAACACAGGGCAGCGCCTCCTTCTCACCATAATACAGGGCAGCACCTCCCCCTCTCCATAACATAGGGCAGCGCCTCCTTCTCACCATAATATAGGGCAGCACCTCCTCCTCTCCATAACACAGGGCAGCGCCTCCTCCTCGCCATAACATAGGGCAGCGCCTCCTTCTCACCATAAGACAGGGCAGCACCTCCTCCTCTCGATAACACAGGGCAGCGCTTCCTCCTCGCCACGCACCTTCAGCTCCGGGACTGAAAAGGTGAAGCTGTGGGCCAGGCCGGCTCTAGACATCGGGCTGCTAAGCTTCTTCATGGCCTGCAGGCTGGCCTGGTCCAGGGGGGCCGCAATTAACCAGAACTCCACCATGCTGGTCCCGTCCCACAGCACTCCTGCTCAGCGGTACAGGCTCCCTCTTCAAAGACCTGAAGCACTAGTGAGAAACATGCTACAGTACATCACTTCTCTGGGCCTTCATAAAATGCCTCTTTATAACTCAGCACTGAAATGGATGTAGTGGACCGCTCACTCACACCTAACTGCGTAGTTCATTTACTGCCCACAGGGGGTGCTCAGCTTTGAATGACCAATGTAGTGCTGAGGTTTAACACAACACATTTATCTCACAGGTGTGCCTCACCTGCTTTCTACTAGCAAATTCAACAAAGCAACAAAAAGCTCTGCAAAAGCATCCTTCTTGCCTCACGTGTTTAACAGAAAGTGACATCATGGAACTGGGCATGATTTCATTGGTCGATTATAAACTAATGAGAGTAACAGTACACCATACTCCCACGGTCAGCTATGATAGCTTCACCAGTAAGTTTCCAGCAGTGCAGTTTGTCACCATAGTGAATGCTTAATCACACCACAACCTAACCTTCTAATGTGACAAATGCCCAGCAGCAGCATCTGGACAAAACCGGCATTATTAAATATGTAACGGTCCAAGGAGATTAAGATGCACAGATGTCCTACCTGTGAAAAGCACTTCCCATGATTTCGGAAACTCTATATGCGCGGCGGCCGTCAGAGTCCTGTCCAGGCGGAGGGCTGTGGCGGCATCCCACCGCGCATTACGTCCTGGGGCGCCGGTACCTCCGCGTCCAGGGGCTGAGGATTGTTACATCCCCAGTACTGTAGAGTTCCGGGTATACTGTACTCTACTCTACTCAGGAGTCCTCCATCAGTGGCTGCGACTGGTCTGCCAAGAACATCCAGAAAAAACACTGTAACGATAATCTTCACTGTACACAAATCCTCCAGCTGTATTACTGTATTTTTCCAAAACATCAGAGTCATATTGCACCACTACTTTGCTGTATTGTGAGGAATAATACATACGACATTATTAGTTTGCGGACTCACTGACCACAAGCAATGTGCACATCACTTACTCCCAAACACACATAGCTTGTTCATAAAATCATTGAAATGGCAATTGTCAGTGACATATCCCTGGGACTGGCATTCTCCGCCCCCCAGCTCTGTGTGTGTGGAATTTGCATGTCCTCCCTGTGCCATCTCCTGCTTTCCTCTAGGTACTCCCGCTCCCCCCCACAGTGCATAAAAATGCTGAGGTGAATGGGAGCTACCGCATTTTGAGTGGAGTGTGTGTGCCCTGCGATGGGCTGGCGCCCCATCTTGGGTTATTTCCTGCCTTGGGCCTTAAGTCCTCCTCCTCCCTGAATAGGACAAGCAGGGATAGAGAATGGATGGGCAGCTGGACCTTTATTTCGACTGCTTATTAATAAGTGTGTCTATCTTGTTTATAAATGGATTTAGAACAGGCTATTTCACAGCACTGTAATTTCCCACAGTATGAAAGTTCTCATTCATCAAATTAAAATTGCATAATTTATTTTTAAAATATATTTTATTTATTCGTTTGTTATTATTTAGTTGTTATTATTTTTGCTGTGTTTGTTTACTTATTCTGTAAAATAAACTGCTGATACACTAAAAATTGTGCCACTGATTTATATTAAAGAATGCATGGCCATTCTTTCATTAATAATTATTCTTACATCACATAAATAGAAATGAGTGTACGGCCGCACAGTGTTTGAAACTAAATTACACGAAACAAAATGCAAGAAAAAAACTGATTATGCATTCTCTCGCAACTAAATACTGCGGTTATACGTAGCGGGTTTTCCATCCGCGGAACGGTAGTTGGTGCTACGCGGTGTCTCTACGGGCCCTGATTTCCGAAGCACACACTTCCTGTCACTCTGCTCATGCGGCTCGGTCCGGCGTGCAGTCGGTTGTATAGTGTTTTTCTCTTTCGCGTTATGAGCCAGCCTGCCATTCGACATCGGTGAAAAATGCAGATATCCAGCGTGAACGATGTAAAAATATATAACTTAAGTCATGGAAAGTCTCTCCCAGAGGTAAGGCAGGATAGCCGGCTGATTGGAGCACGTTAATGAGTTTGTTAGATCTTTACTAAACCACTACCCGTCGAAGCCATAAGGCATCCAGTTCGGCTAAAGTTTAACATAAAAGCTCGGTGACTGATTCTGACTTACACGCCAGACATCGAGTGAGTTCTCTAAGGGATCCCCGCATTTCTGTGCATTTTGGAAGTGGGTCAGTATTAATGAGCCAGACTGCGCTGTGGACCAGTAGACCTCGGTAGATCCTTTATTAGACATTATTATTCCTTTTGGGATTCATAGGTTGGCGGGTTACAACGCAAGGACAGCCACCCTGCGGAGCCCCTGGACATGGGGGTTAAGAGCCTTTCTTAGGCATGTGACAGTGCCGCCGGGGGCTCGAACCGGCGACCTTCCGATCGCGGGCGCGCATGCGTAGCCGCGGTGTCTGATTCTCCCTTTCTTATTAACAGTGGCTCTCTGACCGAAAGAAGAGAGACTTGCAAAAGAAAGATGTCGGTACGTTTTATTTTTTCCCCCGCACGTTTTTTCATAGCCAAACTTCTGCGAACCTTCGCTCTAATCGCCGCGTGTCTATCTGTCCTCCGTGTTTCATCCACAGACGTCCAGCGCAGAATCGAGCTTATCCAGGATTTCGAGATGCCCACTGTCTGCACGTCAATCAAGGTGTCCCGGGACGGCCAGTATATCATAGCTGCAGGTGGGGGGCCTCGTCGCCTGCTTGACTTTTGCCGAGATGCTGATTGGTGCTGAGGGCTGATAACAGGAACATCCTCTCCTGGCTTTGAAGGTTATGGGTTTGTATTTATTTGAATTAATATGAAAATACTCACTTTTACAGGGACATACAAGCCAAGGATTCGCTGCTATGACACTTACCAGCTGTCACTCAAGTTCGAAAGGTGCCTGGACTCGGACGGTAAGTGAGGACGTGGTCCCCCCTCCTCTTTCCTTTAGCTCGGTTCCTCGATTCTTCTCTTTGTCTCCTTGTGATTTTTTCCGCACTCACACCTTTACTGTATCATAACACAGGCCACTTTTACCTACGTGCGATACTGTCTCCAATGGAGTGGAAAAACGTCCATCCGTCCATCCATTTTCTGAAATCGCTTGTCCTGTTTGGGGTTGCGGGGGGTCCAGAGCCTATCCTGGAGGCAACGGGTGCAAAGCAGGGAACAATGGGGGAAAAATGCCATGTAAAAAATATTTAGAATACCGTCATGTGACGACTTCTCTAAGAAAAAGTTTGCGTCTCCACTTGGAAAGGGGCGCAGTGCTGTGTTATTAAGCGGCGAAAGCCTAGTGCGGTACAGCCAGAGTAGCTGTGGGTGACTTTGGGAGTGTGCCTGTAGGGTGCACAGCCTTCAGAAGGCGACGTGTGATCACCTGTCCTTTGTGTCGATGGCCAGTTCCGATGTCTCCTCCTCCTCCGTCCGGATAGTCTCTCTCAGGCCGCCACCAGCCGACTCACCCGTCCCAGGGCAGTGCTGCCACACTGATGCTGGGCCCACGGGCTATGGACCTGCTCTTGAGTTTAAGTCCCTGGATTCGGCAATAGCGCTGGTACTAGCTGGTGCTAGTTACTCATATGGTCTCAGTAGAAACGCGTAGAGACAGTGGAAATTGCTCCCTTGATGTTGCGGCCAAGTACGGAGAAACTGAAGAGAACTCCTTCTGGGCGTCTCCCCGGCCCCCCGCTGGGGGCGGATCCTTTCGGGTAGCTGGGCCCTGCGCTGTCAGCGCCGGTGTTGAGTGTCCGGTCGCGCTCCAGCGGAGCCGAACGCGCATCTTTGGAGGAGAGGCGGCGAGGCGGCGAGGCTGCTTTGGCGAGCGATGAATATTTAAGTGAGCTCGCATTCTGGCGTGACGCGCTGAGCCGGCCCACGGCACCGGCTGCACCCGGGTCACCGTTAGGAAGCCCTGAGAAAGTGCCGCCCCCTCTCCATCTGCCGCTTCTGAGACGCGCGTGGGAGGCTCTGACTAAATGCTGCCGTTAATGGGACTGCTTCTCCGTCTGATGTTCAGTCCAATCAGTCGATCAGACTTTTATTTTTCTATCTGCGGTTCAACTCAGTACAGTGACATGTACGGTTGCTAAGGTCCAGACTGTGAAACGGGGCATAAGTATAAAGATACACGGCATGAAATATTAAACGGCAAACATAGATATCCATAAATAGTGTGCAATTTACAGTAAAGTGATAGCTGCCGATACAAAGAGTCAGTGAAGACGGTGTTCACACGTGTAAGCTACATGGGTATGGTGTGCAGGCTGTTGTGGAACATTGGTTGTGCCTGGGATCATATGCACCGATCAGCCATAGCATTAAGGGCGTCTTCACACTTGGCTGATTCAGCCAATTTGAGTTTTTTCCATGCAGAATGAACCATGTGTGAAATGCTCCAGACAAACTCAAACCACCTCTTGTCTTTGGTTCGTTTCCAGTTCTTTAGCACGTTTTGTTTGCTGCTGGTGTGTAGACGGGAAGTAGACATGGGTTAGCGCCGACGCTCTGTCCGGTCAGCGACTACACAGTCCCGTACGCAGCGAGCGAGCGGCGATGCACTGTGTGTAGTGACGCCTTTCTGTAATAGCCAGCCTTTCGGCAATTTACACTGCAGTAGTTCTCCCAGAGGATCGGAGGAGACGTCCTGCCATTCATGGGGATGTTACTTTGGCACGTACCACTACCTAAACATTGTTGAAGAACAAGTACACCCCTGCATGTCAGTGGTATTCCCCGATGGCAGTGGTCTGTTTCAGCAGGGTAATGTGTTGTACCATGCTACAGAAATTGTTCAGGAATGTTTTTGAGGAGCATGAAAAACAGTTCAAGGTGTTTTTGAGGAAACGAGATTAGGGTGTCGACTTGGCTTCCAAACTCCCTCGATCTGGGGAATGTGCTGGACAGACAAGTCTGATCCATGGAGGCACCACCTCACAGCTTACAGGACGTACAGGATCTACTGCTAAGATGCTAGATACTACAGAATGGCTTCAGAGGCCTTTGGGGTCCATTCCTCCGGCTTTGGCAGCATGAGGGGGACCTACACACTGTACACAGTATTAGGCAGGTGGTTTTATTGTTATGGCTGATTGGTGCCACTCTTCTCATGGGACCCCCTGTCTGCTTGCTTTTCAGTGGTGGCCTTTGACATCCTGTCTGATGACTACTCAAAGGTGAGCATCAGTGCCCCCCCCCCCCCCATACTTGTGCTGTGTTGCTGGTGGGTGATGATGCTGACTGTCTCACTCACCCTCCCCCAGCTGGTTTTCCTGCGCTGCGACCGTTACGTCGAGTTCCACTCCCAGGAAGGTCACTACTACAAGACCCGCATCCCCAAGTTCGGCCGCGCGTTCTCCTACCACTGCCCGTCCTGCGATCTGTACTTTGTGGGAGCCAGGTAAGGACGGGTAGGGCGTCTGCGATGGTTGTTTTGTGTTCCTCTTTTGTCTCTGCACTTCTGGAGAGACGTGCATTCATTGGATTATACCTTAAAACGATCTTGTGAATTGTACTTTGCTTTGTCTTGCCCAGCTCTGAGGTGTACAGGCTGAATCTTGAGCAGGGTCGCTTTCTGAACTCCTTACAGACCGACGCAGTGTGAGTATTTACACCAGTGTTTGTATCTGTGTACAGACAGTCGAACACTAGTATATCACAGTGTTTGTGCGCATCACACTGTAACCCGGGGCGACGGAATACTCTGACCTCCAAATCCATCTCTGCAGGGAAAACAATGCGTGTGACATCAACCCGGTCCATCACCTCCTGGCTACGGGATCTGCAGAGGTAGGTGGCGCCAGCCTGTGGATTCTAATTGGGCCTCGATAGTCATGTGACTTTCCTTCCGCCTGGTCTTGTGACTCCCTTTATTCAGGGCAAGGTGGAGTGCTGGGACCCTCGGACACGGGAACGAGTGGGCATGCTGGACTGTGCCCTGAGCAGCGTTACGGAGGGGACTGAGTGAGTGTGCGTCTGGCTAGCAGGGGGCAGCATTACGCTGTTTTGTTACACCGCAGCATTGATACAAGGATCCAGTGGTCTGCACCTTAAAGGAGACAAAATGGTTGCAGAATAGGTACCCGAGGGTGGGGCCCTTTAAGAGAATGCTGTGCATCGCTCAGCAGATAACTAGCTGAGATAAGTCATACTCATATCTCCACTGTCAGCCGATAAGTTCCATGCCATCATTGCACCGATTAAGTCACATTCATCGTCTCCTTGCAGAGTGGGTGGGTTACCCGCCATCAGCGCTCTGAAGTTCAACGACTGCCTCACCATGGCGGTGGGCACTAGCACCGGACAGGTACTCAGTCAGAACCCTCATTGGATGAGTATGCTGCCATGGATTAATGACTCTGTAGAAGCTCGTCACAGAAAATGACATCGGGAAATGTACGTGCACAGAAGTTGTCTTTCGTTTACTGGAAGGTGCTGCTGTATGATCTGCGCTCTAGTCTCCCTCTGCTGGTGAAGGACCATTATTACGGCCTGCCTATTAAGTCCCTCAACTTCCACAACCAGCTGGACTTGATTCTGTCTGCAGATTCCAAGATCATCAAGATCTGGAGCAAAGACACGGTGAGCAGATGTTTGTCCCGCGTTCTCTCTTCGCCTGTCTCCGTCTTTCCGACCCCTTCCCTACTCGTCTTATTCGCTCTTCTGACGGATCTCTCCAGAAAAACCCTGTTTCTTTTTCCAGGGGAAGATGTTCTCCTCCATCGAGCCGCAGAGTGGCATCAACGACGTGTGTATGTACCCCAACTCAGGTGAGGAAGCATGCAGGGCAGAGGAGACTTCCTTTGGGGAAATGTGTCCAGCCCTCCTCCTCCCATGGTGAGGACCCTGGGGGGTTTGTGGTTGCCGGTAGAGGGACTTGCAGGGTGACAGGCTTCTGTAAAACTGCAGTTTGCTTGACCTGTCTGCGAAAGGCTTGTGGTGCAGTTTCTTGTCTGCACCAACAGGGGGCAGCACAAGTGTGTAACTGTACCCATGTCATTACTGTGGGCGGCTGCCTTTTGGATGCCGTCTCTCCCTTTCGTTTTTAATTACACTAAATTTCTGGGTCTGTCACTTAAGAACCTCCTGCTGAATAATTGAACGCAATTAAATTTTTTTAGGAGAACATCTGCAGTTAAACGGTTTAAAATGGTTTATTCTGTGGGCTTTTCTGAAGGAATGTATGATTAGCGAATTCAGAGAATTATTCTTGTGGCTTTTGCATGAAAGGAGACCCACACAGACTGGAAAGAAATTATACGTGTGGATTTTTCCAGGAGCGCTCGGGATTAAAGTGGGACTCGTTATGGCGGCGTCTTGGTCCGGTCCCTGCGGTCCGGACCCGGCACTGGTTCCGTGCCACGTCGCCCCTTTGTTGTGGTTCTGCTCTTTGATCTCGATCGCGCCTGAGTGGCTGAAATCTCTCTTCCTCGCCATTTTTTAGGAATGCTCTTCACTGCAAACGAGGGCCCCAAGATGAACACCTTCTACGTCCCTGTGAGTCCCTGCTGGTCCCGGGTTCGAGTGCATGAGAACCCTGTACTCTCTGGCCCTACCGCTTGTATCATATGCATGAGAACAGCAGGTGTTGGTTTTTCGGTGCCCCCTGCTCTCCAACGCCCCGGTTGGTTCTGATATATGATTTCTGTCCCCAAGGCTCTAGGTCCCGCACCTCGATGGTGCTCCTTCCTTGACAACTTGACCGAAGAACTTGAGGAAAACCCAGAGACCACGGTTTATGATGACTACAAGTTCGTCACACGCAAGGACCTGGAGAACCTGGGTGAGGGGGGCGGGGCCTTTGTGATGGGCAGGGCCTGGAGAAAGTCAGGACGGGGGGCAGCATCATTGGTGAATATGTTGGAGATAACTTCTGTAACCAAGCAACAGCCGGTGCTGCAGGAGTGACTTAATCCTGGGGTCGGTGGTGAACCTCATGTGCTCGCTTGGTGGGGTCTGTCCTCCCTGTCCTGGTTGCTGGTGTGTCCTCTGTGCTCCCCACTCTGCCTGACCCCTGCCTTCTCCTCTCTGCACCCCCCCACTCTGCCTGACCCCTGCCCTCTCCTCTCTGCTCCCCCTCAGGCTTGTCCCACCTGATTGGCTCGGCGCTGCTGAGGGCCTACATGCATGGCTTCTTCATGGACATCCGGCTCTACCACAAGGTAGGAACCCCACCCTGGCTCCCGGGTTCCCAGTTCACCTGGGAGGTCCTCCCGAGTCTTGGGTCCCCAGTATAATGTCCTGTCCTGACCTGACCTGACTTGACCTGTGTGTGGGCCGGGACCTGTCAGGTGAAGGCCATGGCTAACCCCTTCGCCTACGAGGAGTATCGCAAGGACCGCATCCGGCAGAGGATCGAGGAGACCAGAGTCCACCGGGTGCAGGTGAAGGTGAGGGCACTGCTTCAGGGTTGCACCGATTTAGGGACCAGAAGGTTGCTGGTTCGATTCCCGCTGCAGAGGTTGCTGAGTTTTTGCAGACCGTTTGATCCAGACGCTCCCCCCCTCTCATTCTGGATACAGAAGCTGCCCAAGGTCAACCAAGAACTGGCTCTGAAACTGATGGAGGAAGGTGATGAGGAGGATCAGGCCGCCAGGAGGAAGAAGGGCAAGGTGAGAAGGCACCTCCTCCGCCGCTGTCATCGCGGTGCCCCTTCCAGCTGGTTCACTTTCTATATATAGATCCTTTCCCAAAAGCACATGACGCGGTAGCCTTGTTCCAGCATAGGTGCTACCAACGTCACCAATGACCGGGCATTCACCCGACTTGTGCCCCCTCCACGTTCCCAGACCAGCATCCTGAGCGACACCCGCTTCAAGGCGATGTTCGAGAACCCTGACTACCAGGTGGACCAGCAGAGCGAGGAATTCCGTCTGCTCAACCCCATCGTCTCCAAGGTGGGCCAGAAGATGAAGAAGAAGCTGCGCCTCTTGCAGAAGCAGGCCGCTGCCCAGCAGGTGAGGCGCCGGTCACGCGACTTCGCACCTCGGCGAACTTGGGACCTTCCTCCGGGGAGAGTGTGCTGTGAGCCAATTGGCTGGGAGCTTATCGAGGGCGAGTCTGGTCATGAACATGATCGGTCTTTCTGTCTGCTTTTAAGAAGCACTCAAAGTTATGGTGACGTTCCTGCAAGCGGCCTTGTCCGAACAGACCCGCCTTTGTGCTGACAGGCTGCACGCTGTGCTGATTGGTGTCTGGCGTGGTTCCCCTTCTGTGTCCCAGACTTGTAGTATTTTTTTTTATTATTATTTTTAGCTAGTGTTTGGGCAGTGTTGGACACTGCCTGTTAAGCTGTTAAAATGGGCCTATCACGTGGCAGGGCTGCACTGAAGTTAGTGTTCAGGTTCTGACCTTAAAGAGGAGCGCCGGCGTCTTGACCACAGTGCACTGACCACCGTGACGTGCTCAGCGAGGCCATCGGCTCTGCTCTGTCCAACTGCAGGAGGAGCACGAGGAGGAACAGGAGCAGGAAGGACAGGCCAGCTCCGAGGAGAGCTCCGACGACGACAAGAGCTGGGTGGAGGAAGTGCGGGAGCAGCGGCGCCTCCTGCGGGTGGAGGAGAGGCAGCGCAAGCGGCAGGAGCGCAAGCAGAAGGATCGCGAGACCAGCCTGCAGAACCCCGAGCCGCGATTTTACCAGATCAAATCCGGAGAGGAGTTCCGCAGCTTTGGGGGGGCGGCGCGCAAGCAAAAGGAGCAGAAGTGAGTTTCTGTGTCTCCCTGCCCGTCCCTCCTTGCCCGCTTGTCTCCCTGCCCGTCCCTCCTTGCCCGCTTGTCTCCCTGCCCGTCCGCTTGTCTCCCTGCCTGCCCGCTTGTCTCCCTTCCCGTCCCTCCTTGCCCGCTTGTCTCCCTGCCTGCCCGCTTGTCTCCCTGCCTGCCCGCTTGTCTCCCTGCCTGCCCACTTGTCTCCCTGCATGTCCGCTTGTCTCCCTGCCCGTCCCTCCTTGCACGCTTGTCTCCCTGCCTGTCTGCTTGTCTCCCTCCCTGCCTGTCCCCCCGCCCGTCTCCCTGCCTGTCTCCCCGCCTGCTTGTCTCCCTCCCCCCATTCCCCATCCTGCAGTCCTGTTTTATTGGGGGGGGTAGGGGCCTCGCTCAGAGGAAAAACAGAGGCATCAGTCTGCTGGGCCTGGAATTTGAATCTGCGACTTTCCAATCACAGGCACACAGAGGCACTCATGATGTTAGAAGCTCTTTGTAGGCGTGTAATTTCTATCCCTGTTACTGACCCCCCCTCCACCCCAGGGCCTCTCTGGAGGAGCGTATGAGGCTGGAGGAGCGTTCCGGAGCATGCAGCGTGGCTGATACAGCCATAGGTGGCAAGCAGCTCACGTTCACTCTGCAGAAGGTGAGTCCCCCCCCCCCCGACAAGAGGTACCTCTTTATATTCTGTCCCTGGTTAAACCAGCTTACCCGCAAACCTTGTGGGGGGTGATGGGTTCTGCCCTTTCTTGGGTTAGGGTTAGGCTGGGTTCCTCCGGTTCCTACAGGGACCTGACATACTAATGATGGCCCGTGGTAGCCAAACCCCCCCCCCCCCCCCCCCCCCCCCCCCCCCCCCCCCCCCCCCCCCCCCCTCCCTCACCCATCCACACCCACCGCTGGGGGGGGGTGGGAGGGGTTGT
>JAODKM010000025.1:19680412-19705115 GCA_026780845.1 Petrocephalus sullivani
CATTCTGTTCAGGCAAATCAGATTGCTTCCGGCCCCATCCAATCTCCCCTCCCCCCGGGTGCCACTTGGGAGGTTAGCCCTTCAGGAAATGGCTGCTACATACTTATTTAAATCTGATCTCATCTTGCATATAGGCACCAGCCTCCCTCTCCCTTTGGGGACTTTTCCTTCATTTTGTCATTTTGTTTAAATTTTAGTATGCCTGTTTTAAGATCATTTAAATGAACTGATGCATTAGGAAATGGATATGAAAGAGATGGGATTGCACATAAGATTGTGTTCCTATGGAAACTTTTACATTTTTGTAATTTTTTAAAATAAACCTAGAGCTGGATTTGTGTGTCTTTTGTGGGGTGGATGAGGGTAACTGTTCTGGAACATCTCAAGCATAATTTCACATTCTGGGTTTTGCAATACTCCCCGTGCTCTGCTGAAGTGGCCGCCAGGCTTGCAGAAGCAACATTGGCTGCTCTGATACTGGTTTTCTCAGGACTTCAAAGGTGATGTTCCCGTTTCGTGGTAGACAGACATTTATTTCCTAATTGCCTGAACAAGTGTAAGTGGAAACTGCAACAAGTCTTGCTCAGTGACTGACTGGATTGAATTTCCCACTGAATCATACCAGTTTCTCCGGTCTCCTAGACAGGGGAAGAAACTGTTTGAATGCGTAGTGTGTTTGGCAATACTCAGAGGGTGCTACCTGTACACCAACCACTGATGCTGTTCAGTCCCTTCCTGTGGGTGTCGCCATTTAGCTGCATATCTTTGCAGTTGGCCTGCCCCTCAACTACCAGTTGGGATGCTTTCTATCATGGGTGAATGGTGAATGTTCGAGAGAATGGAGTAACTTGTGAGCCTTTGACTGTCTTAGCTGATGTGCTGCACTGGTAGGCAAGCACAGTATTGGGGTTAAGGGGTACAGCATATAAAGCGCACAACTGCAAGGATCTGACATGGAGTAACAATTTAAAGCACTCCGGTGTGTTTAACTGGAAATGATCCAGTGGTTCCACCTACTGTGAAATCCCAATGACTGCGAACCATTTGCCGAGGCCTCTGGTAGACACTAGAAAAGTTGCAGTGTTCATTTAGGACTCAAAACTACCCAAATTCGTGCTGCCGGCTTTGCAGTATTCGATATATACCTGCACCTCGCGGGTGCAGCGACGATCCAATGGTGAGTGAGAACATATGATATGAGATTACCTAAGGAGTAACTCCATATATACATTGTCTGTAACCCCTTGTGCTATTCAGGGTTGTGGGGGTCTGGAGCATCTCCCGCGGAATACGGGAACAAGGCCGGGATTATACCCGGAGGGGTGACCAGCTCCCCACAGGGCACACACACGGGCAGTTCGGCAGCTCCGATCCACTTAACCGTCATGATTTATGTCGTAGACTCATGGAGACGGACATTTTATCCCGTGTGGATTGATGGCTCCCTTTTTGGTTTGGCATTAAAGCTCCCTGTATTGTTTCCCGCACGCTTATATTGGATTTTCCCCCAGTTTCAGTCAGTCTCGGTCTAATAGCAGTGACAAGCCGCTGTGACCCGCACGGACGCGGGCGAACCCGACCTGAGCGGCCGCCATCATTTACCGGGACTTCTTCTATGGAGCGTGAGTTTGTTTAAAGTTCTCACCAGGGATGGTTATAAAGGCTACTTTTAAAATGGAGATAGAATCGTGATCGTGGCGGGTGGAGTTTGTACTTAGAAATAAATAGCACTGCGCTTCTTTGGCAGACCCTTATAAGTGCGGGGCCAATGCATGGTTTGTATCACTTGCATGGCAGTGGAGGTTCACTTATAAACGCTACTTATCGTTTCATTTTCTAAGGCTACTTCCAGAGTAACTTCGCGTCTCCTTCGTTTTAAGACCAAAACGCATCTACCGCTGAATCGGGTACAGTTCTGCTTTTTAGGATGTGATTTGGCAGCTTTCAGATCGATATACATCCCCGATGTTTAAAGCATGTGACATGGTTTCTGTGTAATTTATTAAGGGGTATTACCTGACTAACTAACACCTACAAAGCTGGGGGCACAAATGCGCGAGTTAATAATAATAAAAAAAGAATAATGATGAATATTAATGTGTCTACTGCTCCGTGCTAAATGGTTTTAAAATCGATTTTTAGAAACAAAAGCGCTGAATTTGCGGCCGCGAGGAGCGGAGCCTCATCTCCCAGCACGCGCTCGCTGACCGCACAGAGCGCGCGCCTTCTGCTCTCTCGCGTGCACGTCACTCATGTCACAATTGCACGCGCCTATATTATATGTCCGCGCTTTCCGCAGAATAGCTCATGTTAATTTTATAACAAATTTAGTCCTGCTGGTCTGATATAAAGCCTCAGTGGGAAAGCGCGAGGTGAGGCAGCCAGTACCTCTGCCTCACTGAAGGGGGCGTGCGCGAGCCCACGGGATTATTGCCGTCGGTTCGCTGGCTAAAAATAACAAAAAAAGTCAATACGGATTTTGAACGTCTTCATGTGCATTATCGATCGGATGTTAAGTGAGGATTCTTCGCATGGAGGGTGTTTTTGACAGTAATAAATAAATAAATGCAATTTAAATGATCACAATTTAAATCATTTAATTAATTTAGTGTGTCATTTAAATGCCTTAGGAATTTTAAATGTTTAATCGACAAATTAAACATTTTGTTGGTTGTGTAGAAGCAATAAAAAGCAGCTATACGGATTAAATACGTTTGGCTATAGCTACAATATGCGGTGGCCAGTGAAAGTTGAGGCAGTTTAATTATTATCCTAAAGTTAGGAGAGTTTATTTAGGAATTTGGATTAGTTAGGATGTGATACAGTATCAGGACGGAACAGACAAAACGCCCCGTCCACTGAGTTTGATGGGCAACTTTGACAGATGATTTTAATGGTTCCTGGTATCAATTAAATGGTCATTAAAATAACCACTAAATGACAATTAAAATTATATTTTAAATAACATTTATTTATCGAATATTATCACGAAGCACCCTCCATATATTCGCATGCATTCATGTGTTACGAAACCGTTCAATGCCTCTGGTTTCTCCACCTCGACAAAGGACCAGGAACCGGGGTGTCGGAGGGACATGAACACGAAACGTTGCAGATTCCGGAAACACCGAAAGGGGGCGCTATATGCACGCTCTGTAAAACCAATATAAAGAAATTCACAGTTTTTATGGTTCACGCGGTAATATAGGTTCATGTTTATTTTATGGTGGTTCTACTAGCACTGTTTTTCATAATTTTTATAAGTGGGGAGTAAAGAGAAATAGCAATTCATCCCCTCACTGTCCCATAATGGTAATTTATTTGGTGGCCCTGTACTGACCCTAGGGGAAGGGGTGTGGGATTCTGTTGGACTTTGGGTTCCTGTTTTCTGGTGTCCAGCTCCTCTCCATTCTCCGTTTGACAGTCCCGACTGCTGTGTAAGGAGCGAAACAAAGAAAATGTAGCACCCTGCTGTGGAAACTGTAGGGGGGGGCGGACTCACCCCACCCCTGACATCGCTTAGCACCCCAGGATATGGGCAGCCTGTTTCTAGGGGATGTGAAATCGGAGACCCTTGGAAGCTGGTGCCCGAGGCAGTCGCCTGTGTCACCTACTGGATTGACTGGAATTGGTTTTCGGGGCTTCTATGCATCGGTGACGGCACACCGAATGGGGTCACCACCTAGTCCGGTAGCCGGTGAGCTGCAACACCCTTCTCTGATGCACCCCACTGGATGCCACTAAAGATTTTGGGCCCCATGAAAGCATATTATATTGGGCCCCCAACCCAGACCAATCGGATAATGTACCAATTATCCCCCTGCTTTACGGCACACCTGGACATGGCTATTTCATCTATTATAAAAATGCACAGATAGATTAAACTTGGATTAATTTGCTAAATCTAAATTAACACCCCCTCATTCCCCACTCCCCACCACGCATGCACTTCACAAAGCTGGATTTTCGTGGTTGCTAAACTATTGTTTTACACTTGAGAGAAGTGCTGGATGAATGATCAGAATAAAATGTGTCAAGCCGGTCAGCGTGAGCCGGTCAGTGTGAAGAATGCATGCAGGTGGCGATCTGACGTGGGAATGTGCGCAATTTATGAATGACCAAAACATGTCTGTTACTGTCTGCTGTACAACCTGTAAGCTAAGCAACGGAAGTGTAGACCACCCTAACTGCAATCCTAGCAATGCATCATGGGATAATCATACTGGATGTGGTAACTGAGTGGAAGGATGATGTAAGGGGATGGTAAGGTGTCCCGCGATGCCTGTATGAGGATGTTTAGCATGAGCTGCCTGTATCCTTACGGATAAAGAAGCTGTGAGATGGAGATGGCTGGCTTGCATTTTTGTGATTGTCGATGTTTTGTTGAGTGCAATACAGCCCTTGTTGCTCTTTGAAACCATGTGAGCTGACTTTGGCTGCTGTACAGTTTGTAAGTGAAACCCACAATCCCACAGACCAATTATGCTGCTGGCTCTATCCAGCCTGGATGGTCAGCGGGCTTTTTGCAGTTGGTGTGTCATTCCTGCTGAGCGCTCTGCTAAGACAAGTGAAAGTGTGTGGTCGGAAATGCTGCATGTGACGTAGATCCTGTCTGTCGGTTTGTGTGTAGGACCAGGGCTTAGATTGAGGGAATCTGACATGAACCATTAGCAGTGAGGATGCAAGGCTGACTCTAGTCCGTGACTTGGGGACAGTGTGGATGCTCCTTTAACCCTTCTGTGTCTCCTCACGCTCTGCATCACAGGCCCCGTGTCTCCCCGACTGAGCTCTGCAGGGCCACTTCTCATACTATTTACTCATATTTTTGCTGGTTTCTGTACAAGTGGTGCCTTTAACAAGATACCAGTTTAGTCCAGGCTGAAGTAGGAGATGATCAGACTGCAGGTGGTGTGTGGTTTTAGGCAGCTGGGTGGTGAAGGGCATGGACCCAGTTGTGATATGGGTCAGGCAAGCACTGGCACGATGAACTCAGAGTAGTGCGGGTCAGTGGGGACTAAGACCGCTCACTTTTTGAGGATTAAAATCGGGACACAAAGAGCTGGCAGTCAGACAGCGCTCCTGCGTGCATGTGCACTTCTGGCTTTTAAATTCCCATTTGGAGATTTGATGGTGAGTTATTATATGAATTCCTGGCAGCTAAGCTGAGATCTGGCCACGGCAGACCCTTGGGATATGAGTACTCTGCTCGTGATGTCCTGCCCGCATTCTGTTTCAGGAATGGGGCACCATCCTGGCATGCTGCCCCAGCTTTCCACACTTTCCTTGAAATCCTGTGTCAGACTGGATTGTTGTCGGCATGGTAACTGTACCCTAAAAAAAATGCCTTTTTTGAGAAATTGAAGGCCACAAGGTCACATAGATGGATGTGGAGTATTTTTGATAATGCTGTTATTTTAAAAAAGGCTCCATTACGATAATTGAGACAGACCTGTGGCCATCACTCACTCAACAAATGTCCTTTGGAGATCCGTGGGCACACCGAGAGACGATGCATCACTCTGTCACTCAGGCACAGTTATCAAGCTCCATCCCTACCCGTGACAACGGAGCGAGGCTTTCCATGTCGTGTTACACCAGGCTAGGCAACCCTGAACCTTGAATGCCGGTATCCAGCAGGTATTCTCTCGTACCTGATGAGTTATCTGCCTGAGATCAGCTGTGGTTTATCAGAGGCCATATAGGATAGAAATCCTGCTGGGTACAAGAACTCCAGAATCAGGGCAGCCTACCCCTGTGTTACACAGTTTGGTGAGTGTGGGGCCCTGAGTAAGTCGGACCCATTTGGGTTAAGATGATCGGAATCTTGCTCCCATCAATGAAAAGGCATCTGGGAGTACCATCCATGCGTTGGGAAATGCAGCTTTAATTATAAATATCTGAATACATTCCATAGGTCCCCTGCATCCCTCTTGATCCCAGATCTCACCCTTACTGAGTGCTCTCTTCATCCCCAGCGCTCCTCCCTCCCTGTCCCCCCCTGATCTGTGTCACCCTGTTTTTGTGTTTCAGCAGCCTCTGTGGTCTTTGTTTTCATCTGGGGGTTAGTAGATATGATGAGCCCTCCCCACACTTCTCAAGATGCTGTGATCTTCTGCTTCTTTGGTTCCTGGCCACTCCAGTGGCTTGAAAGGGAGGCATAGACAAGCAGACAGCCTTCTGGAAAGGCTGACCCAGTGTATTCCCTCACCCCCTTGGACCCATGGTACCTCTAGGGCAGTGGATGCTGTTGCATCATGCCCAAGCTCGTTAGCTTGTTAGGTCTCGCACCTGTGCTCGTTAAAGCCTAAGATCCGACAGTCCTGTCAGTGCTTTCTCGCATCTGGGTCCCCATGGTAACGTGGCTCCAGCTAACCATAGGTGGCCCTGGATGCTTTCAGACTCCACCCCTTTTAGCAGTGCTGAAGTGTGATGTGGGGAGTGCCGTTCCCAGTGCAGCTGTGAAACTGGAGTTGGTGGTTCTAGGGGGCGTGTGCAGTGGAGTGGGGCTGTGGGTAGGTGGTGTCAACATCCATCTTATCTGCTCCCATTATAGGGTTAGTGGGGGCAGATAAGCTCTTACGCCTCCCTGTCTTTTAGGCCATGGCTGCGGCTTCCATCCACTGAGTCACCCTTCGGCAGCTTTTCACCGCCATCTGGCGTAACTCTTGGTGCCCCTTAGGTCAAGTGGTAACTCGATTTAAGCAGTTTGGGGTCATGAACTCCCATTAACCTCAGTCAGTTTATTTCTAGTTCCCATGATTCGTCAAATTAATCAGGCAACTGACTCAGGTCCTGTGATCCAATGTACATTGTATTGGCCAACCACAGTATTGTGTCACGTGACCCCTTTCATGTGAGAAGTTGGGTGGCATGTATTCGGTTGATGATAAAGAGAGTACGGCTGTGAGAGTTTGAGATGGTTCAACAAAGCTTGGTAAAATAAGTTATTCCCTTGTATCATGACAGGTTCAGTTTGTTTTGTTAATGCCTGGTGGCATTGTAGTGTACACCTAAAGCAAACACTCATGGCCTTGGCAGTGATTCATATCCCCCCTTGTACCCTCAGTATATGCCTTCACACTTGGGCTGGGCAACAACTACAAAAATAATATGCCATATCTTAATTTAAAAAACATTGAGATAGATGATAATATTGAGTCATCCAGCACCCCCCCAGTACTCCCCCAGCACTCCCCCAGCACACACACGTAGCACATGCGGCACCTGATTTTAGTGTATTTTTTTGCTGAAAGAAAAATGTGAAAGCATGAAAAGTAATCCGGGGTGGGGGGGGTTATTTTCCGTCTTTGTGGAAAACGATCGATAGGCGAGCTGGATCTAATTTCGAGTTAAAAACATGTTGCTGGCCGGGAGCAGTCAAATTCCGGTGGGAGCGATCTTGTGCACTTGGTATGTAGCCTAAGCCTACCTCCCCAACGGAGGCGCTAATCACACACGCATACTAACGTGGCACAGGCACACTGTGATTTCACACTCAGAAGCACCTTGTTGACAAGGAAACGGTACTTTATTATGACTATTCTCTCCAATTACACGTCTTGGCAGTAGGCAACAGATGCAATATCCCATAACACTGGAATGTAGAGATTCTTACCGTAAGGCGCATAGGTGACGGCAGAGCTGGGGGGGGGGCACTGAGGACTGATATAGAGCACAGAATCTGAAATATTGTGCTTTCATTATCAGAGGTTCCAGATTCCGTCGCCTGTGTTCCCATGACACTGCAGACGCGTTTCCTTAAAGGAATGTTGTTCAAAAGCGTTTCCCCTTAATCTATAATGAAAGGAGGTTTGTGTTCCCCCCCACCAATCGTGATGCATGCAGGACACCCACTGAGGGAGCCAGACACTCGTGCAAATTCACGGCCATCAGGGTAAAAGAGCAGAAAGTTGATAAGATGAAACTTGAGTCTTTGGAGGAACGGAGCACAAACGCCAGGGCGGTTTCAACGTCTCACGGCCAGAGCTGCATTAAACGGAATCAGCGAGACCCACTAACATAGCAAAGGACTTCCATTAGAGTACAAAACAGCAACACCGGCGTTAAAGTAAGCCATGCCCTTCGTGGACGAGTACGAAACAAACTGATGGGAGCTCTCTCTGTAAAGGACAGGGCGACATGCAGCCACAATGCACCAGCCACAAAAGCTGTCTGCCACCAGATTGGCCACCGAGCGTCGCGGAGCGAGTGCACTGGGAATGTGGCTCCTCGGGAATAGTGGGCAGACTGCGTGCAACACCAAAGGTCAACCACTTTGCACCTGTGTGCACGTAATGGTCAATATTCACAGACATACACACGGTCACGACTGGCAGCAGGAACGGGACCCAGAGGGGCGGCCGTGACGAAAACGGTCATCCCTGAACGGACTGAGGTGAAGCGGCAGCAAAACGTTAATAACAACAGCAATCATCATTATGAAAGTATTTTTTAAAAAAAGCCCAGAAAACTCCGATTGCAAAACATCCACTGTGGTGCTGGAATGGAGGGGTATTCTGGCTGCATGCGGCCTGACATGGGTGCTGTTTGGGGGGGCGCATGGACACCATCAGTCTCCCCGCCACCTCACTGCTCAGAACTGGCTGGCGCTGCTGGGGTCGCACTGCAGCAGCCGAACGATGGAGGGGTCACTCTTGGCACCTTTGATGAACTCTTCCAGGGACAGTTTACCTGTGGTGCGAAAAGGGGGCAAAGTCACAACACAGAGCCCTCACTCTACAAACTGAACGGCATGGATCTTCTATACTTCTTCCTTCCAACTCACTCTCCATTGCTGACAACTGCCGTTGCAAGTGATTAGAATTATCAGGGCCCGAGGCTGCCTCACAGTGCCAAGACCGGTCTTGCTAACTCGCCTAACTTGCTGTGTTCGTGCTTCCTGTGTACTAACTCTTCAGTGTTACAAGTGTTGGGTGCCACATACTAATTATTGTGAGTCTGACTGTTTTGGCATTCTTAAGGCAACTTAATCAAGCTTAATCAAGCATAATTAAGAGCTCAGCTAGAATGAAAGGAGTTTTAACTATCTGCTGTTTCATATTTCATCAGTGCCAAGAAAGTCACATTAGTCTGGTGATGCATTACATTAGAGCGCTGCTGTTGGCTGCTTGTGATTGGTTCGGGTTATGACCCTTGCCCTTTGACCTAGTTCCTTACCGTCATTGTTAGTGTCCATCTGTCTGAAGATCTTGTCCGTCCGTTTCTCCGGAGTGGACTCATCCTCTGGCATTTTCATCACAGAAGACACCATCTTGTAGATTGCCTGAGTGAGGATGGGGGGGGGGGAATCAGCGTGAGATAATGGATGTGGGGCCGCAGGACACCCCTGTATGCGTCGATGGAGGCCCGTTGCTGCACCTGTCCTGCACCTGTCCTTGCAGACCGTGGCCTGGCCCTGATGGCTGGCCCCTTGAGCTGGACCATCGTGGTCATGAATCAGGTAGAGCTCAGCCTCTCTGGCTTTGTGCCGTGTGTCTAACCGGATCTAACAACTGAACTGCCAGCCTCAGGGTTATGGTGGAGTGGGGGGGTGAGTCTGTGCTGGGGGCCATTCACAGTCACAGCTGGCCTCCGGTGACACTGTGATCACCACGGCGACCTGGCCTGGCTTATGTGTCCAAGCAAGGAGACCGTAAACGGGAGCGAAGTCCTGAGCCAGAAGAGGTGAGTGCGGAAAGCTACTGTCACCCGAAGCGTGTAATCGAATGAGAGATGAGTCGCTCAGCCTGGAGAGGAGGATGGCACAGAGCCGTATGTTGAAGCGAGACCTGATCCCAGGTGGAGATTTGGGGCACGTGACACCTTCTTCACCAGCGTGTATGGTGATTAGCTGCAATGCCTTTTGGGGGCATTACAGAGACACCCTTGATGAGGTCCTTAAAGGTGTGAACAGAGACGATGAGCATGGCCAATGAGCTGATCTGCTGGCTATGTGTTCATCACACACACTGCATGCAGTTTTGAAGCAGTAGTCATGCACCTTTTCCTAGCTCAGGCTTGGCTTGGTCTGAGGTTACTGGGCAAGCCTGCTACACTGCACACCGAGCTGAACATGTTTATGTCCCTGTTCAGTACTCTGGTCCTTGCCTGGTACTACTTTCCAGACTTTTCTGAGCTGTTCTCTCGGGTCTCTGGCAGATTTGTTTTCAGGTTTGGATCAAAATGTCTTGCTGATTGCTGTCAAAGGGGCCACTTGATGTCTGATTGCTCTATTGTTTGTTAAGAGCATGCTGGGTTCTGTGTAGATTGGTGAACCACACACATTGACACGGTCAAGTGAGATACCATAAAGAGAAAAGGTAGAAAACAACAATAATAAAGGAATGATTTCGAAGAAGGCGGAACCCACCTGCACGATCTCCAGCATCTCAGCGCGGCTGATGTAGCCATTGCCATCCAGGTCGTACATGCTGAAGGCCCATTTGAGCTTCTGCTCCAGCTTGCCGCGCGATGTCACGCTCAGCGCGATGATGAACTCCCTGAAGTCGATGGTGCCATCGCCATTGGTGTCGAAGGTGCGGAAGACGTGCTCGGCGAACTTGGATGCATCCCCGTATGGGAAGAAGTTGGCGTAGATCTTCTTGAACTCATCGACGGTGAGATGGCCCGTGGGGCAGTCCTTCAGGAAGCCCTTATACCATTCCTGCAGCTCATGATCTGTGAACTCCGTGTTCTCCCGGAGGTCATTCAGCACCTCAGGCCGGAGCTTGCTGTTCTGCTTCCCCATCCTGCCGGCTCTCCTCTCTCCTATACTGTTACTCCTCTCCCTTTCTCTTCTTTCTTTCTCCTCTGTTCTGGGTCTCTTCTGCCACTTGACTCGCTTGCTAATTCCGCCTGGCTCTCCTCACCAAGGGCTACTACAGATCCCAGCTCTACCAATTAAGCGAGAGAAAAGGAGAGAGATGGAGAGAGAGGGCAATAAACACTCCAGCACAGACATGACAGGCAATGTGTGTGAGAAGAGCAAACGGCAAAAGCGTTAATCAGCCGTCGTTTTTAATCGATTGATTTGTTTCTCGGGCTCCGGCTGCCAAAGAGCTTTGCCTATGGTTAAAGGGGAATTAATTAGCTGTGGGTAGTTTGTGTCAGGGTAGGGGGCGGGGGACTGACGGACCCCAGTTTGTCGGTTGCTCCCTTCAAAACCACTGTTGCCCCGAAGATCTCTGGCGAACTGCAGTTTCAGATAATCTTTCAGCCAGGAATCTGAAGACTAATCTGGGATTTAATAAAAAGGCCTCCACTAGGCAGTAATCCTCTCGCAGCTGGCTTTAAACAGGTTCCAAATAAATTGTGCCTATTCAGAGAGCCAGTGAGACTTCTGGCCTCTGCAATCTTCTGAAGGCTGTGCTGTTTTATAGAGGTACTTCTCAGTATTAGTACCCTGCAGCAGTGCTGAGGATATCCCTTCATCACCGAAATTGCGTGGTTCCAAGCAGATGCATTTCTGCAGTCATTCAGAAACATCAGCCCCGCGGCAAGTGTTTCAGTGCAGTTATAAAACGATGAGTAATGGTCGCGCCGCAGGAGCCTAAGTGCTGCATTAATGCTGGACTAATTTGACACAGTGCCTGAAGCTCACGACTGCAAAATGGACAGAAAATTTCCCATCAAAGCTGATGCGTCATTTCCAAATTTAATTTGGGGAAAATGCAATGAACTCAGGTGTAACGTCAAACTGTCAAGGCGACCAGAGTGTCACAGCATCCAGCATTGTCAGAAAGGGGGTTACTATAATGGTGTGTAACTGGGCCAGCGCCGGGCCAAAGCTGGCAGCTTGACACTAAAAGCATGAGCATAATGCTTCCCTAAGCCTAACCCATAAATGTATTCCTTGGCCATCAGCTCCCTCTTTTAATTTTTCCTACTACGTTTTATAACTCATTATGACTATGAGTCACCTCTGACTTCTACCTCATGTCAGAATCCATCAATAGGAGACCCTGCTTGATCTAGCTCATGTAATGTCAAGAACATCAGCTCCACCAAGCTACCAGGTGAGGAGTGATGCAGGTAATCGCTCCCCGGGATCTGGGCAGGGGGAGGTGTTTGGGAGTTCCCAGCACCGAGGTAACAAGAACCTAGCAGCCATTTGACCTCTGCTCCAGGGCCCTCGGTGACAGAGTGGACTTGTCAGGTTACTCGGTAACACTAACCCCAGGTAGTATGGCTCTGTCCAGCAGAAAGGCGGCTTGGTTCTGCCTGCAGTGCTGGATCTACATAACCAAGTGATGAAGTAAGTGGTCCAGCGATATGGAATGACCCCAAACACAGAAGTGAACAAATCCCACAGTAAGTCAACACACAGGACCTACTTTAGTCACCATCAGTAGTATCTCATGTGTGACTCTATCTTTCATTCCCAGTTAACAACCTGCTGGGCAGGGTTGTGGAATCGGCAGCTCTGACAGAATTACTGACAGTTTGCTAACTGTTACTCAGCTCGGTCTGTAAACACAAATGCTGTGAGTCACTTTAATGTCACACCCGCTTTATCTAATGAAAGAACATCTGAGTATGAGGGGACCCACACGTGCGTCATCAGTCTGGACCATATCAAAAGCCTGGAGGGTTATTAATGGAATCAGAATGTTGTTATTAATGGAATCCGGGGAGAATTCTGGAACATCAAGCATATCACCATAAGCTGTGAGCCTGGACACGCAGGCCTTATCGTGACACATTCAGATGGACCGTTACATCAGTTCCTAGCTGCTTGGATGTCAAACTGCGTGGGGTCACAGCCAAAGCTTCCGTACTATCACTTAACGAAAATTAAAGTCTGTCCTTATCCTCAGAAATGCGATATATAATGGAGTGGGAGAAGAATGGATTCCATTTCCGTGATTTGTTTAGCATAGGGTTGCTGCATCTCATAGACTTAGGGTAAGAATCTTGTGCAGCGCCAGATGTGGTTAATTAGCCATGACCAAGACTGCAGCAGAGTGCAGGACAGGGCAAAGTACAGCCTGAGGTAGAACGCAGGCTGAAGTAGAGCGCAGGTTGAGGCAGGGTACAGGTCGAGGCAGGGCACAGGCTGAGGCAGAGCACAGGTCGAGGCAGGGCACAGGCTGAGGCAGAGCATGTTTCACTCGGTGAAAAGGTTAAAAAATCAGTACTCTCTGGCAGTAAATTGTTTGCTGTTGGGGAGGGAGCGGAACCTTCCGGGCTGATAACACCTGATCCATATTGACAGTACTTGACGAAATTAAGTGCAAGTGGGGATGAAAGAGGGAAGAGTAGCCACATGTTCTCCGAGCGAGGGAGGCAGAGACTGGGGAGGTACAGGCAGCAGGAGGGAAAGAGGAGGTTCTCCCACCTCCCATCATCTAGCCGTTAGAGGTGCTACAAGTCGGATTTAATTGGCACTTGGCTACCACCTGAATGTAAGAATCTCCCTGCAGCCTGTGGCGTATCAGCCATACATAAAGCGCAGGCATCCTACAGTGGTAGAGAGACAGCAGCCCCTTACAGCGTAGTGCCCTCTACCTGCTCTCACTGCACCCTGGTGGACAGGGGACACAGGGGCTATGGGGGGAAGGCTGGGGATCGCTGGTGTCCATTACGGCGTCCTAACAGGTCCTCGGGGGCTGGGCTGGACTCAACCCATGGGCATGGTCTCCATGGTTACCCTTTTAATAACCTGCTTGACTGAGAGTCTGTGGATTTCTGGGTGCCTGTTGTTGTGGGGGGGCGGGTGTGCTCAGTGGGGTTTTTCTATCGCTGTGATCCACATACAGTTGGAATCTGATTTGTGTTCCTTTGGTAATGTATTAAATATGCCTGCTGTTTCAGGACAGAAAAAGGCTGCCGAGAACCTGGGTAGGAGCAGAAGTCTGTCTGTGTATCTCCTCCCCCCGTCCATCCGTCTGCAGTTCCTTGCCCATCCATCGACGCGTCTCCCTGATCCTATGCCTACGTCTGTCTGCCTGTCCCCCTATCTGCATCTCCCTGTCCCCCTACCTGCATCTCCCTGTCCACTTAACCTGCATCTCCCTGTCCCCCTACCTGCATCTCCCTGTCCACTTAATCTGCATCTCCCTGTCCCCCTACCTGCATCTCCCTGTCCACTTAACCTGTATCTCCCTGTCCCCCTACCTGCATCTCCCTGTCCACTTAATCTGCATCTCCCTGTCCCCCTACCTGTCTCCCTGTCCACTTAACCTGCATCTCCCTTCCCCCTACCTGTCTCCCTGTCCCCTCCCCTGGCACCTCCCTATCTGTCTGCATATATATGTATGATCATATTATTAACCCAGCACCCACAGATTGACCCATTGGGTGATCTTGCTCATCCCCACTCTTTCAGCCACGGTCTGTTTATTTACTGTATTATGCTCCCTAATTACCGTTTGCCAGGGGGATGTGAGTGCAAGGGACACTTTTTTGGGCCTCTGTGGGGCAAACATATGCTCTCTCCATTAGGAAAAACAACTTATTGATGATAAAAAACACAGAACCCCTGGTGGCACATTTACGTTCAGATTACCAAAAAGAATCCGAGGCGGGCTCACCAGGACGGGGCTATTGTTGCCATGACACTTAAAATCAGATAAAAATCAGTCGTGCTTTCATACTCTCAGTCCCTTCCTCCCATCTTTACCCTCTCCTGGTATCACTTCATCAGATGCAATTGGCCTCTTCTTTTCTCTGTCCCTCCGAGGGCTGACGTGTTACCGAAAATGAAATATGGCTTCCTCTCCCACCAGGAGCTATAACATGAATACATTTTACACTCAAGCCATTTTTAGTCAGGTCATATGACTGAGAGGGCCCTGTAATACACTATATGGCCAAACGTATGTGGCCACCAGCTTGTCCAACATTTCATTCCTAAACCAATTTAATAAGCAGCTGTTGAGGCTGTTGTGGTCATAACTGAAGTTGCTCCCTGGCGTTTCCACTTCACCACCACTTCACTTGCGCTTGACCAGGGCAGATCTAGCACAGCAGAAATGTGGTAAACTGACTTGTTGGACAGATGGTGTCCTAAGATGATGCCAGGCAGAAAGTCACTAGCTTCTCCTGCATAGCCACTCATTTGGCTGCTAATGTTTGCTGCCTGCTGTGTGGCTGTGTGGTTTAATTATACACCTGTGTCAGCAGTGGGTGTGGCTTCATTAGGAAACTACTCTAATAAGGATGCCCACATACTCTAGGTCATATAAGTGTGGCTGGAAGGGGGGGGTGGCTGTTTCACCATGGTTTCTAGCCACATACTTCTGGCTATATATTGTATATAAACCTTCACAGAGGGAGGAGAGAAACAAACATAGATTGAGGTGCCCTGAAACACCCTGAGTGTGTGGGGGGGGGGGTCCTCAACATAAGTGCAGAAGCTCAGCTATTTAACTGGAGGAGCCAGAACACAGTCACAGGGCTGCTTTGGAAGGGCCTGTAGATCAGCAGCCCTAAAAACACCTGCATGCTTCTCTGAAAGCCATCACTGACAGGTCATGTGACCTCCTTCCGTCATATCGAATCAGACTAATTGCAGTCACAGAGTGAGTCTAGTGGATATCCCACAGAGTGGAGAGTGTTATTGACCGGAAGAAAGATCTTCCCAATGAAAGTAAGAGAACGAGGCTTGGTTCTCAGTCGCCCCCTGCTGATAATTATAATAACCGCATGCTGGAAGGGGCGGACAGTGGTGGGCTAGTCTGACGGGGGGGGGGGGGCAGGGTTGTACAGATACACGCAGCCCTTCTACCTTGCTACTAATTCAGGTGACTCTTTGATTCGCCTTGAACACGGCTTCAAGCTGTTTATCGGTTTTATGGACCATCTGAGATGTTTATGTTGTAGTTTGGAGGGGGGGGGGGTGTGCAGTCGATAAGGCACAGACAGCATCGCGGTCTGCTCTCGGTCAGGAGCCACTGCAGAAATGCCCCGTTCTGACAGAGCTGTGACTGTAGATGTGTCTGGCTGAGCACCAGCTGGGAAAACGTGTCAATGAAAGTGTTTCTCCTATTTGGTGCCTTTGGACCGAGTAGCTCCAGTTGTAATATTCTCTGCCCACTGAGCCTGTCTGGGTCCCCAGTGCCTGCTGGACGAGTGCCCTGGCCCAGCTGGGCTCTCCCTACTGTACCTGTACTATCCTGAAGTTAAACCTGCACATTACCCTCCCAAGTGCCGGGCTGACACTCTCCAGGTGGCTCTCCGTTTACGGGACCCGGGCAGGTGGTTTCTCTCGGCAGCTGCTAGTCCCCGTGCCGTGAGGACCGCTCTGTGTATACACTCCTTTCCACTATGCAGATGGCCCTTTGCCAGCTTGTGAATTCATGGAATTTGCATCAGACCGGTGTTGGGTTATCGGTCCGTTTGACTCGCCCATTGTCCTGGGTGAACACTGGACTGTTACAGCTAGAGGGTGAGTCTCTCCTTGTGCAGACAGTTTTTCTCCTGTGCTCCCGATTCATGCTGATGTTCTCCCTGCCACTGGCACATGCACACACGCACACACACACACGCAGACCTGCACTGACACTGGCTCTGTTTCTCTCTCTCTCTCACACACACACACACACACGCACACACACGCACACACACACACGCACACACACACACGCAGACCTGCACTGATACTGGCTCTGTTTCTCTCTCTCTCTCACACACACGCACACACACACACGCAGACCTGCACTGATACTGGCTCTGTTTCTCTCTCTCTCTCACACACACACACACACACAGGTTTCATTCTTCTCTCTGCGTTCACTCTTTCTGTTACCTCGTCTGCACCCCTATAGGCCACCCTGCCCCCCCCCCCAATGCCCCTCATTCCTCCTTTGCTGCCTTAAATAATTCCTCACTTCTGTCTTCTCACGACAGAGGAAGCAGCAGGAGAGCAATGGGAGGAGTCTGTCAGCCCCCACGACCACACAAGCACACAGACACCAACCCCCACATGCTCTATGATCTATTTAAAATCAGGGTGAAATTTTAATCTTCAAAGATTCATAATGATTTTCTCTTCACACAATCACAGAGGTTTTATTCTTAGTAAAGATCTTATTCCCCCCGCCGGGACGGCCAGAAGTCAGACGCCCTGCGTACTGAAGCTGAAGCTGGCATCCCAGCATTCGCACCCGGCCAAGTGACCTCCACTTGGCGACAGACACCAGTTATTTCTGCCCCCTCCCCACGTTGGTCTGTGGTCTTCAGCAAACCCCGTCAGCCTCCAGATATGGGAGATGCCAGGCAGAGCATGGAAGCACTTTGGGCTCAGAACCACATGGAGAAGGAAGAGCAAGCTCTGGGCCGATTACTGAGAAGCTCACAGCAGACCACAGTCTCATTAAAGTGACGGCGTGACCACAGACCTCCGTGTCTAAATAAAGGCACCCCCCGGCCCGGCCTTGAAAACCTGAGGGGAAAGGCGGGCTTGTGCAGGCCAAAAAAGACCAGAGCAAAACGAGGCAGGATATGAAAGGACCGTCAGGCCGAGTAACAATGCCCGTCCCTGGGGGCCCCCAGGGCGTGGCCCAGACCCCGAGCCGCCCTTTGTTTCAGAGGATCATAATAGATCAGGCCGGATGTCACGGACCCCACTGTGTCTGTGCTAAGGGAAGGGGGGTCGGGGGGTGCTAGCGGGCCCAGGTAGTATCTCACGCCAGGAAGTGGAGCGAGCCAGGAAAACGACACTCATGTGCCGGCCCTCTGCCACGGCACGTTCTGTCTGTGACACCCTGTGCTCTGCGGGTTACTGGCCATAAGACCCCCCCCTGGTTATTTGAGTTTAAGATCCCCCAGTACAGGACCTTGGGACTGGTTCTGGTTAATGAAATGTCCATCTGGGATAACCCTGGCTGTTAGTACCAGGAAGGCTCAAAAGCTTCATTCTTATCTGGTTATAATTTGCACATTCATTCCTGACCAATGGACGGCTGCTTGTCAAACGTGCTTTGTTGTGTCTGCCTATCAGCAGAAGTGAGGCAAGACTGTGGAGAGTTCCGTTGGTTGGAGCTGACCAGCACCTTAGCTGCAGCCATTCAGATACAACGAGGATTGAGTCAGGTTCAGGCCAAGGCAGCAAGGAGCGCAGCAGCACCAGAAGGCTCTTAGGGTGGGCACCCAGCCACACTGAATGGATGTGATCCTGCTGCACTGATACAGTGGCTGACAGGCAAAGTGAGGCTGTAATGGGCCGAGGCGGATAAGAGCCGAAGTGGGGTATGCAGATGAGGTAAAATCTACTTCCTGCACTGACAGGAAGTCGCTGACAACACAGCGACTGCCGGATGTCTAAGAGAGGAACAGCCCCCCCCCCACAAGAAAAAAAACACACAGAGAACCACGCATTCAGAAACACGCGCACACTCAGAGGCTGCAAAATGCAAGCACGGGTTTGGGGTTTCTCTGTAGGGACATTTTCTTAGAAATTGTCCTGACAAGGAGAGGAAAACAGAAAAAGAAACACTGACAGAGAAGCATACAGGTGGCCCCACCCAGCCCACACAGACACAGACACACACACAGAAAGTCTGCTGGAACACCAACAGCTGTAAACTATTTACTCTGTTTACCACAGACTTTGCATAACCTTTATTTAGTGAAGCACTTTACATTTTCCAAGAGATCTGACAGACTGAGGCATGTCCATCTGACACCTGAGATGTACCTCATTGCAGGGACGAACCTCTATGCAACCATATGGGGGGGGGTTTACCACTTTTGCAATAACCACATAGATTATGTAAGTGTGCATGTGACAGTGTCTATGTATTTGCATATTTGCATATGCAGTGTGTGTCTGCAAATCACCATGTCGCTGATGCCCCGGGGCAGACTGACTTCTGCAAACAGAGGTCAGAGAAGCCCCATCAGCCCCCTGGCAAGTTCCCCACCTAAGCGAACAACCAGACCTGGCAACCACCAGGTGCATGATGCGATACGCGAAGAGAGAGTCAGGAGAAACAGCTGGCCATACTGTGTTGACGATAAACAGAAACGCCCCACTTTCCATCCTGGAGGATCGCCAGGCCCAAACTGGATTTCTTTCCAGTCAGGACAGTTGATGGTTGGACCAGTTGACCGTTTTGTTTCACATAAACATTGTGCTTGTTGATTAAAGCTGGACAAGATTGTGAGTGTGACTCTGGGGTGACCTCGGGATGACCTTGGGTGACCCCTGAGGCCACTGAAGGACTAGCGATTAAATAGTGAGAGCAGGTTTATGAAAAAGACAAACGTCTTCTTAACTTTCTAAAAGAGGGATGGGAAGGAAACTGCGTATTCTGTGGAGCTGCGAAGCTCCTGTACCCAACCCTGAATTATTCACATGTGTGTGATCCTCTGCTTTGAGGGAATCACATACCCCGCTCGGTCTTCTCTTGATCACAGGAACTTGTGTGTCTTGCTTTACTCCATGGCGTTTTTCCCCCAGAGGTCAGATAACTGCGCTAGAACTAACATACAGCTGATTACATATTTATACACAGAAGCACACAGCAAAACTTAGTCAGAGCACAAAATATTTCCATCCTCTGTGCTTTTACGGTAAGACAATTTAAACATAGACAGCTTAACGAAGAAATGCACTCCCACGGGACGTGCGTGTGTGTGAAAAGTGTGTGGGAAAGCAACAAAAACAACCCAAAAAGCTCTCTGGGAAGAGAGAGGGTGAGCGGGCGCTATTAACTGGGTGGAAGAAGTTACGCAACATCTCGCGAAGAGATTCATACCAAGGAAGAGGAGGCGTCTACGAAAACATAAACAAGGGGAAATCAGGTGGAAATGCTGAAAAAGTGCTGGTTTTCTGGCTGGTTTCTCTGTGACACGCACGGTAGGATGACCTGGAACGGGAATCCAGCTCAGACAGAGAGATGGGGCCTCGGACTTGTCATGACTGAAGTGTAAGTTACATGTGCAAGTCTGCGACCTCGCCGATGGGGCAGTGCTACTATACTTCGATCTGTACTGCTCCTCGTTTTTCTAACAGCCAAATGAATAGCAAACAAAAGAAATGAATATTTCTGTACAGAAATGAAGACTGAGGGGAATAGTTAAAAAAAGCCGGTTCTTACAGTTAGCGAGCACTAATCATTGTCCTTCCCGCCATGGCATTCTGGGAGCCTCGCCCTCAGCCACACCGCAGTGCCGCCCGCCGTGGCCAACTACAGCCCCCACACGTGCTGTTGCCTGGCAGCGGGGGAAGCTAGGCTGTTGCTGGGATCTGTGTTGCACTCCATTCCTGTCGCAGTTGCTGCCTCTGACACTAATGTTCGGCATAGGTGAGTCCGGTAGACCAAAGGACGGGTCATAACTCCTTCCTGGACCCAGCTGCCCATCCATGGGAGTGATGCCTCTCTGAAGTGGGGCTGGGTCCATTTGTCAGACTGGCGACTTAAGTGCCTGTTATCTCACGGAAGAGTGGAGGGACAGCCAGGATGGGCATGGCAGTAGCCACTCCTTCACATTCGAGACTTTGGCTACTTATTCATCTGCCAGGCAGATGGCCACAGCTAGAGCAGATCCGACAATAGTGTGCCGGAAACCCGACCGGCACGTTTTCGGCGCCACCCAATCCTGCTGCACCTCACTAGCAGCTCCATGTTGGGAACAATGAGAACAAGGCTGGACCCCACCCCCCAACGCCCCCATGAGCAGGCTGATGGCCAGCGCCCACACCCCTCTCCACTTTCACTCACGCCACCTGGTGTCCTGTTTCAGCCCAGTTGTATTGTCATATGATTCAACCCGTCCCTCCCCCGACACCATCATCCAAATGCATCAGGATTTGCATGTAATGATCGCTGCACTGCACGGGTCATCCTCTCCCTGTATTCCTCTGTTTTATTGTGCATCATTTCGGTATGAGGAGGAATGTGGCTAGAGGTGCCACGGGGCTATTTTGTGGGCTGTACTGTGGGCCCCAGTGTGCTGATGTGTATGTAGACATTCACGATAGACCCTGGCCCCAACGGCTGGCGGGCTCCAGATTCCCACAGGGTAAAAACACGAACCCTAACGGGAAATAAAACACCCGTTAATCAAATAAAAAGTGTGCGAGGGAACGTGAGTGTTACTTGGACCAGAGTCTGGCTGCTGGGCGCGAGTGGGCATGGCGTCCAAATCGGCCGCAAGAATAGTAATGACACAATCTGCTTGGCGAGCCGCGAGTCAGCGTCTCGCGTCTGTTTGCGATTGCGCACACGGCAGCAGCCGCCGGACAGTAACGGCAGCAGTGGGCACCGGCATGAAAGACAGATGGACTGGACAGAGAACGAGAACAATGACTCGAAGCCAGTGGGGTTACACACCTCAGGTCACAGATTCTAGAGCCTCCGCAAGGTCCTCGTGGCAGACGGGCCGACATTACTGCACGTGGAGCAGCTCAAGAAGAGGCCTGATTCTGGTTGAGAATCTCTGAGGAATCTCTAGAATGTTCTGGAAGAAATACCCGGGCTTGATCTTGCCAGAGTAAAGCTCACTCTAGGAAAAAATGAGTCTTCCTTTAAGACTTTCTCTCAGCTCAGAGCAAGAAGACCAGGGCAGGAGGGAGACTGGATGTTGGGTGGCTTTATGGGTGCCACTTGCCACAGGTCCCCCATTGACGCTTGTAAACGATTGACACTTGTCATTGTAGTTTGATGCACTTCAGATCAATTTAGATCCTTCTTTCACTAAACTGGCATTGGCAGAAAGAAAAAGCTATCATCAGCACGGTTTGCATCATCTCACAAACCACGAGAATGACCTCGCAAAATAAACCTCTGAGATGTAATTGTGGGCAGCCTGTCGGTTTGGTCTCCTGACCAAAAGCAAAATTGTTCGTAAATAAGGGCAGAGTGACCGCACTAAGATTTCTGACCTGCTTCCACTAATCCGGCGTCTGGCTTGACATCCCACAGCAGGCCGAGCGTGAGCGATAGACAATGAGTCTGGTTGCTTGGGGCTCTCTGCGGCAACTCAGAAGTAGGTAATTTAATCTCTGTGACGGATTGCATTTGCGACTGGTGGAGAGTCAGGGAAGCTCTCAGGGAGGGTAGTTGTTCTTATAGCACATTCCACTGAGCAGAGATGGTTGGCATGTATCCAAAGGTCAACATCTTTGGGTTGTAATGCAAGGAAGCACACCTGTCAGAGGACAGGGTCATGGGTCCCTTTATCGGGACATGACGATGGCGTGGAACAGAGGTGGAGGATGGTACGGGAATGTGGGGGTTTGTGAATCTTGTGTTTCTCTATAGAGTTCATTTTGCTAGATTTCCATCACTGGGTAAGGGACCATCTCAAAACACGCCTCTAGATGTTGTTGAGAAATCTGCTTTGGCTGCTTCTGCTTAGGTATAGTCCAGCTTCACTCTAGATTGAGTGAAGTTCCCTAAACCGGAGTAAAGCTCGCCCTCAAAGCAGCACTGCCTCAGTTTTCCTGTGAGGTTCAGACCCCTCGGGCATGGCTCCCATCCTCTTCTGTCATTTGTGTACAGATGTCTGCTGCAAATCATGAAGCAGGCAGCTTTGCGAGATCTTCTCGTTAAATGCATCCCGCAGACTGATAAATAATAAAGATGTGGCTTCACAGCCAAGTGAACCTGTGTTGATGGACGGCTGGCATCGCTGCAGAAATGCAGCGGGATGAATGGGTGTCACGTGCACGTTGGACCCTGTGTGACGAGGCACGGTGCAGGTATCTGTTTGAGGCCCATTAACCCTCTCTCCACCCGTCCATTCTCTCCCACTTAATCTTTCTCGCATCTATGGCAAATGGAGAGAGAGTGGTAGGGATGACTGAATGCTGCAAAAAGCAGAACATCTGTCAAAAGGAACATCTGCCCAATGAAGAACAGAAGGACGAAGAGGAGCCCATTAGCAGGAGTGGAGAGATGAGGTGGGCCGGCAGCAGCATCTCACAAGAGCCTTTTGTTCCAGCCCCACAATCACCCTTAAAGAACTCCTGAAAGGAGCCGTTAAACATTAATGAGCCGGCGCACAGAAAATTACCTCTGCTTCCTGTCACGTTTTCAGCTGCCGATAAGGCCGGGTACCTTATCGTATCATCAGAATCGTGGCTTGGATGGTGAGGTGTGGGGGGGTGGTGGAGTTGGTGCATAATGAAACCTCAGTTTAGCTGTGTCCTGCCAGCCTTGAAGCACGGAATCACCCATGTGTGGCTGGCTGTGAGGAGATGGGAAGCAGCAATAGCCCGGCTATTAGCAGCACTACTGCACTCATCTCAGCCCACTCAGTTCTCAGTGGGTTCGAGGGTTCGATGTCCATCTGTGAGCAGCGTCACCACGAGGGCTAATCTTCCACATCAGAAACTCCAAGGTAGTTTGCAGCACCCCCTGCTGCCCTGAATGCATTCCTACGGCTGCCTCCTTTTCCCCTGCGGACTGCCTGCTGCACCGACACACAGCACAGGCCTGATGGTTTATTCAATGAGGTTTTTTTACTCTGCACGCCTAACCTGGGGTTAAGTTAGGCTTTCAGATTAAAACAGCTGTAAATCCCAACTTTTCACCAAAAACTGATATATAAACTGCTCTTTCACCAAAAAACGTAGCCTATGTAAGAGTCACCCTATGACTAAATTTTCTCGTCAATCTGATACAAATGAAAGTTAATGTTTTTTATCCCAATAGCGATATTTGGTGCTGGTCCCTTTACGATAAAGTTTGCTGAGAGGGGCAGGAATGAGCTACCTCCTACATATCTAAGGGCGGCAGGTGAACCCTGTTGGAATTAGTTGGCTAGGCACTACATGAGGCCTTCTGGCATTTATTGCGGTTTACTGATAGAAGTGCTCTATGCACATGTGCTGTGGGATTGGATGAAAGGTGACGAAATGGTGGTCATGCAGAGGACCTCGACATGTGGGCAGGTCCGCAAATTTCCCAGAGGGCTGTTGGCTTTATTTGACAGTCATACGCAAACTAATACCTAAACAGTTCACTTCTGCTATGGCCCCACCTCCCCAATTTCCCCTGCCCTGAGTCTTCTGTTTACAAAAAAAAGCTGCAATTTCCAAGTGGTGCTTTGCATTGGGAAAGCTGATGCGAGACGCTGGCTGTGCCCCGCCCCCTACGGCCCTCGCACCAAGCCGCTCGGCGACTGGAGACAGGATATGGCACAGCAGATTCTGACTTTGAACTGACATTTTAAAAAAGCACACAATTAGCACATTGTCAAACTGAGGCCCACCACTAATGCTGCGGCAGACTAGCCCAGCGTTGTAGGAGGCGTCCCGTCTATAACGCTGCAGACCGCGAGAAGTGAAAATTAGAAAAGTATTACTTTTCACGAAAACCGTCTGTACAAACACTAAGAAGGGGGAGTATAGTGCAGTAAAGCTGACCTGAATACTTAATACCCAGAGAGTAACGCACAATCCCACAAGCCAGCCACCCAGCTTGCAGCAGAGGCGAGGTGACTGGTGAGCTCTCAGTACATGTGATGGGGAGCCAGACAATGGCATTTTGGCTTGGTGTGACTGTGAAATTCCAGCTTCAGTTTCCAGTTTTACTGTGAGAAAGTGGGGGAATGGATTGTATTACATAAGGGGTAAAAGAGCAGTAATAATTCCACAGCCTGCCATTGCTTCCCCAGGGAATCATGGGTAATTAGAATGGAGGTCAGCTATTGACACAGGAGCACAGCATGGCATCGGACGCTAATGGCGCTTTTCCACTGCATAGTACGGTACGGTACGGTACGACACGGTTCAGTACAGTTCGGCTCAGTT